>CM035418.1:90549682-90884190 GCA_020310875.1 Ceratopteris richardii
CTATCCCGGACTCTCTTCTTCCTCTTCAAGCTCACGTTGCTCATGGTAGAGCCTCTAACATGGTCACTCTTCATAGTGATAGAAAAGGTCAAGTGGGAATCCCTTTGTTTGTTCCTTGACCTTAAGCGGGACTCCTTGAGAGTGAAGAAAAGGTCAAGTGGGACTCCCTTTGTTTGTCCCTTGACCTCAAGCATAGATGTAGTAACACATGCTTCACTTGGTTTAATAACCTTGACCCTCCCCTTCATCACACAAGTTATCTTGACGAATTCTATGCTTGCAGGTGTCTTCACGTGTGCCATTCCATCAACATCAAGATCGTTAACAGCATTATGGTATTTGGGCATACTATGGTTTCAGTGAGGGATCAAGTGTATGAGTGAGCATAGCATTATGGTTCTTTTATATTTTTCTTTTAGAAGTCACTACAAGATATCATGGGCATAGCGATGTTTGTGCATACCGATGGTCATGTGTCCGCATCGGTATGACCGTTGAAAACCCTTGAAGAACCACGGAAGCAATATATATGTTGGTACACATGCGTTAGTATGCACGTTAGTATGAGCATCTGCATGAGTGTCAGTACATTACTCGAAACTACTGCACTTATACCAACACTCATACCGACACTCATACGGATGCAATGTTTTAACCGGACCCGAGAGAAAAAATTCAACATTCATCACGTTTTGAATTAAAACTTGCTATTGTCGAGTTTGCGCACATGAGCTACATGTCTTTGTTTCTCACTCTTTCTCTCTCTCTATGCACACCTCTCTATTTTTCTAGATCTAAAGTTTTGGTAAGTATCACACATACTATAGCACTCCTTTTTCTTTTTTTTGTGTTTTCCCTTTTCTAATTTCTTTTCTCTTTAGTTTTGCAAGAGATTTTGGCATCAGGTCTTTAGAATTCGATGAAGGACAACTTTAAGTGGATTTTCAGGACAACAATCCAAACAATTACATCCACGTAAGTGATTGTTAAGTTTTCGATTGACATAGAGAGAGAGAAATGAAATAAAGAGAGAGATCTAGAGAAACATAAAGAGAGAGAGAGAGAAAGAGAGAGACATATACATATACATACACAGGCACATATGTATACACACAAATATTTGCATACGCACATGCATATGCATACATATATACACACACATATGCATATACATACACACATGCATATACATACACACATATGTGCATACACACATAGACATGCATATGCATACACACATGCCTATGCATACACACATGCATATTCATACACACATGCATATGCATACACACATACATATACATACACACATACAGAAATGCATATGCATACACACATGCATATACATACACACATATGTGCATACACACATACACATGCATTTTCATACACACATACACACATGCATATGCATACATACATAAACACACAAATTGCATATACATAGACACATGCATATACATACATACATACACACATGTATATGCATATACATACATACATACATACACATATGCATATGCATACACACATGCATATACATACACACATGCATATACATACACACATATGTGCAAATACACATACACATGCATATGCATACACACAAACAAAAATGCATATGCATACACACATGCATATGCATACACACATGCATATGCATACACACATATGTGCATATGCACATAAACATGCATATGCATACATACATGCATATACATACATACACACACATATGCATATACATACAACATATGTGCATACACACATACACATGCATATGCATACACACATACACATGCATATGCATACACACATACACATGCATATGCATACACACATACACATGCATATGCATACACACATACACACATGCATATGCTTACACACATGCATATACATACACACATATGTGCATATGCACATAAACATGCATATGCATACACACATACACACATGCATATACATACATACATACACACACATATGCATATACATACACACATATATGCATACACACATACACATGCATATGCATACACACATACACACATGCATATGCTTACACACATGCATATGCATACACACATACAAAACTGCATATGCAAAACACATGCATATGCATATAGATACACACATGCATATACATACACACATATGTGCATACACACATACACATACACATGCATATGCAACAAGCATACACACATGCATATGCATACACACATGCATATGCATACACACATGCATATGCATACACACATGCATATGCATACACACATGCATATGCATACACACATGCATATGCATACACACATGCATATGCATACACACATGCATATGCATACACACATGCATATGCATACACACATAAATATACGTACACACATACACAAATGCATATGCATACACACATGCATATGCATATACATACATACATGCATATGAATGCACACATATGTGCATACACACATACACATGCATATGCATACACACATACACACATGCATATGCATACATACATACACACACAGATTGCTTATACATACACACATGCATATACATACATACATACACACATGAATATGCATATACATACATACATACACACATGCATATGCATACACACATGCATATACATACACACATATGTGCATACACACATACACATGCATATGCATACACACATACACACATGCATATGCATACACACATGTATATACATACACACATATGTGCATATGCACATACACATGTATATGCATACACACATAGACACATGCATATGCATACACACATACACACGCATATGCATATACATACACACATGCATAGACATACACACATATGTGCATACACACATGCACATGCATATGCATACACAAATAAACATGCATATGCATACACACATACACACATGCATATGCATACACACATGCATATGCATACACACATGCGTACGCATACACACATGCATATACATACACACATACACAAATGCATATGCATACACACATGCATATGAATATACCTACACACACATGAACATACACATGCATTTGCATATACATACACACATATGTGCATACACACATACACATGCATATGCATACACACATACATATACATACACACATACACAAATGCATATGCATACACACATGCATATGCATATACATACACACATGCATATACATACACACATATGTGCATACACACATACACATGTATATGCATACACACATAGACACATGCATATGCATACATACATATAGACACAAATTGCATATACATACACACATGCATATACATACATACATACACACATGCATATACATACACACAGACACATGCATATGCATAAACACATACACAAATGCATATGCATACACACATGCATATGCATACACACATGCATATGCATACACACATGCATATACATACATGCATACATATGCATATGCATACACACATACACACATGCATATGCATACATACATACACACACATATGCATATACATACACACATGCATATACATACACACATATGTGCATACACTCAATCAAATGCATATGCATACACAAATACACATGCATATGCATACACACATACACACATGCATACACACATGCATATACATACACACATGCATATACATACACACATACACAAATGCATATGCATATACATACACACATACACACATACACAAATGCATATGCATACACACATGCATATTCATTTATTCATTAGATATTCAACTTGGTGAACAATTGGAGTCAAAGAAATTTCAATCTCCTCATCCAAGACTTTCTACATGATGAAATGATGGTGTACCTCAATGTGTTTAGTTCTTGCATGAAAAATCGGGTTGGCTTCAAGATGTAGAAAGCTCATCTTATCTCCAAAGATGATTAGTACTCCTTGATAAATGATTAATATTCTAAAGAGTGTTTTCATCCATAAAACCTCTTTTGTTGCTTCTACTAAAACTTCGTATTCAGCTTCTTTCAAAGAAAGTGCCACTTTAGTTTTGTTTTACTACTCCAAGAAAGTAGCTTTCCTCCTGCAAAACACATGTAGCCTGATGTTGATCTCTTGTCATCCTTGTTACCAGCCCAATCAACATCTAAGAATAGTCTTAAGCTCAAATCAGAGAAATAAGAATAACGAATTCCTTCCTTTGTAGTCTCTTTCAAATATTTAAGTACTTGTTTGGTTGAATGCCAATGTGATACTCTAGGTCCCTCAATATATTGTGAGAGAACTCCAATCGAGCAACTCTAGGTATGATCTTGTTAAAGAAGCATAAATTAGACTTCCAATAAGACTTTGATATGTCTTCACATCATCAAACAACTCACCTTCAATGAAAAAAGTTTGTGATTCAACTCCATAGGAGTCCTTGTATTTTTGCAATTTGTCATCTAAAACTTCTTTAAGAGATCATTTATGTATTTCCTTTGAGTAATATACATACCATGTGTTGTATAAAGGATTTGCATGCCAAGAAAATAAGTTGACCTGCAAGGATCTTAAATTTTGAATTCCTACTCTAACAAGTCTTTGACTCTCCTTATGCCTTTAAAGTAACCACCTATAAGAATGATATCATCCACATATATGAAAAGATAAATCAAGCCTTCATCTATACTCTTGATTAGCAAAGAAGGATCAGCTTTACTTACTTCAAAGATTTTATCAATAAGATATTGAACCAACCTATAACTCCAAGCACTTGGTGGTTGTTTAAGACCATATGAAGCTCTTCTCAACCTAGACACATAATCTGGATATTTTGGATGTTTGGAACATGTAGTTTGCTCCATGTACACCTCATCACTAATATAGCCATTGAAGAAAGCATTCTTGATGTCTAATTGATACAAAGGCCAATTCTTTGAAGCAACAACAAGAAGTAAAGTTCTTATGGTTGGCATCGATTCCATAAAATTCATCATACACTTTTATAATCAGCCTCACTCTATATTTTGAAATCAATCCATTCACATGTCTTTTAATCTTGTACACCCATTTGTTTCCTGTAACCTTCTCTGTAGTAGTCCTTGTTATAAGCTCCCATGTATGATTGTCTTCCACGGTTTCAAACTCTTCAAGCATGGCATGTTCCCATTGCGTCTTTCCTTTTTCTTCATCATAAGATTGAGGTTCTTCGTGTTCATCTTCTTCCTTTGCTAAATATGAATAATGCTTAATTGTAGTAGTAGAAAGCGATGTATCATATCCATATCTCTTTCGCTTCTTTCTTTCTCTTTCAGACCTCCTTAATACCTGAGGTGAAGACTCAACTATAGACTAATATTCACAAGCTTTTTGTTTAACTTTTTATTGAGGACCGATGTGCATGCTTATTGTTGAACCATGCTCTTCTTCAATACCACTATCTTGTTCTTGAATATGCACATTGCTTTTACCTTTATCTTGACACCATGACTATTGTTCATCAAGTGTAACATCTCTTGATACTATGAATAATTTTGTTGAAGGATTGTAAAACCTATAACCTTTCTTATTCTAACCATATCCAATAAATACACACTTCTTTGCTTTTGGTTCTAATTTGCCTCTCGACTGTGATGATATGTAAGCATAAGCAAGACAACCAAAGATTCCACAATGATCTAAATTTAGTCTGCTACCATGCCATATTTCATAAGGTGTTGCTTCCATCTAGAGATTTTGATGGTAATGTGTTTGTTTAGTATGCATATGTATTAACTGCTTCTGCCAAAAGATAAAGTGGAAGACCTTTCTCATTGACAAGCTTCACATTTGAAAATCATATGTTTTTTTGAAATATTTGGAACTCCCAAGATAGCTTCATGCCTTTTCATATCTTTTAAGATCCTTCCATTCATGTGTCCCAATCTCTTGTGTCATAGATCAAGTTCTAAAAGTTATTAAGCACAATAAGAAAAAAGAGTTGCATCGTTGACACCTAGAACTTCAAAAGTAAATAATCTTCCTTTCCTTTATCCTTTAGCAAGTCTTCTAAAACCTTGAGTAGGATGCTCCACATAAGCTCCATACTTGTTGAATCTGAATTGAAGACCTCTCTTGAAAATTTTTCCAACACTTATGAGGTTTTTTGTGATCGGTGGAACATAAAGCACATTGCAAAGAAGGTTCTTACCACCATGAGGTGATTTCACATTTCCAATTAGCTCAACAATATGCTTAATATCATCTCCTATCTGAAAAATATGATTTTCTTTGGGTAAATCCAAATATGAAAGTAAAGACATATTAGATGAGATATGATTGGAGCATCTAGAGTCAATATAGAAAACCTTGCTATTAGTACTAGGATCACTTCTAATCAAGTTCATCAATAAAAGTGAATTTGGCTCTTCTTGTTGATTTGTTGCATAGTTATTGAGTTGTCTTCTTCTTCCATATTTTCTACCATAACCTCTTGCTCTTTGTTCTCTTCTAAATTTGCCTTTTTCCTCAAGTATTTTGATAATTTTGCCAACCAAGTTGTGCAACGTGATTTATTGATCCATATAAAAGGTGGGTGGGTTAGAAAATCTACCTCTTCCTTGCCTTCCCTACCTCTACCTCTTTGATCGCCTCTATTGAATTTGCTACCTCTTGTAGCAAAATTGGCTTGTGAATTTGAATTGCCTTCTTTCTCCTTTTGTTTTTGCCTTTATCTACCTTGCCTTTAGACTTTGATGAGTAAAGATCTGAATATTTATTTCCTTTATCATTGTTAAATTACTTCAAATCAATCTCAAAAGTCAACATATTGTTGGAGTTTGAGGTCTGCGGAAGCACCTAAACAACACAAGGAAGAAGAAGAAGAAGCTTCAAGCACAACACACAATACTAAATGTATTTCCAAGAGAATGCACAAAAATAAGTGACCCATTAAGGTTATAGGCATATATACAAGCCATGGGGGAAAAACCTCCTAGAGAGGGAAAAAGGTGTCCCAATAGTCTTAATGTGTTGACACACATCACTAGCAAAATATATCAACAAATCCCCCCTAGGAGTGATGCAGTGAACAAGGAGTTGGCACTCATGTATAAGGAAGTGCCAAGCTATGTGGAATCAATCTATAAAAGGAAGTAAGCCCAAAGCTTTGTGGAAAGCTTCAAACTTCCCCCTAGGTAGAGCCTTTGTGAAATGGTTTGCAAGGTTCTCATGTGTGGGCACATATGCCAAATTGATCTCTCCAATAGAGAACCTCTCCCTAATATAACGATAGTGCACCTCAATGTGCTTAGTGCGAGCATTGAACAAAGGGTTCCTTGCACCTGCCAATGCACTCTAATTGTTAGTAAAGATAGTGGGGGCATAAGATTGACCAACACCCAAATCAGCTATAAGGCATTTGAGCCACACAAACGCAAATGCACAAGTACAACAAATTGAATATCAATCCAAGTAATGCATCAGTAAATCAAACATCCAACATCCTACTGATAGAGAACAACATCAAATGCATCTCCAACATCATGAAGACTCAATAAAAACCTCTTTTGATAGGAGTGTCAATAGGTTTGCAGTCTTCAAGGCCAAAAATCTACAATCAAGTGTCAATATTTTTTCATTTGATACAAAGCTGTTCCACCATCAACTTGCATAAACTAAATGCCCAAATAATGATGCAAATGCCCCAAATTTGACGTCTCTAGTGAGGAATGCAAATCAGCCTTAAAATCAACAATATGTTTCTCATTAGGACCAGCGACCAACATTTCATCAACATATATAACAATGATCAGAAGAATATCATTTGCATACTTAAGATATGAGGTGCTCTCAGTTGGACTATTCTCAAAACCACAGGGCTAAGAAACGTACACTTCTTCATGCAAGTCATCATTCATAAATGCAATTTTAATGTCCAATTGATGTACGTTCCAAACATGACGAGCAGTAAGTGCACAGATGCTACAAACAATAGTCATTTGGCATGTAGAAGCCCGACAACCAAAGACACACAGATGAGCAACAGATGGATTGCAACCATGCCAAGCCTCATATGGAGTGATAGAGTGCAATGCTTTAGTGGGACACCTATAAAGTACATATGTTGCACACATATGTTAAGTACATTTCTTGATCCCTGACACAAATAACGCATCTGACAATGCAAAAGAACAACCACCAGCAATAGTCAGAATGATCTTACCAGCTTTCATGATAGGATAAGAGGATTTTTCGGCTCATGTGATAGTATTCCCTATAGGGGCAGGCTGAAGTGAAGTGAAGAAACTGTGCTATGAGGTAATATGTTTTGTTTCCCCACTATCAAAGTACCAAACATCTGAGTCTACTATAGACATAGAGTGTTCATGAGAAGATGGGTCATAACTGCAAACAATAGTAAATGCCCATTCTTCATTTTGTACAAGATTTGTAGACTCTGATTTGGGTGTACAAGCCTTTGCAACAACCATTACAAACTATTTTTTCTTTACCTCTTTTGTAGCCAATTTTGGAAAACTCTTTATGACATGATCATTTCCTTTAGAGTATGTGTAGAACATTTTTTTCTTTTCTATTTTCTTCTCATCTTTGTCATCCTTCTTTGATTGTGCAGAATTAGCAAATTTTTGCTTACTAGTAGATGAGCTCCATTTACCTTTTCCTTATAACTATCCAGGAAAGCTTGATCTGCAACACACACAATGGACTTGCTCTACTTAGACTGATCTTCTTGCAATAGAACAGAGACTAACTCCTCAAGTATTAAGGCATTTGGATTGCCTTTCATCATCAATCGATGAGTAGAAGCAAAACTCTAATATGAATACGGACGACCATTCAGAAGAGTCTGCACAAATGAACTATCAGGCAAGACTTCATTAGTAGAAATCAACTGCTCCTTCAAATCTTTGATCTTTTTCAAAAAAATGTCCATGGAATCTCCTTCATTCATGTGCTCACTATCCAAATATTTTTGAAGGTAAGCAACATGAACCTCATTCCTTGCCTAGTATAAAGTGGTAGGTGTATCCCAAGCATCCTTTATTGTCTTGCACGAGCGAATGTGATCAATTATGGCATGTTTGACATAAAAGGCTATCAATGTATGTGCCTGAGCATCTCTACCATCCCGACAAAGTTGCTCTACAATAGGTGCAACACAAATTGCAGCACAAATAGGAACCTAAAGAACATCATCTTCAATGTGATGTGCATCACCTTCAGTAACTATATTTATAGTTGTAGTAGGACGTTTTGCAACACCCTACACAATATTGCATAGTCGTTTTGTGACCCATACATGATGGATCATATATGCCTATAATGGGTAATTGGTACCACTCAACTTATCCTCAATAGCCAACATACAAAATACATCACTAGTTTCAGCCACGACCACTAGCTAAAATACTTTGATGTAGAAAAATGATTCTATCTCAAAAAGTTGAACAAAACTACCCTGTCAAGTTTTGCGAAACCTATAGTAGACTCTGAGGAGCTTATAGTAGACTCCGATCACCATGCGTATGCTCACCAATTTTCATGAGATTATGAGACTGTGATCGAAGGGGTGTCCACAATGCCCTAGATGAGGCATTGACCTACTCTGATACCAATCGTTGGAGTTTGAGGTTTGCAAAAGCATGTGAAGAACAGAAGGAGGAAGAAGAATCTTAGAGCATAACACACAATACTGAATGTCCAAGAGAAACTACAAAGATAAGTGATCTATTAGGGTTATAGGCATATATACAAACCAAGGGAAAAAACCTCCTAAAGAGCAAAAAAAGTGATGTGGCAGTCCTATTGTGTTCAGTCACATCACTATGGAAATATATCAACACCTATTTCCCAACGATTCATTTATGTCAAGCACATAATGGTCAAGGTCGAACTCTACATTCAACACAAAAGATTTCCATCTTTCCTCCCATTTAAGTCCTATAAGAATTTGTCTTATGATACATTCCTCTTCTACTTCAACTCCTTTGCTTCCAAGTTGACCTGCTCTATTCTTTAATTTAGTAAAAAGATATAAAGTAGAATGTTTTGATTGTTTCTTCATAGTTGTAAATTCTGCCCAAAGTTGAGCTTTACTGGCTCTTATTGAAAAAGAAAAATAATATTCCAAAGAACTCCAAATGTCAGCAACTGATTCATAACCTCTTATATGTAGAAGGAAAAAATACGTAATTGAGTTGAGAATAATAGATCTCACAAATGCATCTTTCCTATTTCATTGCTTGATTGCTTCCAACTCTTCTTTAGTGGGTTTTGCTTCATCTACAGGTTCCGACTTTCCTTCATCACTTGCAATATAATCATAAAGATCTTTACCTTGTAAATAAGCTTCCATCCTCATCGACCATTCTAGATAATTTTTCATATCAAGATTTTTAATAGAAGGATAATTATCTCCCATGTTTTGATGCTCTGATATCAATGAAGAAGTTTGAATGAACTTTAAGTGCAACATGAAGTTAGATGAACCTCACAGGTTATTTGTTGAAATTTCATGAGACAAACAAAGAATCTCTCTAATTTAGAATAGCTATAAGTCTTGAACTTTTTTTTTTCAAATGTGTTTTGAATAAAGCTACTAGAAATGAGTGGATTTTATATGAGTTATAGGACATGCCAAATGGACATTAGAGCAACTAGATGTGACTCCTCCAACAAACAGGTACAAAAGACATTTCCAAGAGTTGTTGGAGAGAAAACCCCTCTGTTACAGAGATCATAACTCATGAAATATAACTCCAATGAGAATAAACTTTCAGCCATATATATTATAGAACAAGAATTTTCGTAGGCATGTAGGGATATCAGATTTGGTTTAGCAACTAAGGAGAAATATGAGTCTGAAGATGAGGTTGTGCAAAGATAGAAAACTTGTTAAAAATTTATAATAATATGCACTATTTTGATTACAATGCACCAAAAATTAAAAGAAAGGAAGTGAAACTTAACAAATATGATCTAGAAAGTCCATTAAACATGCTCCAAGTTACAAAATTGAATTTGGATAAATATACAAAGAGAACAAACCAAAACAAGTTGGCAGACTTTCATCGACATTGTTGTGATATAGGTAGAAGATACAAAATTGTTCTAATATTCTAAGGCTATCTTGGTGTGCATAGGGTGACTCTAAGCCTTCTCTCTACACCGACTTGTCTCGCTTTTAGTGCCAAGGCTACTCTAAGCCTTCCAATTTTTCCAAATTTGTGGTTATTTTCAAGTGGTATTTCTGCACAAAATGTGTCTTAGGTGTGTGTTATTAAACACTTTCAAAATGCCATTTTCCCACTTGAAGGCATAGGTAAACATGCTTTTTAGCACTTGTTTGCATCCTCTCTTGTCAAGAAAGTGTTCTTCAAAACTTGACACTTATTTTTGTCAATTTCAAGCACAAGTTCAATTTTCCAAGCTCTCAAGATCATCACCAAATTTTATAATGTCAACGAAAGAAGCAATTTCGTCATCCATGGTAAGTTATTTACCTTCCTTTACAACCATGTTTATGCCTCAAGAAGAATGCTTAGATTACCAAAATCGTAATGTATAGAAAGATATCATGCATGCATACTTGTACAAAAATATTCTCCATGAAGTTGTAGATGATTCAGAACCCGAACCAAATAGGCTCAAAGATGTAGAGTCTTGGAATATTTGCAATGTTAAGGACAAAAGAGCTTCATGAAAAATTCTTCTAGCTTGTGACAAAGGGTAACATCACTGCCTCAAAGAATTCCAAAGAAACTTGGGATGCAGTAGAAAGTCTATATGAAGATAAAAATCCTTCAAAGATTTATGCTTTAGAGACTTTCACAATCTCATTATTCATCCCCAAGACACCACCATATTCATAGGTCCTATGAAACATTTGTGACCACTCTTTACAAAAAAGGTTAAGAAATTACTTGAGTAGAAGTCAAAAATTACTTCTCCATGACTCTAGGCAAAAGACTCAAGCTACACAAGAAACAAGTATGAAGGCAAAAGCTACCTTCCACAAGACTAAAAACACTCAAGAGTCTAAGGACAAGGGCAAGAATAATTTTACTTGCAAATTTTGTGGAAAGCCTGGACAGATGGAGAAGTATCACTTTAAGAAGAAGAACAAGGAAAAGTCCAAGTCTACTCCAAAAACAAAGCATCAAACGCACTCCACAAGTGAAGACCTATTTCCTACAACTAAACACAAGGCACCTATCACATCCACTCATAAAAAAGAATGGATTTTTGATAATGGGGCTTCATCACACATGTGTAATGAAAAAGAATACTTTCATGAGTTTCAAGAAAACAAAGGCCAAGTTTATCTTAGAGATAACAATTGCAACTCATACAAGTTATCTTTCCACACTCCTTGTCTTACATTATTACTTGGTCTATGAAAATTTTTTGCACCATCCTTTTTGAAATGAACTTCAAGTCCATGATCTTTATGATACAAATTGATAATAAGTTGCTTTTTCGTATAGGCACATACAAAACATCACAGATATTTCTCTCAACACTAGTGGAAGCAACAAAAGAGATGGTTTTTATCCCTTTAATTGGACATTTGGAGTGATTTCCAACCACTACATTGATGGTTTTCTATAAACACATTAAGGAGTTCTACCTATCCTTCTAGCTGATCATGTGGCAAGATTCTCCAGTATCTAATATCCTAGGTTCATCCACATGAGTTTGCATAGATGTACATGCATCCTCTATGACAACCCATAATACAACTTTTGTTCTATTCAAAAACTCCCTATTCATTCATGTGGATTTTTGAGTAATGTTTCTCTCTTCAGCTTGCATCTTCCTCCAATCCTTAATGGCATGGACCTCTTTTTGCAACAAAAACAATTTCTGGTGAAATTTTTCTGCTTTGGATTTTTCTCTGAATTATGAGGAGAATCTTTGCCATTTGCATTTATTGAAAACGAGGCATCATTTGAGCCTCACATATTCTTCAAGCACATTTCTAGAGGCCTCATACGAAAATCTTCAAAGGTAAGAGGTAGTCTACCCTGAGTGTTAAGGGAAATTACTAGCCCATTTTATTTTGTAGGAAGAATTTGAACACACTTGCAAGCCAACTCTTCATGTTAATTAGAACACCAAGTGTAACAATTTGATCTAGTAAATGTTAGATTTGCCTGATGAAATCTTTCACCTTCTTTGACTCAAAGTGCTTCCCGTTTGTTAATTTATTCTCAAGATTTTGAATGTGAGTGTGATTCTTAGTCTCATATTCACAAGCCAATATACCCCATGCCTCATGTGCTTTAGTGGTATGTTGGACTAAAGTAAACACAATCACTTACACTCTTAACAATGGTAGACAACACATCTACATTTCCTCTCTTCAAAGTTGGAAGAACATTTGGATCATGCTAGATTTTCAATTTGGGATTTGATGGATCTTCCATTGGAATGAGCTCTAGATCAACCCCTAGTGGGCCCATCACCTTGTCAAGAAACTCGTAAGAGTACAAAATTATATAAATTTTGAACTTCAAGAGTGTGTTATTTGTTCCATCAAGCTTCCCTAGAGTGAATGCGTGTGGAAGAATGTGAATTTTTGTAGCAATAACATCATGAGATGAACAAACACCAGAAGATGAAGCCATCACTTACGCACTATGTGATATGAAAAATTCATACGTAGGTTAATAAAGTAATCCTCTCTACTAATAGATACCTACAAGCTTTGATACCATCTCATAAATTAGTTACCCAAGAAAACATAGGAGCAATAGGAGATAAGAGAGGAGATATAGTATAATTTCAAAAAAGTTGCTACTAAAAGGAAGTATAAGGATGACGGTGTTGTCAACATGTGTGCTCTCAAGGTAGATCTTAAATGGTGATTTAGGCAACTCTAGATAGGTAGCCTCTCCCTGTATTTGTACTTGGATAGAGCCTTGATGAGCCTACTTTATGCTCTTCACAAGCTCACTTTGGAGAGTTAATCTTGCATCTATGGATTTTACTTCAGTGGTATTTGGGAATCCATGTGTATCCATTCACGAATTCAACTTGGTTCTAAGTCCCATTCCTTGGGTTTCTTTGTTCTAGATATCTTCTATTGCTTCATATTGATTGCTACAACCGGATATCATTTCTTCATATAATCCTAGTCTTGGTGCCTCCTCTACTCCAACCTTTGGCTCATCCTCTACTCTTGCTTTTGGTACACCATCAATTTCCTTATCTGGCAGTACGATGCCTGCATTTAGGCAGTCAACCTCCACATTGGGTAGCACTATGGAGAAGTTAGCTTAGCAAGTACATGTTTTCTTTGCTTCTTCTCTACATCACCTAGAACAACCTCACCTTCTTCGGCTTCCTTCTTTCTAGAAACAACCTTTTTCTTTTTACTCAAGTCAATCCATGATGATGATTGTACCACTGGTGGAAAGGCTACAGTAAGCTCAACCTGGTGAAAGCTTTGCCAACCTCTTGTTCTAGTTGCACTAATATGACCAAGAGAGAGAATGAGCAATTATCTCTAATGATGGTTGTGAGTCAATGAGGGAGAAAGGCAGATCCAGAGAGGCAATACACGAAGTGTGCATGCACAAAGATCATTAGCTTGCACCATATTCTAACATAGAGAGAGAGAGAAAGGGGGAGAGAGAGAGACAGAAAGAGAGAGAGAGAAAGAGAGCATTGCTTTGCCTATTCTTGCTTGCTTCTGAGAACTCTTGAGATCTCTAATCTAGAGATTGTGCACAAAGCATATATGCACCCTTGTTGACGAATGGATATAAAGAGTGAGTCCATTGCCAAACCTCGAGCCTTTCCATGTATAGATGAAACTCTCAATCAAATTTCGACATGGTGATTAGCTATCTGATTACTATGTCCAAGATTAAAAAGTGAAAAAGATGTATGCTACTGCGAGGACACCATAACAGAAGCTGAGGATGGATTGGGGGATGAAGTGGAGATTTTTGTTTTCAGGTTGAATTCAATTTTACCTCTATTGTTTTGATCCATAAATTCACTATAGTAGTCCACTCCTGCGTCTGTAATTGAGAGAGATCCGCTCTACACATAGAGAGAGAATGATCTCACATTTGTGTGTCCTCCCCACACACACATATAAACACACACACACAAGAGAGAGAGAGAGAGAGAATGAGAGGGCCTTAATTTCCTATGAGGAACGTGTTTGAAATTTACTTCTTCAATTTGCACAATTGTAAAATCAGTCGGGATTGACATCATTGATAATATCAATCCCAGCCTACCTTAACCATTCATTTTGAGTATAGATACTCAAAGTTTTTGGTGGCATATAGACTACTAAACAAGCTCAATGCATCCACTTTATTTGGATGGATTGTTTTCTCTCCTTCACCTTATCTATTTGATTAACATACTGATGATCTTATGCATGTCTTATATCTAAGGGGATTACAAAAATTGTATCTTCATTTCCATAACTCAGGTTTTAGTATCTCAAATATCTTGATTGTAATTGTCTCTCATACCCACTTGATATTTGGCAAGAACTATCTCCAATACCCTCTAATTTTTGCATATATTTTGGCATAACCTTTGTATTTTCCAAGGGTTTTCATCACTTGAGGACTCTTTGAAGGGTTAATTTTCCAAGAGTTCAACCCTCACTTTGAGCAACCATTAGAATCACTTGGGCACAAAGTGCCCCATCTTTGTACAAAGAAAATGTAAGAGGAAAATATTGTGTGTATGCATTTGTAGGTTGGAGGCTAGTCTAAGCCCAACCACAAGCTCTCTCAAGTTCCTAAGCCTACTCTAATGCTATCTTGGTGTGCATCGGGCAACTCCAAACCCTCTCTCTACTTTGACTCATCTCGCTTTTGGTACCAAGGCAACTCTAAGCCTTTCAATTTTTCTAAATTTGCAGATATTTTTAAGTGGTATTTTTGCATAGTACAATGTGTCTTTGGCATGCATTATTAAACATGCCATTTTCCCACTTGAAGGCATAGTTGAACGTGATTTTTAGCACTTCTCCACATCCTCTCTTTTCAAGGTTATGTTCTTCAACACTTGGCATTTATTTTTCCTAATTTCAAGCACAAGTTCAATCATCCAAGATTTCAAGATCACCCCCAAGTTTTATAATGTCAAAGAAAGAAGAAAGTTTATCATACATGGAAAGTTACTTACCTTCAGAGCACTTAGATGCCCAAAATTATAACCTATGGAAAGATATCATGCATGCATACTTGTACACAAATCTTCTCCATGAAGTTATAGATTGGTTAGAACCGGAACCAGATAGGGTCAAAGATGTAGAGTTTTGGAGTATTTGGAATGTTAAGGACAAAAGAGCTTTAGGTCAAATTCTCCTAGCTTGTGATGAATTGACAAATGGTAACATCATTGCCTCTAGACTTCCAAAGAAGGTTGGGACACGCTAGCAAGCCTATACAAAGATAAAAATCCTTCAAATATTTATGCTTTAGAGGCTGAGTTTCACGATCTCACTATTCATCCTCAAGACACTATCACCAAAGTGATAGCACAACAAGATTATCAAAGAAAGTTAGCACTTTTTAGGTGAAAGATCTAAAGTGAAGATATGGTAATTAGATTACTTAAGAAGCTTCCTAGGTCCTATGAAACATTTCCTACCACTCTTTACAATAGAGGTCAAGAATTGACTTAGGAAGAAGTTAGAAAAATTTGACTTCTCCATGACTCTAGGCAAAAGACTCAAGCTACAGAAGAAACAACTATGAAGGCCAAAGCTACTTTCCACAAGATTAAATGTCAAAAAGGCACTCAAGAGTCTAAGGACAATGGCAAGAAGAATTTTACTTGCAACTTTTGTGGCAATCATAGACATATAGAAATATATTGCTTTTAGAAGAAGAACAAGGAAAAGCCCAAGACTACTCCAAAAATAGACCATCAAACACATTACACAAGTAAAGACCCATTTCTTAAAACTGAACACAATGCACTTGTCACATCCACTCCTAAGAAACAATGGATTTTAAAAATTAAGCTTCATCATATGTGCAATGACAAAGAAGGCTTTCATAAGTTTCAAGAACACAAAGGCCAAGCTTATCTTAGAGATGACAAGTGCAACTCATACAAGTTATCTTTCCACACTCGTTTCCTTACATTATTACTTGTTTGGTCCAAAATTTTTGCACCATCATTTTTGAAATGTACTTCAAGTCCATGGTATATTATGGTTGAAATTGATAACAGGTTGCTCTTTACTATAGGTCCATAGAAAAGATTAGTGAATTTCTCTCAACACTAGTGGAAGCAACAAAAGAGATGGTTCTCGTCCCATTAATTGGGCATTTGGAGTCATTTCCAACCACTACATTAATGGGTTTTTCTAAACACATTAAGGAGTTCTACCAGTCCTTCTAGCTCTAGCAAGCTTCTCTACTATCTAATATCCTGGGTTCATCCACCTAAGTTTGTGTAGATGTACATGCATCCTCTATGACAACCCATAGTTCAAGTTTTGTGCTATTTACAAATTCTCTATTCTTTCATGTGGATTTGTGAGTATTTTTTCTCTTCTCAACTTGCATCTTCCTGCAATCCTTAATGGCATGGCGCGTGTTTTGAAATAAAAAAACCTTTCAGTGAACTTCTTCTGCTTTGGATTTTCTCTGAATTATGAAGAATATATTTTCCATTTGCATTTACTGAAAATGGGGCATTATTTGAGCCTAGCTTGTTCTTCAAGCACATTTCCAAAAGCCTCATAGAAAAATGTTCAAAGGTAAGAGGCACTCTAATGTGAGTTTTAAGGGAAATTACTAGCCCATTATATTTTGTAGGAAGAATTCAAACACACTTGCAAGCCAACTCTTCATGTTTATAAGAACACCAAGAGTAACAATTTGACCTTTTAAATGTTTGATTTGCTTGATGAAGTGTTGCATGTTCTTTGACTCAAAATGCTTCTCATTTTTTAATTTATTCTCAAGATTTTGAATGTGAGTGTGATTCTTAGTGTCATATTGGCAAGCCAATATGCCCCATGCTTCATGTAATTTAGTGCTATGTTGGGCTACATTAAGCACATAATCACTTAGAATCTTAACAATGGTACACAACACATCTTCATTTCCTCTCTTCAAAGCTGGAAGAAGATTTGGATCATGCTAGATTGTCACTGGGGGATTTGACGGAACTTCCATTGGAATGAGCTCTAGATCAGCCCCTAGCAGCCCCGTGACATTATCAAGAAACACATAAGAGTACAAAATTAAATTAATTTTGTACTTCTAAAGTGTGTTATTTGTTCCATCAAGATTCCCTTGAATGAATGTGCATTGATGAATGTGAATTTGTGTAGCAATAACATTAGGGAAATGCACCTACACCAGAAGATGAAGCCATCACTTATGCACTATGTAATATGAAAAATTAACTTGTAGGTTCATAACGTAATCCTCTCTACTAATAGATATCTAAAATCTCTAATACCATCTAAGAAAGTAGTTACCCAAGAAAACATAGGAGCAATAGGAGAGAAGAGATCAAATATAGTATAGCTTCAAAAAACTCACTACTAACAAGAAGTATCAAGATGGCGGTGTAGTCAACTTGTGCGCTCTCAAGGTAGAGCTTAAATGGTGATTTAGAAAACTCTAGATAGGGAGCTACAAGATAGAAGTTCAATTGACATAAAATATATAAATGATGTTTGAGTCAGATAAGGAATATTCCATGGAATATTCCTTTGATGGTCACCAGTGTTGTCGTTCAACATTGTCCTTGGCCCCAAAATTGGGGATCATGGTAATTCCTTTCCTTATAGTACTTTTGATGGTCCAACTTGACCTTCATTCAACTTGCAAGCTAAGATTTCCATCAACTAGGTAATGCATGATAGACTTCTCCTTTTAATGAAGGCCTTTCAAAATTTATAGCACAACATACAATCATGAGGGGTAGAGACATTTATATACTAGCAATAATCACATCTAATTAGAAAACGTTAGGGTAGCCCAAATCTGAATGACCTTTTTTTGTTTTAAGCAAGGGTGATCAAACAAAAGGGTATAATAAAAAACAAACTGAAATAGATCAAGAACCAAAAAATTAATATGGAATAGTACCCCATACATGTGAATAGGGATATCAAAAAGAAAAATCCTAGGTTACACTCTAGACTAACCAACCATTCGGATGAGAAATAGGGTTGATTTTTCATGATTCCAACCGAATTGCTTGCAAGTGAAAAATTTGGAGATTTTGACAACAAGACCACCATCAATAAGAACTTGCCAAAAAATTGTTAAAGGAACTACACTAAGTGGTGCCCTGTTGGTTCAAGGGTGGAACTACGTTGCAAGTATCACTTCTCTAGATTATTGTTGAAAGAAGGAAATAATTCCAATAAATTTTTTGAGCTGAAGTTGAATAGGATATTTTAATAACAACTATCCTATCTTAGAAAGAGCATCAAAATTTGTACAAAGAGAAGAGGGTAAAGAATTAGTAACCCCATTAGAATCCATATGTGTTGTTGCCTTCTATAAGTTATTAAGGAATGGGAGAACAAGAGGTAAGTCGGAGGTCCCTTTGATCAAGGACCCATTGTCTTTGATGAGGAGAAGGACCGTCCCACAACTTGGATGGAGGTACATTCTTAGTGGAACATATCTACACTACAAGATCTAAAAAGTGTACCAAGGTTTTCTAGGAAAATTTTAATGATTCTTCGAGAGTTCTTCACAAATTTTTAGGGAGAAAACATTGGTTATTGGATGACATGCCACCCAATGATCTGTGTCATATTCTTGGGCATCCATACGGTGCCTTCTAACATGCACTTCCTTCATGCAAAACCAACATCATGGTGGTCGTAAGTAACCATCTTGTTGATTATATCATCTTTGAGTGTAATATATAGAACATTTAAATCCTCCTCTTACATCTCAATGTACAAGTCCTTGAGTCTGGATATAGTGAGAGGAAGGAGCACCATCAATGGGTGCAACTAATTAGACTTCCATAATGTGCATGTAAGATTGATTGAAAGCATTGTATTGTGAATTCCAAGTGAGATGGTCATGTGTAGTACCACAAATTGCACAATATAATTGATTTAATGCGTAAGTATTTATAGTGTGTGTAGTATTTCCACATTTAGTAAAATCTAATGCCTATAAGATATCCTTATTTTGAAGGTCAACCATCCTAGATATAAGGAGAGTACCTTCAATTTCATAAGATGGAATGAACTGCAGTTTCTCTTAGATCCGTTCCATGTATTTAATAAGTTCATCTAGTTTTGGTTCTTCAACGAGTTTACTACTAACCTGAGTAAGAAAGCACTCGACACGATCTCGTACTACAAGATTACAAGAGGACAATAAGGTTTGTCTACAATACTAAACTAAACAAGACTAGAACAAGGAACAAGACTAGAACAAGGAACAAGACTAGAACTAGAATCGAAACTTGGAAAGTGCTTACTTCGTGATCATGACTCCTTGAGCTCCCAAGATTGGCATTAGCAAGATTGAGGCTGTATGTGTACAATCCCTCCTTCTATAGGTGTTCAAGGGTGGTTATGAATTGCTAATATCATCGATGATGACAACAACCTAAAAAGGACCTTTGGATGTCGGAATCAAGCAAGTATGCAATTGATCTTAGGGTTTTGGCACATTTCGGACATGACAAAGCATTAGATTCTCCAAAATTGGAACTTATCATGAGATATATAAAGTCACATGGATTCTAAGGTTGAGGATGATGTCCTTTCTGTCCTCCCCCTCAAGCAGCAAGTTTCATGAGGAGTGGTCATGTTCTCTAGTGTCGACTTAATTGGATTTTTCTTATGGAATTCTCAAACCTTGATTGTTTTTCTTTGAAGGTTTTTTGTAGGCTCCCAATTATGATCACTGATGTCATATCATTTTGAATGATCAAGGTTCTGTAATCTTCCTTCGGATATTCTCGAATCTAGGATATGATCGACTTTGAATTCTTCATGATCATCAATCTTGATAGCTGATGAAGGACTAGGTATCTTGCTCATGAATGACAAAATTTGATATGGTTCCAACATGGATACACAGAAAACTGGATGTATTCTCATGGTAATCAATAACTGGATCTTGAAGGTGACTAGATTAATCTCGGCCAAGGTGGTGAAAGGACCGATTTGATGATGGTCTAGCTTTGCATAGGGCCTTGAAATCAGCAAACTATTCTTGAGTAACCATATTTTATCCCCAATGTAATATGATTGATTTAAACATGATTATAATCTGCATATTATTTATATTGTTTCTTGATCTGTGTAGATCTCTTGCTTGAGTTCTTGGTGAATATCCATGAGGTATTGGGCCTTATCTCTGGAAGACGAGTTCTTGACTTGATTTGAGAGTTGTATATCCATCATTGGTTGTTGTCCACGATTTACAAAGAAGGGAGTCTGCTTGGTAGATCTATGATACTGTTGTTATAGGAAAACTTTGCAAAGGGTAAAAGCTCAAAAAAATCATTTTGATGATAGTTAATGGTGCATCTGAGATACTATTCTAGAATTTTATTCACACGTTCTGTTTGTCCATAAGATGCTTGAAGAGATAGCTTCTCACTAGAGATATTCAAGCTTGAGTAATACACTGTCTTGTTGATCAAAAGCCTCCTTGACTTTCTTTGGTGCAAGGTAAGATCTTCATGACAAGGCATTTGGTTAGCATTGTTGGCATCTTGTATGATACATGATGACAAAATCAAATGTGGATAGTATTTTACTCCATCAAGATTGCCTTCTATTGAGGATGCAGGTGTTCATATAATATTGTAAATTCTTGTGATCTCTGTGTTGGATGTGATGGCTGGATACAATCAGAAGATCAAGGTGGTGCTGCTAGACCTGCTTCACACCTGCCCTTTCTTTTCTTCAGATATGGTTAGGAGACTCCTTGAGCTTCCAAATGACACCAAGAAACTATATATGTGCTTTACAAAGTGATTGAGTAATGATCAAATCAAAACAGATAAGTTTGAATCTTCATAAGTCCAAAAAACTTGTTATTCCTGTAATGACACCTGCTCAGTCTTAAGCTCAGTGTGTCCAGCACACTTACAATTGATCTAATTCCTTCTGGGAGTATTAAATTAACTTAACAAGCTAACATTAGCAAGTTAAATCACTCCAAATGATAAACTATACACTGAGCATGATGTTTAGCAAACTCAGGGACACCCCCGACTTTTTAGGAATCACACAGAAATATACCAGTGATCACGTCGACAGCAATTTCTCCCAATTGGCTGAATAGATTGACTTGAAACTTTGTAGTGTTGTAGAATGCTTTGAGCTGGTTCCAATGAGCCCTTGATCATCACATTTGGTTCAGTAGATCTTGAGATATGTCCTGTTGAAGTTGACAGACTTGGAGGTAGTCACTCAGAGAAAACACAGAGATAATGACTATGAATATATGTATTGAATCTATCAAATGTACATTCCCATTGGCAAGAGATGTAATGCACAATGGTACTCTGAGGTGTAGGCTAGGTAGTAGCTCTCACACACTCACAAATTTACTTGGATTAGCCTCGGGAAGAGTGTAACTAAACCCGCGACTTTTACATTGATTTTTATAGGAGTCTTTGAATGAATTTGAATTTGAATTCAAATTAAAGCTCCCTTGATTCTCTCCACTAGACTTAGGGAGATATTCCCTCAACTAAAATCATCTAACGTTCCCACGACTCTAGTCTAGTAGGTATGATTACAAAGTTTGATAAAGTCACATGGACTTTTACATGAGATAAAAGTAAGAATTAATAAGACTAGGTTCATATGATTATTGACTCTTGTGAATGTATCATCCAAAGGTCCAATCTTTTATGGTTTCCAAGGGTTCAATAGTCCAAGCTTTATGTTGGGTCTTCAAGGCACACAACAAAGCCAAGTGTTAAGGCTTGTTTGCACCAACAGCTCCCCCTCAAGCCAAACACTTGCTTGAGTCTTCATCTTTAGTCTTCAATGATATCCTGTAATCCAATCATGGATTTAAATCTGCATAGCTTGCTCCCATCCAAAGCTTTTGTAAGCAAATCTGCACATTGAATATTAGTGGATACATATGATAATTGGATTTCTTTGCTCAGTAATTTCTCCCTCACATAGTGGTAATGCACCTCTATGTGTTTTGTCCTAGCATGATACACAGGATTAGCAGCTAGATGGAGTGAACTTGTGTTATCACCAAATATAATAGGTGGCCTTGTGTATAGGCCCAATTCTGAATAGAGTAACTTCAACCATATTGCTTCTTGAGTGGCATTGGCTAGCCCTCTGTACTCTGCCTCAGTAGATGATAAAGCCACTGTGGGTTGTTTCTTGGATGACCAAGAAATTGGTTTATCACCTGCAAAGCATATGTAACCAGATGTACTCCTCTTGTCATCCTTACAACCTGCCCAATCTGCATCTGAGTATACCTTGATGTCAATGTCTGATGAATATGGATAATACAAACCATGATTTTGTGTTCCCTTTAGATACTTTACTATCTTCTTGGCTGCCTCCAAATGTGGTACTCTTGGCTTATGCATAAATTGACTAAGTACACTAACACCATATGAGATATCAATCCTAGTTAAGGTAGCATAATTGAGACTACCTACCAAACTTTGGTAACCTGTAATATCCTTGAGTTCTTCTCCTTCATGTGCACTGAGTTTGTGGTTGACCTCCATAGGAATGTTTGAGACTTTAGCTTCCTGCAAATTAAACTTCTTGACCATGTCCTGAATGTACTTCTTCTGAGTAATGAATATACCTGAATTTGTGTAGACCAATTCAAGCCCTAGGAAGTACTTCAATAATCCAAGATCATTGATCTTGAATTCCTTCATCATTTGACCTTTGATGTGTCTAATTCCTTGAACATCATTTCCTGTAATAATGATGTCATCAACATAGACACACAAGTATATTACCTCTGAATTGTTCTTCTTTATAAACAATGAAGTATCTGCTTTACTCATCACAAATCCTTGATCCAAAAGATAGGTTGTCAACCTATAGTTCCATGCTCTAGGTGCCTGCTTCAATCCATACAGAGCTTTCTTCAATTTGCAAACATGATTTACCTTATTAGGATCCTCATAGCCAGGTGGTTGTGACATGTAGACCTCTTCAGATATCCATCCATTCAAGAATGCATTCTTCACATCCAATTGGTACATGTTCCAATTTTTTGATGCAGCTACACTCACCATAATTCTGATAGTTGGCATCTTTGCCACAGGAGAAAATGTCTCCTCATAATCAATGCCTTGGGTTTGTGCAAAACCTTTGGCTACCAACCTAGCTTTGTACCTGCTTATTGTACCATCTGAGTTCCTTTTGAGTTTGTAGATCCATCTGGATCCTATGACCTTCATGGAGTCCTTCTTGGGTACCAAGTCCCAAGTATCACTCTCCTTGAGAGCCTCCATTTCTTCATCCATTGCTTCCTTCCATTCTGGTTTAGTAATAGCTTCCTCAAATGTACCTGGTTCTTCACTTAAGATATCCTTTGCAAGATATACAGAGTGCTTGGTTACAAGTGAAGTATCATATCCATACCTAATAGGTTTCTTCTTTTCCCTTGAAGATCTCCTCATAGCTTGAGTTGAGGATTCTGGATTGTCTTCAAGTTGCTTCATCTTCATCTTCCCTTTTGATTTCCAAGCTTTGAACTCTTCAATGTTGATGGTGTCTTCATCATCTGAGCTTGTGTCCTCATTCTGAGTTGGTTCTTGCCTGACAAGTTTTGGAAAGTCTTCTTCCATATCATAAGGTAGGCTTACTTTCCTGCACTCATTATCATACCATGAATCATTTTCATCAAAGATTACATCTCTGCTTACCTTGAAGCCTTTGTTTGAGGGATTATAGAACCTGTATCCTTTCTGATTCAAATCATAACCAATAAAGATACACTTTTCAGCCTTAGGGTCTAGCTTTCCCCTTACCTGTGAGGGAATATGCACATATGCAACACACCCAAAGATCTTGCAATGATCTAGAGAAGGTCTCTTACCATGCCAAGCCTCATAGGGTGTCATTCCATCAAGTGTCTTTGATGGCAACCTGTTGATTAAGTATGTGGCAGTAGATACACTTTCTGCCCAAAGATAATTTGGTAGTTTCTTCTCATTAAGCATAGACCTAGCTGTCTCCACAATGAGTCTATTTCTTCTTTCAGCTACTCCATTTTGTTCAGGTGAGTACCTTGTGGTAATCTCCCTCTTGATGCCTCTTTCCTGCAAGAACTCTTCAAAGTCATTGGAGAAGTATTCTCCACCACCATCAGACCTTAATCTCTTCAATTGTCTACCTGTTTGATTCTCTACTAATGCAAGATACCTTTTGAAGCAATTAAATACTTCATCTTTATGTTTCATGAAGTACAAGACAGTCCATCTGCTATAATCATCTATAAAAGATACATAGTACCTTGATCCAGATATGGATGGCTCCTTGCTTGGTCCCCACACATCTGTATGCACCAATTCCAAGTAGTCTTCATGCATAAATCCTTTCTTGGTATATGGCAACCTGTGTGACTTACCAAATTGACAAGCCCCACACTTGTATATCATGTGTTGCTTGGATACATTAGGTATCCCAAGCACACATTGATCTCTGCTCATCTGCTTTATGGTTCTCTCTCCAATGTGACCCAATCTCTTGTGCCACATCTCCAATTCTGATAGGGTTTGGTCCCTATAGTTGTACAAGGCAATACTTTTAGTATCCTCAAGTTCAAAGGTAAATAGTCTACCTGACTTCTCTCCCTTGGCTATCCTTCTGAATCCATGTCTTGGATCCTCCACAAATGCACCATGTTGAGTGAACCTGACCTGTAGACCTTTTTCAACAATCTGACCTACACTCATCAGATTCTTGGTGATTGTTGGGACATACAATACTCTGCTTAGCAAATTCTGATTACCATCACTTGTTTTGACATTACCTACTTTAACCACTGAATGTTTAGTGTCATCACCTGTCTGCACTTGGTGCTTGCCTTTAGGTTCTTCCAAATCAGAGAGTAAGGCAACATTCCCAGCTACATGGTTAGAGCAACCTGAATCAATATAGAACAAATGATCATCATTGATACCTGATTTAGATGTCATGTTCATAATCAACAAGGAATCATCTTGATCCTCTGCATAATTATTGTAATCCTTTCTGTTCCTGTATCCTCCTTGATAATTGCCATTGTGATTGTAGCTATTGTTGTAATTGTTGTTGTAATTATTGTTGTAGCCATGGTAGCCTTGAGATTGATTGAATCTGCCTCTGCCTTGGGAGTATCCTCCTCTTTGGTGACCTCTTCCTCTTTGGTTCTTGTAGTTTTTGTAGCATTCATCTGTAGTATGATTAGACAAGCCACAAATATTGCATGGAGATTGATTATAGGGTCTCCCCCTACCTGACTTACCTCCTCTGCCCCTGCCTCTAGATGATCTACCTCTCCCTGCATAGTTTGCTTGGGAGGTGGATCCTTCTTCATCAACTTTCTTACTTTTACCCTTATCTTTAGACTTCTTATCTGTATATAGGGCAGAGGGATTGTTACCTTTTGATTGCTCTCCATTCTTTGTGATCTTGGCTTCATGTGTGAAGAGTTGTCCAATCAGAGTGGTTAGATCAGGTGCTTGGATGTCCATGTACAAGTCCATTGCAGTGGTAAAGCTTTCCCACTTGTCATCTGCTTTGAGTCCATTGATCACTTGTCTGACTATTTGCTCTTCTTCAATCTCTTCTCCAACACTTGCAAGTTGATCTGCTATGTCTTTGACTTTGGTGACAAAATCTGAAACACATTGTTTTGATTGCTTCCTAAGAGTTGTAAACTCAATCCATAGCTGATTCTTTCTGGCCCTTGTGCTTGATGAGAAGTATGTTGACAAGGTTTCCCAAGTCTCTTGGGAAGTCTTACAGTTCCTAACATGAGGTAGAAGAAAATCAGAGATAGAGTTTAGAAGATATGACCTTGCCAAAGCATCTTTAGCACACCATTGATTAAGTCTCTCATGCTCATCCTTTGTAGGTAGGCCTCTGGTTTTGAATGAGGGCAACTCCTCATCTCCTGATATGTATCCATACAAGCTTCTCCCTTGTAGATAAGTCTTCATTCTTAATGACCATGCCTGGTAGTTATTCCTATCCAATTTGTCAATAAAGGAAGGGAAACCATCACCCATGATTACCTTGTTTGCTCTGATACCACTGTTGGATGTGATGGCTGGATACAATCAGAAGATCAAGGTGGTGCTGCTAGACCTGCTTCACACCTGCCCTTTCCTTTCTTCAGATATGGTTAGGAGACTCCTTGAGCTTCCAAATGACACCAAGAAACTATATATGTGCTTTACAAAGTGATTGAGTAATGATCAAATCAAAACAGATAAGTTTGAATCTTCATAAGTCCAAAAAACTTGCTATTCCTGTAATGACACCTGCTCAGTCTTAAGCTCAGTGTGTCCAGCACACTTACAATTGATCTAATTCCTTCTGGGAGTATTAAATTAACTTAACAAGCTAACATTAGCAAGTTAAATCACTCCAAATGATAAACTATACACTGATCATGATGTTTAGCAAACTCAGGGACACCCCCGACTTTTTAGGAATCACACAGAAATATACCAGTGATCACTTCGACAGCCATTTCTCCCAATTGGCTGAATAGATTGACTTGAAACTTTGTAGTGTTGTAGAATGCTTTGAGCTGGTTCCAATGAGCCCTTTATCATCAAATTTGGTTCAGTAGATCTTGAGATATGTCCTGTTGAAGTTGACAGACTTGGAGGTAGTCACTCAGAGAAAACACAGAGATAATGACTATGAATATATGTATTGAATCTATCAAATGTACATTCCCATTGGCAAGAGATGTAATGCACAATGGTACTCTGAGGTGTAGGCTAGGTAGTAGCTCTCACACACTCACAAATTTACTTGGATTAGCCTCGGGAAGAGTGTAACTAAACCCGCGACTTTTACATTGATTTTTATAGGAGTCTTTGAATGAATTTGAATTTGAATTCAAATTAAAGCTCCCTTGATTCTCTCCACTAGACTTAGGGAGATATTCCCTCAACTAAAATCATCTAACGTTCCCACGACTCTAGTCTAGTAGGTATGATTACAAAGTTTGATAAAGTCACATGGACTTTTACATGAGATAAAAGTAAGAATTAATAAGACTAGGTTCATATGATTATTGACTCTTGTGAATGTATCATCCAAAGGTCCAATCTTTTATGGTTTCCAAGGGTTCAATAGTCCAAGCTTTATGTTGGGTCTTCAAGGCACACAACAAAGCCAAGTGTTAAGGCTTGTTTGCACCAACACTCTGTACACAACAACTTTATGGCCCGTTCCTTCTATATGGTGATGCTAGGTATAAAACACATCTACTATTCCAAGAAGTTCTTTATCATGGATTTCATAATTTATCGATAGGGGGAGAATTTCTTTGAATGATATGCAATTATATCTAGGTGTTCATAATCTCCATGTTGGTATAGAATGGCACCTAACTCAAAGTATAATTCATCTACATCTAGGAAAAAACGATTGGTAGAATTAGGATGAACTAGAATCGGAGGAGTGATGAATGCTGATTTTAAGGTTTGAAAGACTTTTTTTTATTCTCATATCAATGAGGATTTGAACCTCCTATAAGCTTGGTAAGAGGTGTCACTATCTTGGATTAATCTTTGATAAATGCCCTATAGGAATCG
Source organism: Ceratopteris richardii (assembly GCA_020310875.1). NCBI lineage: Eukaryota > Viridiplantae > Streptophyta > Polypodiopsida > Polypodiales > Pteridaceae > Ceratopteris > Ceratopteris richardii. The sequence continues at coordinate 90,578,413 of CM035418.1, forward strand.
GCAAATTGTAAAAATCATTGTAGATATCAAACATATGAAGGTGGTTGCCAATCAAGAATTGTTGTTGTTGTAGTATACCCAAAGGGAGCCAAGACCCACACCACGTTGCATGGAAGCAAAAGGAAAGCTCAAGGAAGACTCTCCTTTCATCCAACCAACCCTCCAACATGCTCACGCCATTGACCATCAACTCCAAGCTATGCCACATGCCCTTGAGAACATGGAGAGAAGGTCATCAAGGATCCTTATCACAAGTGTAAAATACAAGAACTACAACATTCTGCTCGCACACAAAGGAAAGGAAAGCCTGCACACACACACACACCTGACTCTCACACTCAAAGAAAATATAAAAATGCATAGAGTCTAAGAGAAAAGAGAGTTCCTCCATTCATAAAAGGATATATACAAGGAGCTCAATGTGAACCAAAGGCTCTATTTTCCAAAAATGAGCTTCTATATTTATAGCCTAAGCTATTTTCCCCATGTGCTCCTATGGCTAGTAAAAAAGGGACATGTGCCTAACTAACATATCTCAAAGAGATCTTCTCAAATGTTCTCTAAAAACCATATCTGCAAAGAAATACGTGTGTGGGGATTTTTCTAGATATCTACCAAAAAGATGAGTATTTACAAGCTTCCAAAGCCTTACTTCTGGAGAAATATTAAAAAGTTTCATAAGAGGGAGTTCTCATGTGAAAATCTAAATATATACAAAGAGGGGTATATTCATGATCAAGGGAGGGTCTTCTTTCACAAAAGAGGATGTGCACACCCAACAAATCAACACCCTCCTGCCCCTAGACTTTCTCGTCCTTGACAAAGCTAAGAGAAGAGGATCATACATAGCTCAACTCGTCCATGTTGAGTCTTCAATTCTTCCAAGCTTTGAGATGTCACAAACCTTAAAGGTGCAAAAGAGTCCTTGAGTGCTAAGTGACATGATCCCCCTAAGGGACAATCAGCCAACAATAGAGAGAGCAACCTTTGTTGCCAAATATGCAGCCATCCCTTGGAGTAGTTCCTAAAGAAAATCTTCACACATTTCTCAGAAGAGTCCTCAAATGCTGAGCGACACAATCCTCCTAGGAGGGAGTCAGCTCAACAACTTCCAAAAGAAGCAGAAGGTGGAGAAGAGGTCCACATCTTATCTAAGATTTAACACTTGCAAGGTCTTCCAAGTGGTGAAGATCTTTAGGTGCTGAGAGACGCAATGCAGTCAGGCCAACAACAAAAGGAGTAGCCTGAAGTGCACCAAATTGCCAATTGTGCATACATCTCGATGATAAATTCTTTGGAAGACCTAAAAAAATCTTTAGTAAAAATTATTCATGCACATTAGGTGGATTGTTGTAAGATTTTTGACTTGGGACATAATCCCTAATGGGGCAATCACAGACCCAACCCATAAAGCATATCAAGCACCAAATCTTTTATGAGAATTTGATTCTGGAAGTAGCTAGCTCCCACCACATGAAGCTAAGAACCAAAAAACCCAAGAGGTTGGACTGTAATCTTTATGGATAATAAATGGTAGTGAACCATGATGCCAAATACCAATGATGCTTATAGACGTTAACAAGTTCCCACTGTTTAGACATGAGAGTGTTTAACAAGGGAGAAGTGGATTTCGTTCTTTGCTAATGAGGGAACATTACAAAATTTGAAATAAAGAACAACATTTTTATCTGGCCCATATTTAAGATGAGATGAGCAAAGAAACTTCCATGCAAATAATTAGTGTAAAGAGCACCCCTCTTGTTTGGAAATTATGATTTCCACAAAACTTGCAACAAAATTTGAAATCATGTCGATAAATGATGTACTGTTCCTTGAGCTCAAAGTCAAAGTTTTGGGTTTTGTAAGGCTTTAAGGGACCAAATGGTCACCAAGGAATCAGTAATAGGTTGGATAACATCAACTCTTATCAAGAAGTGCTTCAATTGTGGAGTCTATCAATAGCCCATTCAAAAACATAACTCGGCCTTGTCAACCAGCTGAGGTGCCAAGCTTCAAATGAAGAGTTCTTTATGGAAAATCAGAAGCCTGAAAACTTGAATGACAAAAGCAAGCAGTTTCAAAGAAATTTCAAAGGCAAACTTGAATGAGCACATCAAAAGATTTATAGTATTTTATAAAACAATGAATGCAATATATCCATTGAAATTCTTATGTTAGACCTCCACAGGTGTTGGGTCGCGTTCAAATTCCTCCAAGGATTCCCCTCATTTTTGTGGGAATCTTGCACAGAGTTCGAGGAAGAAGCACGGAGATCGATCAAAGAGTTGCCGCCCAGCCGCGTGATGATTCAATCATTCCCCTCTCTCTCTCTACACCCAAAATGGGTCATGGTCAAGGTTCCTCTCATGAGTGCCACTTGGCACTCATGTGAGCATCATACTCTATATGAATAAGAGGAGGGTCATACCTCTAAATACTATTCATATAGGATACTCCATGTGACATTTCCTTCCCCTTACTTCCATTTTGTCCTCAAAATGGTATTGGAAGGTCTAAAAGAAAGAGAGAAATAATAGAACCACCACTCCCACTATATCCCCATGTATAAAAATACATGGTCCTGTCTCCGTGTTGTTTCCCCATATCCTTCCCCTTAAGAAAACTCTTGGGAAGGTAAACTAAAACTGGGAAACCGTCTCTGAAGGGTGCTAACCCGCTCCCATGTGGCACTATCTTCTGAACTATCTTTCCACTTTACTAGACACTCTTTATACAAGTGACTCCTCGTCCGTTTCTCTCGAGTGCGTAGTATGCTCTCTGGCTCATGTGGAATAGATTGCACAGAAAAAGGCTCTACTACCTCACTATCTGGAATGAGGTTGTCAGATTCACCCAGCCTTTTCTTAAGCCGGCTAACATGAAACACTGGATGGATTTGACTATTCTCTGGAAGTTGGAGCTGGTAAGCCATCTTTCCTATTCTCTTAAGTATTTGGAAAGGTCCACAATACCTAGGAGATAATTTTGGACAAGGTCCCGTCTTCATGGTTTCAGACCTAGATGGAACTCTAAGATAGACTTGCTCTCCTACCTCAAAGTTGATATCTCTTCTCTGAGGGTCAGCATAGGCTCTAGCCCTATCCTGAGCTTTCCTAATGTTGTCCTTAGCAAGTCTAAGCATGTCATTCATTTCTTCCAAGAAGTCCTTTGCAGCTTGAACTTTTTCATTCTGCAAGCCTACTGCATAAGGAGCCCTTGGCTGAAACCCATACATAAGCATAAATGGACTATGCCCAGTGGAAGAGTGCTTGGCACTATTATATGCAAACTCTACTATAGGTAAGTACTCCTCCCAATTAGTTTGCCTTTCATTTACATATGCTCGAAGCATATCCTCTAGGATTTGGTTAACCCTTTCTGTTTGCCCATCCGATTGTGGATGTTCGGCCGTACTCATGCTAAGCTTTGTATCCAACCTTTTGAAGACCGCTCTCCAAAAGTGGCTAGTAAACTTCCTATCCCGATCAGAAACTATGTCTAGAGGAAGACCATATAACCGGTATAGGTTCTCTACAAAGAGTCTAGCCAACTCAGGTGTCTTCACTGTAGTATGTGTTGGAATAAACCTAGCCATTTTGGTTAACCTATCCACAATTACCCAGACCGAGTCGTGCCCTCTCTGTGTCTTAGGTAATCCGACTATAAAGTCCATGGAGATACTCTCCCACTTCCCATTGGGAATATCCAATGGGTGGAGTAGCCCTCCAATCCTTAATCTCTCAGCTTTGTTGACCTGGCATTTATTGCACTTAAGCACATACTCTAGGACGTCCTTATGAAGTCGAGGCCAATAAAACTGCCTCTTAACAAGATCATAAGTCTTGTTAACTCCTGGGTGTCCCGCACTAGGTGTGTCATGACACTCATATAAAATATGCCGTCTAATCTCAATATCTCTAGGGACACACACCTTTTCTTTATATAACAGATATCCATCATGGACACTGTAATTCTTCCACTTGAATCCTTCTTGAGTACCCGTCGATACTCCATCCTCATTGGAAACCCGTATATCACGATCCCCATTCTCTATGGCTTCCCAAATCTCGGAATATGCAGGATCAAGCCTACATTTCCCTCTAATAGACTCAAGTAGCTCACTAGTGATATGAGTAAAACTCAGTCCATTGAGCATAGGCATGCGGCTAAGTGAATCAGCCACCACATTAAACTTTCCCTTCCTATACCTAAGCTCACAATCAAACTCTTGAAGGGTCTCTGCCCATCGGGCCTTCCTACCTTTAAGGTCTGTTTGATTAGAGAGCCACTTAATGCTCTCTTGATCAAACACTATCGTAACTTTGGCACCATATAAATAATGACGCCACTTCTTCAAAGCATGGACTATTGCATACAACTCCTTCTCATAGACGGAGTAATTCTTTTGAGCCGGTTCTAGTTTCTTGCTCTCAAAAGCTAATGGTCGACCATCCTGTACTAAAACCGCTCCTATAGCAAAATCACTCGCGTCAGTTTCAACCACAAATGGTTTATTGGGATCTGCTATATGTAAAAGTGGAGCTGTAGCAATTGCTACCTTCAACTTTTCCATACTTTGCTTCTGTTCGTCTCCCTAATGAAAGGCTTTCCCTTTCCCTTTAAGCTGTTCCGTCATCGGGACAGCAATTTTGGCATAGTTCTTAATGAATCTTCGATAGAAACCTGATAAACCTAGGAAGATCTGCAGCTCCTCCAGGTTCCGTGGATGTGGCCATTCCATAATAGCCCTTACTTTTTGAGGATCCATCTGGATTCCATCTTGGGAGACTATATGCCCAAGGTATTTAACCTCTGTTTTGAAAAATTCACACTTTGACTCCTTAGCAAAGAGCGAATTTTCCCTTAGCACTTGAAATACTTTTCTCAAGTGTTCCAAGTGCTCCTGTTCTGATGCACTATAGATCAGAATGTCATCTAAAAAGTCTACTACAAAGTGTCCTAGATAAGGCCGTAAAACACTATTCATGAGTTTCATGAAAGTGGCAGGAGCATTGGTGAGACCAAAAGGCATCACCAAAAACTCATAGTGCCCATATCTAGTCCTAAATGCAGTTTTAGGGACATCCTCTGCCCTAATCCTGATCTGATGATATCCTGATCTAAGGTCAAGCTTGGTAAAATACCGAGCTTGATGTAGCTGATCAAATAGATCTTCCAACCTAGGCATTGGAAATCTATTTTTGATAGTTACCTTATTAAGTGCTCTATAATCTATACATAGTCTCATAGAGCCATCTTTCTTTTTAACTAGGAGCATTGGCGATGCCCATGGTGAGTTACTAGGTTTGATGAAGCCTTTATCTAAATAATCCTGCAATTGCTTCTCAACCTCCTCATGCTGAGAAACACTAAGCCTATAAGGTGGTCTACAAATAGGGTTAGTGTTAGTAACAACTTCTATGGCATGGTCAATGTCCCCTCTCTCAGGTGGTAGCCCTCTAGGTAAGTCAGTGGGAAAAACATCTCTGAATTCAAACATAAGATCCTTAAAACTTTTAACTACACACTCTTGCAAAAAAGAATAGTAGAAAGTCCTGTTCATATTTACATTCAAAGCATGAAAATATACATCAGATGAGCTGTCTATACAATGCTCCATATCATGACTATACAATAAAAACATATCCTGTACATGCTGTGAACAACAGAGACTATACAACTCTAATGATGAGATGAGAGGTGCACTAGGTACATCTCTCTCTCCCTGAATATAAACTTTACTTCCATTCTTTTCAAACTCGAGTGTGTTATTTTGATAGCTGCGTTTAAGTGTATTTCCCAACCCCCATAGCCACTCTCTTCCTAAGACTAGATCTGTCCTCTCCATGTTCATAATTTGGAAGTCCATATGATCTGTATAATCCTGCATCTTGACTTCCAAATTGGATACCATAGTATCCCATATTCTTTTATCTTGCCCTTGCATCATAGATACAATGTATTTATGTGCACTAGGCTGTTGGGGAATCTTCAATTTCTTGACCAAAGCATAGTTTATGAAGTTATGAGTGGCAGAGTCATCTATCATGACTCGCACCCTGGTCCCGTATACACTACCATGTAGCTTGACCAAGTCATGTGGTCCAAACTGCGGTGACCACAATGACTGAGTCAAACAACACGTGTGCTCTATATCCTCGTGCATCACCTCCACTCCCTTGCAGCTAGAGCTGCCATGAATGGGAAGGGTCTGCACTAGGTGGACCGCCTTTTTGCCCCTTTCAGGAGCCGTACTAGACTCTGGTCCTTTCTTCTTTTTTTCCCCCTTCTTGAGTGGACAGTTCCACTGTGAGTGGCTAGGGGATAGGCACCTAAAACACAGGTTCTCTCTTTTGGCCTTCTCAAACTGGTCTGTGGATAGCTTAGGCCCTTGTGATCTTTGTTTTTTAATAAAAACCTTGTTTTTCCCAAAAGGCAACTTTTTCTTAAATTTAGTGGTGCTAAGAGGTTTAAGGGGCTGATCCGTCTCCATAGGAGTATACTGAGGACGGTTATGGTCCTCATATATCTTTGCATATTTGATCGCCTCCTCAAACGTCTTAGGCGCATTCCTCCTGACTTCCCTCTTTATGGCTTTATCCAAGCCTCTAACAAATCCTCTGGTCTTCTGAAAATCATCTAGACCCTTAAGCTTCAAAGTGATCTCTCTATAGTGGGATAGATAGACTGAAAGAGGCCTGCCTCTTTGAGTAATCCTATCCCACTCATCCCAATTCCTCTCCTCTTCATTTTCAGGAAGAAACTCTTTTAGGAAAAGAGTCTCAAACTGAGTCCAGTCACTAGGGATAGAGTTTGCCTCCTTAAGACTCATCCACCACTTATAAGCACGCGGGCCGAGGGAGAGACTCGCCTCTAGCACACGATACTCAGGTGGGGTGCCCTTCAATTGATGCAAATCTTGCCACTTTTGTAAAAAAGTGTAGATTGCATCCTTATTCCTGTCTCGGTCATCCCCCGTGAAGGTTGGTGGTTTTAAGTCTTTCAGGAGGGGAGCTTCCCTAGAGCTTTCTCCCTTATACTTACTAGGAAGAGAAGTCTCTTTCCTAGTAATCTCTAGAGGAATGGTAGGAGTCTCTCTTTCCTTCCTAGCTAGGAAAGAAGTGACACTAGTCTCAAGGGAGATCATTTGAGACTTAAGTTGCTGTATAAGAGATGTAATGCTACCCAAATCTTTCTCTAACTTGAGGGTTTGCTCTTTCAAGTCAATGAATTGGTCACGAGTGACAAATTCATCGATAAGCTCTTCATAAGTGTACTCTTGCTGTGAAGGCTCTTTTTCTTCTATATTCTCTTCTATTTCTTGTCCTAACTCTACTTCTTCCATCCTAGCATCGTGATCCTCTAGTTGCTCTCTAGGTGGAGAAGTGGTCTCAACTACTTGTTTGCCTTTATTTTCCATGTTTAAGTACCCTTCCCCCGTTTGCTAACTAGAGAGTATGAAAATGAATGGAAGTAGAGTTAAAATATGCAAGAAGAAGAGAGATATAACACAAGAGCACTTCCCTGATACAAAGTAGTGTTGCGGAAGCTAAATCCAGGTGGTCCTTGATGCTTCAAGCCGCTGATTTTAAGTCCTCGCCAGTCCCAAAAGAAAATTGGAAATGTCCGCTTGGTCCGGGGAGGTTCTAGACACCATAAACCATCCAAAATAACACCAAAAGTGCGTAGGAAAAGCCTCAAACGGGCAAACTGAATGCAACTGAACAATTTCAGAAATTTTCCAATCCTCGCCAGTCCACAAAGTGTTGTCCAGCACCTGCACTTCAAAAATTTGAGACAATCCCAAGTGAAAAAATTGGATTTGGAGTCCGGATGAAGAAAAACTAGGCCCGGGAGTGGCCGCCTAGTTCCTGCTGAAACACTGCAGAGAGATTTTGGTAGGGCAAATCTCTTCCAAATCCAACACCGATGGTTTCTGAGCGAAGCTTGAAAGCGTAGCTTCGAAACGTGACCAAGATTTTGAAAATCCGATATGGTATGAAGAAGATATGGTCCGGAGAAGTGAGGTATGTCACCGGTGGGAAGTGAAAAGGTAACCCTCTTGAAGTAGAAACTTTGAAGAGCTTCAAACTGAAGGACTGAAGCTTTTCAATGAAAACCCAAGACCCAAAACCCTTCTCCACAGCCCGTATTACATATGTGCATCCTCATTTGATCAAGATCTTGATCCATGACATCACATTTGCCCTTCCAACTTTGAAAAAAAACCACAAATTTTCATAGATTAAATGGACCTTAGAGTTTTTTCGAAAAACTTCTCCACAGCAGTCGTCGTCGTCGTCACTTATCCCACATGTGCATGCTCAGCTACAATTTCGGAGTATAAGAAGAAAGCTATGCCATTCACTCTCTCATCCAAGAGGAGGGGATGAGGAGAGAGGCTCCTCGTGGGCTGTGAGCTTGCGCGCCTCGTCGATGAGCTTTGACGGCTCCGTCCGTGAGTTGGAGAGGCTCCTCGTGGGCTGTGCGCGCAAACGGCTCCGTCCGTGAGTCTTCTGACTGCGCCTGTTGATGCCTCGTTGTGCGTGCGAACCTGCTCTGATACCAATGTTGGGTCGCGTTCAAATTCCTCCAAGGATTCCCCTCATTTTTGTGGGAATCTTGCACAGAGTTCGAGGAAGAAGCACGGAGATCGATCAAAGAGTTGCCGCCCAGCCGCGTGATGATTCAATCATTCCCCTCTCTCTCTCTACACCCAAAATGGGTCATGGTCAAGGTTCCTCTCATGAGTGCCACTTGGCACTCATGTGAGCATCATACTCTATATGAATAAGAGGAGGGTCATACCTCTAAATACTATTCATATAGGATACTCCATGTGACAACAAGATAAGAGTGCCTTGAGATATCCAAGGCTATGTCATGACTATCAGTTCATCAGAATAGAAAGATAGATCTTTCGAGGCTTCAACCAAAAGTTGTATCATTGTTTGGGCGGAGATGAAAGACCACCAACTTGAAGAAAGAGTTGATGAGGGGAGCAAAACTCTACCCCCAACCCAATGTGTGCCACTTTCATCAACTTAGTTCTGGGGTTTGGACATAACCCCCATCCAAGTTGTACAAAAGAACCCTAAAGCTAGCAATGTTGAGAAATGATTTGCCACAATTTTCACCACTAAGTCTTTCAAATGATTTGCAGTGGCAAATGGATCCACACAATGTTATCCTCGACTAAGCCTTGTTACATACGAGGAATCCGTATGGTAAGAACAAAACATCATTAAACTTCAAATGTTGCAAGCTCCATACTTCATTGTTATGACACAAGAAGGCTATGTGTTTCACAGTTCAAAAATCATAAATCAAAGGCACACTAGGGAAGGGAAATCATCATAAAGAAGATGCATACAATTGAGGGACACCCAAAACATTACTTCAGGAGATTGCAATACAACAACCAAAAAGAGAGAGGCCGAGGGAGGCATTGGAGCATTTTGGAGACAATCGTTGTTCTTCCTAATTGAACACTTAGGAGTTCCCTTTTCAACACCTTAAAATACTTCCCTTGCAACCTCGTGGCAATGATTCCACATTAATCCGAGGTAGGTAAGAGTAGATGGCTACTACAAGTAATTACATGCTAAGGTCTTCCAACCTTGTTGTAAGCAAATAGAAAAGCAAAGAAGTTGGTAATGCAAGAACCATTGGGGAGTTCATTAGAGAAGCATTGATAGTGATACAAGTGGCCTAGCTTTGCTTCTTGTTAGTATTCATGCGATTTTGCAATGCTTCCATGGTTAGAAGTACCGATTCCTGAAGTGGTCAACATTAGATAGAATGACCAAAAAAAAAAGAGTTCATAGTTACATAAGCATGCATACCATCCGAGCCCCAACCATACTCATCCTTCACTATATCATACAATATACAACAAAATGGCAAAAGAAGAAAGTGGCATTGTTCATAAGCATCTTATGAGTAGGAGATGATTTGAGAAAATACCTACAATATACCTCTGTTGGGATATCCCATTTTTGGCGATCGCAAGAGGTCTGGATGTAGAGTTTTATCCCTTCAACATAAGCTTGACTCGAGCCACACTGAGAGCGTGAGGGAAAAATAGACAATGGGAAGGAGAGCCTTCCTTTACAAAGCAAAGAGAGGGCTAGATAAATTCCTCCAACAAGTAGGCAGAGGGAAGTTGGAAGATTCGGTGTAGAAGAGTTGGAGAAGTAGCATGTGGCATCGTCTTGAATGAAGAGAGGATTAGGTGCAAGGCATCCTCCATTGTTATGGAGAAGTGGTTTGAGTTGGGGAACTTTAGCTTGACCCAAAGAGGGATAGTCACAGTAGGTGTAGATCCATGTCATGGTGTGTAGAATCAAACCAAACAAGAACTCGAGAGATGGAGGGGAAGCAAAGTTGGACACCATAACAGAACCAAATTGGGGAAAAAATTTTCCACAGAGGGTGGATGTGCCAAGCGGAATCTATACCCAACTCACCCATGAGGAATTGTAGTAGAGAAGAGCCACAAGAAGCTAACGTGAATCAAAAGCTCCCTTTTCCAAAAATGAGCTTCTATATTTATAGCCTAAGCTCTTTTCCCCATGTGCTCCTATGACTATTCAAAAGGGGGGCATGTGCCTAACTAACATATCTCAAAGAGATCTTCTCAAATATTCTCTAACAACCATATCTCAAAAGAAATATGTGCGTGGGGATTTTTCTAGATATCTACCAAAAAGATGAGTATTTAGAGGCTTCCAAAGCCTTACTTCTGAAGAAATATTAAAAATGTCCTAAGAGGGAGTTCTCATATGAAACTCTATATATATACAAAGAGGGGTATTTTCATGATCAACGGGGGGTTCCAATGCTTAAAAGAGGATGTGTGCACACCCAATAACCCAACGGTTGTCTCGATCTTCTTAGGGTCCATGAAGAATCCTTTCTTTGAGACAATATACCCTAGAAATTCCATCATACAAAAGTAGAATTTATAGGATACATTGTCTCACACTCCTTGAGTTCCCAAGAATAGAATTGGCAAGATTGAGGATGTTTGTGGCCAAGACCTCTTTATATAGGTGTTCAAGGGAGATTACAAAATTGATGATGTCATAAATGATATCATTGATGATATAAAAAATTCAAAATAGGATCTATGTATGTCATAATCAAGCAAGTAGACAATTGATCTTAGGGTTTTGACATGTTTTGGACATGATGAAAGCATTAGATTCTCCAACTTATAAACCAATCATGAGATATAAAATTTCACATGGAATCCAAGGTTCAAGATGGTTTCCTTTGTGTCCATGATAACTAGAATTTTCAATCTATCAATTGCGATTGATTCTCTATGGATGATGGTTATTCTATTAACTTCTCTCCCACAAAAGCTATAATTTTTTCTAGCTCTTCCATTTTCCAGTTCCATTATTGTTGCAAAAATTCTACTTATCCTCCAAGGAGTGTCTTTGTCTTTGCTCACTATTTTGAAACTTTAGGAATTATGTACCAAGGATGGTTCACACGTAGGTCTTTGTTTCCATTTTACTTCTTGTAAATTTACCTCACCCCTTGGAAATATTAGAGCTTGTTTTTCCTCATCACTTTTTGATAGCTCTATAACCTCCACTATGTTTAAGAGATTGGTATTAAAAAAGAAAAAAATTAAAAACTAGGCAAAAAAATTATAGTGATATTCCCAAGTACAATCTTAAGAAAGAATCATAGGAATATTGGCTAATGGTATTCATGTCTATGAAACATTTTTTATAAAGATCCTCAACACATCTATATGAAGCTTTTCTTGGTTGTACTATTTTACACTTAGCTCTTTGTGAGGTTGGACCTTTTTCCATATACATCAAATTCGTATTCTGAATTCATAGAACTTACTTGCATATTCCAAAATAAATCAAGTGGAATTTTGATACGATCTATATTATAGTTTGTTCTTCTTAATCTTAAATATAATGTCTTTTTCTTAGTTTTTTATATTGATATGGGTGGATTTATTGGACTTATTGCTTTTTTGAGGTTTTTTTTCTTTTGCATTTATTAAGGGTAAAATATTAAGTCAAGGCAATGGCTACTATTTGTACTAGTCTCTGATGATGTTCCTAGGATCATATCTATGCCTTATTTAGGTGTTTTGTGTTTTTATCTATTGTTTTCAGTATTGATCATGTTAGTCGGTGGTTTGACTTCACTTTGCAATTTGCAAATACTATAACTTATGCCCTTACTTTGTAAATATTGGAATGCTAAACGTTAACTACGTCAACCGAAACTCAATAGTTATCTATTTAATCTGTTGTCTTGATGTGACCTAAAAAGATAAAGATTTAGAAGAGAGGAGAATATATTCTAGATTTGCATAGACAACAAGCGTGTGCTGCATATTGTGTCTTTTTTGTATCAAAGACATAACTTTTTCGGTGCTATCTTTGACGGTCCTAGTGTGTTCACACACATCACTACCTAAGCATATCAACAAATCCCCCCCTGGAGTGATGGGGTGAACAAGGAGCTGGCACTCATGTATAAGGAAGTGCCAAGCTATGTGGAATCAATCCACAAAAGGAATTAAGCCCAAAGCTTTGCAGAGAGCTTCAAATTTCTCCCTAGGCAGAGCCTTCGTGAAAAGGTCTGCAATGCTCTCCTACATGGGCACATATGCCAAGTTGATCTCTCCAACAGAGAACCTCTCCTTGACATAATAATAATGCACCTCAATGTGTTTAGTGCAAGCATGGAACGCTAGGTTCCTCGCAACTACCAATGTGCTCTGACTATTAGTGAAGATGGTGGTGGCAGAAGACTGACCAACACCCAAATCAGCCATAAGGCATCTGAGCCACACACACTCAAACGTTGCTGTGAAAGTTGCCCTATACTCATCCTCACAACTAGAAGTGGCCACAATAGGCTACCTCTTGCTCAACCAAGATATGCATGAGCTACCAAGTATGAAGCAAAAACTAGTAGACACACGAGTGTCATAACAACCAGCCTAGTTAGAGTCAGAAAAAACATGCAAATCTAGTGGTAGAGATCCCCCATTGGGATAAAACAACCCAAGTAGTTGGGTACCACTCAAGTAGCTAAAGATGCACTTAACCACCTGCCAATGTTGGACACCTAGGCAATGCATAAACCTAATCATCTATGAGATAGAAAACTAAATATTTGGCTGCGTAACGCATCTCTAGCATCATGAAGACTCAGTCGTAAACCTATCTCCATAGGAGTGGCAATACGTTGACGATCTTCAAGGCCAAAGGGCTGCAATAATGTGTCAATATATGTCGTTTGACACAAAGCCATTCAACCATCAGCTTGCATAGACTGAATGCCCAAATAGTGATGCAAATACGCCAAATCAGACATCCCAAATGAGGCATGCAAATCAGCCTTAAAATTAGCAATATGCATGTCATGAGGACCAGTGACTAGCATGTCATTAACATACATCGAAATGATCAGAAGCACGCCGTTATCACGCTTAACTTATAAGGTGCTTTCAATTGTACTATTCTCAAAACCATGTGCAATCAGATAGGCATGTATCTTTTCATTCCAATCATGTGGTGCTTGCTTTAAACCATATAATGCCTTCTTTAACGTGCACACTTGGTTATCATGCCTTTTTGCACAAAGCCACGGGGCTGAAAAACATACACTTCCTCATGCAAGTCACCATTCAAAAATTATTTTTTAATGTTGAACTAATGTACATTCCTGTTGGAGCAAGTCTATGACAAGCCTAAGTATTGGCTTGAGTCTCACAAAGTCATTAAAGAAGCTTCAAAATGAAGACTATGTAAAGTTCACTTGTGAACTACCTCTTGTAACTTTTGAAGAGTTTACTTAATGTAAAAGTAAGAGAATCTTAAGTGGTTGAGCCCACATGATCAAGAATGGAAAGAGGAGCCACGAATTTGTGATTTGTGGTAGGTAGAGAATCAAATCAATCATTGATTGATTGGAGAGTGATTGAGGGAAGTTAGCCTCCCAAACTCAACTATAAATAGATGGCAGTTTTAGTCGTGGTTAGAGAGACCTATGTGAAGACCTCCAAGAGCTGAGCTTTATGCCATATCAAGGTGTGATTACAAGGCACACATATGTATCAGTAAGTCATTGTATTGTACAAGCAATATACTTTCATTTTCATGATTATTTGAGTTCATCTTTCCATGTTCTTGTGAAGTGTACTACTCACTGCCATTACTCTCAGTTTTCTCAGTCAGCTTGCAGAGATGTTTTCTCTGAGCTTGGTGCATCATTTTCAGTGATTTAACTTGGTAAAGTTAGCTCTAAAAGTCTACTATATGCTCACAAATTTTCATGTCATTTGGATGTTGGAATCTTCAGTTATGTTCATTTGAAGTCAACAGGGTATGTTCATCTTCACTTCTCTGTCAGGTACCCGATTTTTTTCAGTCATCTTGTCAGAGTCATTTCTCAGTGTTTACTCATCCAAATTCAGTGATTTTAAGCTTGTTGGATTCAGCGTACTGTCTAGTATAAGCATACAAATTTTCATGATCATTGGATTCTTACATCTTGAGTTATGTTAATTTTTCGACTCACTGGTCTATTTCTGTAGCAGCCCGTGAAAATCGGGATGATGTCATCACTTGTTAAAAGTCATTCTCAGTGTGTGGTTTGTTATTTTTGATGAGATTACTCTCTAAAGTTAGCTCTTTAAGCCACCTAGCCTTCCCCAAGAGGAATTAATCTAATTGCTGCTGTGCTCAGAGAATTATGTAAAACACTGGACAGGTGTATCAACCAAGAATAGCAAGTTTTCACCTCTGAGCTAACTCCAACTTATCTGTTTTGATCTATCTTTTTGAGAGTGATCTTCCAAGGTACATAGAGTGTCTAATACATCCATTGGCAAGCTAAAAGGGCCCACCATCTACTCCTGGAGTTCATTTGGCTAGTGTAGAGCAAAGATTTTGCAACACCTCTTCATCTTCAACACATACCTATCCATCTCTTCACAGTGGTATCAGAGCAAGGTTGGACAACATGGCAGATGGATTTCCTTCATCAATTGACAAATTGGACAGAGGTAACTACTCAGCTTGGTCATTAAGAATGGAAGCTTATCTCCAAGGTAGAAGTTTATATGGTTATGTGGCTGGAGATGAAGTTATGCCAAGTTTCAGGAACAAAAGTCAACCAACACAAGAAGAGCAAGAAAGATTGAGCACATGGTGCTCCAAGGATGCACTTGCAAGGTCTTATCTCCTCAACTCTATCTCAGATTTTTTGTTGCCTCACATTAGAAGTTGTAAGACATCTCAGGAAGTGTGGGATGCACTTGAAGCTTTCTTTGCTTCAAGTACTAAAGCTAGGAAGCATCAACTATGGCTGGATTTCACAACTCTCAAGAAGGCTCCCAAACAAAATGTGACTGATTTTGTCACAAAGCTCAAGGACATAGCAGATCAGTTGGGAAGCATTGGAGAGGTAATAGATGAAGAGCAAATTGTAAGGCAGGTCATCAATGGCTTGAAGGCAGATGACAAGTGGGAAGCATTCACCACAGCTATGGATTTGTACATGGACATGCATGTACCTGATTTCAACACACTCATTGGACAATTACTTACTCAAGAGGCAAAGCTTATCAAAAATGGAGAAAGCTCTAAAGGTAATCAATCTTCAGCTTTATACACGGATAAAAGCAAGTCTAAAGATAACAAAGGAAAGGCAAAGAAAGTGGATGATGAAGCAGGTACATATCAAGCTAACTATGCAGGTAGAGGAAGACATGGCAGAGGTAGAGGAAGAGGAGGTAGGCAAGGCAGGGGGAGATCCCAAGACTCCAACTCATGTTCTATTTGTGGATTAACTAATCATACAACTGAAAATTGCTTTAGGAATTCCAGGAATCAAAGAGGCAGAGGATACAATAGAGGAAGTTATGGCTACTCAAGAGGAAGGTTCAACAATTATCATGGCAACTACAACAACTACAATCATTCAAACTATCAAGGAGGCTACAAAGGAAGGAGAGACTACAATAACTACACAGAAGACTCAAACAAAGAGGATTCATTATTGATCATGAACATGGCTATGCCACAAGGTAAATCTGATGAGCATGTTTTCTACATAGATTCAGGTTGTTCAAATCATGTGGCAGGAAATGTGGCACTCCTATCAGATTTAGAAGATCCAAGGAATAAGCATGAGGTACAAACAGGAGATGATACAAAACATCCTGTGGAGAAAATAGGCAATGTCAAAGCACCTGATGGAAACATCAACCTACTCAGTAAGGTACTCTATGTCCCTACCATTACAAAGAATTTGATAAGTGTTGGGCAGATAGTAGAGAAAGGGTTGCAAGTCAGGTTCACAAAGGCAAGAGCATTTGTTGAAGATCCAAGTCAAGGATTCAGAAGAATTGCAAAAGGTGAAAAGACAGGTAGATTGTTCACATTTGAATTACAGGACACTAGAAACATTGCTCTCTTTAATTATGGTAGTCAGACACTCACAGAATTGGAAGTATGGCACAAAAGGTTAGCACATATTGGTGAAAGGTCATTAAAGCAAATTTGCAGGGACCAAAGTGTACTTGGACTTCCTAATTTGTCAAAACAACATATGATTTATAAGTGTAGTGCATGTCAGTTTGGAAAGTCTCACAGGTTACCATTCATGAAGAAAGGTTATATGCATGGAGATCTCTTGGAGTTGGTTCATACAGATGTATGGGGACCAAGCAAGGAAGCTTCAATATCAGGATCAAGGTATTATGTTTCCTTTATTGATGATTGCAGCAGATGGACTATCCTATTCTTTATGAAACACAAAGATGAAGTTTTTTCATGTTTCAAAAGATATTTGGCTCTTGTGGAGAATCAAACAGGTAAATCACTAAAAAGGCTAAGGTCAGATGGAGGGGGAGAATACTTCTCCCATGATTTTGATTCTTTTCTTCAAGAAAGAGGAATCAAAAGAGAGGTAACTACAAGGTACACTCCTGAGCAAAATGGAGTGGCAGAAAGGAGGAATAGGACAATTGTTGAAGCTGCAAGGTCTATGTTAAATGAAAAGCATTTACCTAATTACTTATGGGCTGAGGCTGTATCTACAGCCACTTACTTGATTAACAGGTTGCCTTCAAAATCCCTTGATGGAATGACTCCATATGAGGCTTGGAATGGAAGAAGACCAAGCTTAGATCATTGTAAAATTTTTGGATGTATTGCTTTTGCTCATGTTCCTTCACAGGTTAGAGGCAAGATGGATCCAAAAGCAGAAAGGTGTGTATTTATTGGATATGACAACAATCAAAAGGGCTACAGGTTATACAACCCTACCAACAAAGGATTCTTGGTAAGCAGAGATGTAGTTTTTGATGAGAACAATTCATGGTATGAAGATTCATGCAGGAAGATCAATTTACCATATGATCTTGAAGAAGATTTTCCAAAGCTTGGTAGAGAACAATCAAAGATTGAAGAACAAGACACCTCAGAGGATGATGAAGAATGTCAGATGGAAAAGATAAAAGCATGGAAGTCTAAAGGTAAAGCAAAATTGCAGGAACTCGGACATGAGGCAGAATCATCAAATCATGGCTTAAGAAGATCTATGAGGGAAAAGAAAAAACCAGAAAGGTATGGGTTTGACACCTCATTAGTAACTAAACATTCTATCTACATAGCACAGGACATAAACCAAGAGGAGCCATCATCATTTGAAGAGGCCAAAGCAAAAACAGAATGGAAGCATGCAATGAAGGAAGAGATTGAAGCACTCGAGGAAAACAACACTTGGGATTTGGTGCCCAAGACTTCATCCATGAAGGTAATAGGCTCAAGATGGGTCTATAAACTCAAGAAGAATTCTGATGGTTCCATTAACAGGTATAAGGCAAGGCTTGTAGCAAAAGGCTTTGCACAAACTCAGGGAATTGATTATGAGGAGACATTCTCTCCTGTGGCAAAGATGCCTACTATTAGGGTTTTGCTTAGTATTGCCTCTTCCAAGAATTGGAAGATACTTCAACTAGATATGAAGAATGCATTCTTGAATGGTTGGATAACAGAAGAGGTATATATGGCACAACCACCTGGTTTTGAGAATCAAGTTTATCCTAATTATGTGTGTAAACTTAACAAAGCATTGTATGGTCTCAAGCAAGCTCCAAGAGCTTGGAATTTCAGGCTTGTTTCATTCTTGCAGGACAAAGGCTTTCAACCAAGCAAAGCAGATCCTTCACTCTTTATTAAAAAGAGTAATTCCGAGGTCATCTACCTATGTGTATATGTAGATGATATTATATTGACAGGAAATGATGCAGATGGTATGAAGAAGATCAAAGATCAGATGAGAGAAGAGTTCAAGATAAGTGATTTGGGTTCACTTACCTACTTCCTAGGTTTGGAAGTTGTCTACAAAGATCATGGTTTGTTTCTCACTCAAAGAAAGTACATTAAGGACATGTTGGCAAAATTCAAGATGCAAGATTGTAAGATTGCAGGTACTCCAATGGAGGTTAATCACAAATTGAGCTCACATGAAGGTGAACTCATAGAGGACATCACATCATATCAAAGTCTAGTGGGTAGTCTCAACTATGCCACATTGACAAGAGTAGATATATGTTACAGTGTGAGTGTGCTAAGCCAATTTATACACACACCAAGGAAACCACATATGGATGCTGCCAAAAGGATACTCAAATATCTCAAAGGAACCATAAATGAAGGACTTTATTATCCTTATGTATCTGATTTAGATTTGAAGCTATTTTCTGATGCAGATTGGGCTGGCTCCAAGGAAGATAGAAGGAGCACTTCACGTTATCTTACCTTTGCAGGTTCAAAGCTTATTTCATGGTCATCCAAGAAGCAACCCACAGTTGCTCTCTCTTCTACTGAAGCTGAATATAGAGGTCTTGCCATAGCTACACAGGAAGCTATGTGGATGAAGACATTGTTCAAAGATCTTGGATTGGAGTTTCGAACTCCAACTATTTTTGGTGACAATGTGAGTTCTATTCACTTGGCTGCTAATCCTATTTTTCATGCAAGGACTAAACATATTGAAGTTCATTATCATTATGTACGAGAGAAGATCCTAAGCAAGGAGATTCAAATATCATATGTGTCCACTCATCAACAATGTGCAGATATTCTAACCAAAGCATTGGATGGTACAAAGCTTTGCAAATTCAAGGCTATGATTGGTTTGCAGGTAATCTTGGAAGATTGAAGACCTCAAGCATACTTGGCTTGAGGGGGAGCTGTTGGAGCAAGTCTATGACAAGCCTAAGTATTGGCTTGAGTCTCACAAAGTCATTAAAGAAGCTTCAAAATGAAGACTATGTAAAGTTCACTTGTGAACTACCTCTTGTAACTTTTGAAGAGTTTACTTAATGTAAAAGTAAGAGAATCTTAAGTGGTTGAGCCCACATGATCAAGAATGGAAAGAGGAGCCACGAATTTGTGATTTGTGGTAGGTAGAGAATCAAATCAATCATTGATTGATTGGAGAGTGATTGAGGGAAGTTAGCCTCCCAAACTCAACTATAAATAGATGGCAGTTTTAGTCGTGGTTAGAGAGACCTATGTGAAGACCTCCAAGAGCTGAGCTTTATGCCATATCAAGGTGTGATTACAAGGCACACATATGTATCAGTAAGTCATTGTATTGTACAAGCAATATACTTTCATTTTCATGATTATTTGAGTTCATCTTTCCATGTTCTTGTGAAGTGTACTACTCACTGCCATTACTCTCAGTTTTCTTAGTCAGCTTGCAGAGATGTTTTCTCTGAGCTTGGTGCATCATTTTCAGTGATTTAACTTGGTAAAGTTAGCTCTAAAAGTCTACTATATGCTCACAAATTTTCATGTCATTTGGATGTTGGAATCTTCAGCTATGTTCATTTGAAGTCAACAGGGTATGTTCATCTTCACTTCTTTGTCAGGTACCCGATTTTTTCAGTCATCTTGTCAGAGTCATTTCTCAGTGTTTACTCATCCAAATTCAGTGATTTTAAGCTTGTTGGATTCAGCTTACTGTCTAGTATACGCATACAAATGTTCATGATCATTGGATTCTTACATCTTGAGTTATGTTAATTTTTCTACTCACTGGTCTATTTCTGTAGCAGCCCGTGAAAATCGGGATGATGTCATCACTTGTTAAAAGTCATTCTCAGTGTGTGGTTTGTTATTTATGATGAGATTACTCTCTAAAGTTAGCTCTTTAAGCTACCTAGCCTTCCCCAAGAGGAATTAATCTAATTGCTGCTGTGCTCAGAGAATTATGTAAAACACTGGACCGGTGTATCAACCAAGAATAGCAAGTTTTCACCTCTGAGCTAACTCCAACTTATCTGTTTTGATCTATCTTTTTGAGAGTGATCTTCCAAGGTACATAGAGTGTCTAATACATCCATTGGCAAGCTAAAAGGGCCCACCATCTACTCCTGGAGTTCATTTGGCTGGTGTAGAGCAAAGATTTTGCAACACCTCTTCATCTTCAACACATACCTATCCATCTCTTCACAATTCCAACCATGATGAGTTGCAAGTGCACATTTGCTATGAAGAGGAGTCATTTGGCAAGTAGGAGCTAATGTTTCATCAAAATAAATGCCTCTTTCCTACACATAACCCTTTGCAACAAGGCTAGCCTTATACCTATCAACTATTCCATCAGGTTTACACCTTAGCTTGTATGCCCACTTAGTGCCAATGACCTTCTTGCCAGGAGACAAGTCACATAAAGACTAGGTACCATTTTTCATGGTAGCATAATATTCACATTGCATTGCAGCCATCCAATGTTCAAAATTGTGTGCTTCATGACACAAAACAAGTTCAGTCTCATCACAGAGACTAGAGGTAGCCATAGCATAGCACTGTGATGCAAAAGAGACACTATGAGAGCCTGAACGAGTATGATATGACAGAGCTGCATCTAATTTGCTATCACACAAAGTTTGCACAAACCATTTTAACATAGTTTTTGCCTACTCAATATCAGCTCTCTCATCAACAAGTGCATCATGTAAATCTGCATCACAAATAGAATGATCTGCATCATCACATGAAACCTACAATGGCTAAGAAGTTGCCTCATTAGTACCAACACTATGTTAGTATATGATCAATGTCTACCCCTCATGATTGTATGCACATTTTGTAAGGCCCCCTTTATGAGGAGAAGCCAAGCGTGCATTACCCAATTGATGGGAATCCCAACTTGAATGTTGGATGAAGGTCATATTGGACCATGTAAGGTATTATAAGGAAAGGGAGTTACCAGGGTCCCCAATTGTGGGGTGCACGACGGTAAAGGGAATATTCCCTGTCGGAGTCAGAAATCATTTATATTTGTTAGGTCGGTTCAACCAGTCTAAGCCGTGTATGGCAATTACGCGGGCGGTGGCCGCCCACGCTCTACCGCCCATGTATAGCCATCCATGGCAGGCCACCCATGATCCTATATATACATGACTTCTGCACTACCTAAGACACCGAGTTGAGCCAGCATACCTCTACCTTGTATCTCCCTATCTAGAGTTGTCTAGATCACCATTTAAGCTCTACCTTGAGAGCGCACGGGTGGACAACGCCATCATCTTTGTACTTACTGCTAGTAGAAATTTGTTGAGATTCTCCTATATCTGTTATCTTCTCTGCTATTGCTCCTGTGTTATATTGCGTAACTATTGTCTTACACACTAGATTATCCATATTTAAGAAGAGGCGGCAAAGTATTATACATGTCTTTGGAGCTAACAGATGTCTCCTTCGTACATGGAAGTAAAGGCTGAATAGCATCTTCCACAAAAGCAACATCACGGCTAACTGAAATGCGTTTAGTTCGTGGATGACACAGACAATAGCCCTTGCTTTCAAAACTGTACCCAACAAAAATAAATTTTACTACTTTATCATCCAATGCAAATGCTTGTGACCATGCCAAGCCTCATATGGAGACTGCAATGCTTCAGTGGGACACCTATTAAGTACATATGCTGCAAAAATGACAACCTCAAAGGAGAAACTATGTGATAAAGCTTGACTCTTGACCATAAACCTCACCATTTCCATGAGTGACCTATTCTTCTGTTCAGAAACTCCATTTTGTTGAGGTGTATATGACACTATACATTGATGTTTTATCCCAGTTTCCACTAGAAATGCATTAAAGTTAGAAGACATATATTCCCCCCCTCGATCAGAATGAAGGGTGCCCATTTTACATGTTGATATATTTTCAGCCAAAACCAAAAGCTGTTTGAAGCACATAAACTTCGGACTTTGCTTTGAGTGAATATACCCATGCATGCCTGGAAAAAGCATTAATGAAAGTCATGAAGTAAAGATAGTTTCCAAAAGAAAGTGTCTACATAGGACCGTAGACATCACTATGTACACGATGAAATTTTTGAGTAGCCCAAATTGAACCATCTTTTGGAAAGGAGGAACGCTGCATTTTGCCCAAAATACAGCCTTTGCATACATGTTTTTTAGGTGCCTGCAAGCATAGCAAACTAGAAAAATTCAGATGACGAAAGCATGCATGCCAAAGCTTTGCATTTAACATAGCCGGAGAATCATGAACTGCACATGCCAACTCATTCAGAGATCTTTCATAGTCTACGAGCTTATACAACCCACGACATAAAATGCCAGAAGTAATAATCACATCGTATTTGATAGATTATGAATTGTAAACATTTTATCAACAAATTTCACCACCAAGCCAATCTTGGATAAAGCCAAAACTCATAACACATTCTTCATGATCCTTGCCACAAATAAAGCATCCGATAAAGTGAAAGAACTACCATCAATAGTAGTTAGAATGATCTTACCAACTCCCATGACAGGATAGGAGGAGTTTTTGGTGCATGTGATAGTATTCCATGTAGGAGAAGGCTCAAGTGAAGTGAAGAAACTATGCTATGAGGTAATGTGTTTGGTTTGCCCACTATCAAAATACCAATTATTTGAGTCTACTAGAGACATACACTACGCATGAGAAGATGGGTCAAAACTGCAAAGAGAAGTAAACACCCATTCTTCATTTTGCACAAGATTAGGAGACTTTGTTTTCGATGTAGAGGCCTTTGCAACAACCATTCCGGCCTCTTTCTTCTTTGCCTCTTCAGCAACCAATTTTGGATAGCTCTTAATGACACGATCATTTTCTTTACAATATTTGCAAAACAATTTTTGTTTTTCTTATTTTTTCTCATTTTTGTCTTCTTTCTTTGAATGTGCAGCATTTGCAGATTTCTGCTTACTAGTAGAAGAGCTCCATTTTCCTTTGCCCTTTTGATTAGCCAAGAAAGCTTGATCTGCAACATGCATAATGGAACTCTTATGCCTAGACTAATCTTCTTGCAACAAAATAGAAACTAACTCCTCAAATGACATGGCATTTGGATTGCCTTTCATCATCAAACAAAGAGTAGAAGCAAAAATTTGATATGAGTCAAGAAACCCATTCAGAATGGTCTACAGAAGTGATCTATTTGGTATAACTTCATTAGAAAAAATCAATTGTTCCTTCAGATCCTTGATCTTTGTCAGAAAATTGTCCATAGAATGACCTTCATTCATATGCTCACTCTCCAACTATTTTCGGAGGTAAGCAACATGAGCCTCATTCCTAGCTTGGTACAATGTGGTCAGTGTATCCCAAGCCTCCTTAGCTATCTTGCAAGAGCAAATGTGGTGAATAATGGCACGTTTGATAGAGAAGTCTATCAATGCATGTTCCTGAGCATCTGTGCCATCCCAACCGATTTTCTCTACAGTAGGTGCAGCAGAAACCGGAGCATGAACAAGAATTTATAGAATATCACCATCTTCGACACCATCTCCATCAGCTCTAGTACCTATATTTGTGGTACCTGTATTCATAGGTGTAACAAGACATATTTCAACACCTTGCATAATATTCCATATTCACTTTGTGACCAATACATGACACATCATATAAGCCCACAATGGGTAATTCGTACCATCCAACTTATCCTCAACAACCAACATATGAAATACATGACTGCTTTCAGCCATGGCCACTGACGTTGAATCCCTAACAAGTTTTGCTAAACCCATAGCAGACTTTGAGATGATTATATTGAAGAACCAAAACTTGTATATATCTTTGGCACAAAAAGAAGAAATAGCCTACACAAGTGTTGCATGTAGTGCGTTCAAAGGCCGAAACGAGCTCATATCGCAACTTCGGCACCACAAAGTGAAGCAATTTTGATCTCTAAAACACCTTGAGTATGCTCACTAAATTTTGTGTGATTCTGAGACTTCAATCGGAGAGGTGTAGATGACACCCTAGATGAAGCGATGACCTGCTCCAATACCAATTGTTGGAGTTAGACATCTACGGAAGCAGGCGAACAACACAAGGAAGAACAAGAAGCTTGGAGCACAACACACAATACTAAATGTATTACCACTATAATGTACAAAGATAAGTAGCCCGTTAGCGCAATAGGTGTATATACACGCCGATGGAAAAAAACCTCCTAAAGAGGGAAAAAAGTGGCCCAACGGACCTAGTGTGGCACATAGTGTTCTAGGTTTCATTTGGATGTAGACATTGGAGGAGAAGCTGATAGTAGCAAGAGAGGATACTAGGCTGGTTAGTGGATCGAAGGACGTTCAACAAGTAAAGGAAGAAGAAGAATTCTTTCCTTTAGTTCCCTCATATGCAGAGTGACAATGTTGCCAAAGCCCTGTAGTAGTTTTCACTCACCAAATTGCCAAAATGCAATTCAACTGCCTTAGCAGAAAGGTGTATGATGACCCCGATGTGCATGTCCAATTGTTTGACATAGAGTATGACTTGTTGGGAGGTGGACATGTTGATGCCCACAAATGTCAAGTTTTTCAAGCTACAATGCGTGGTGAAGTAGTGTGCTATTTGACTGCATTTGCCCCTAATCATTCTGCAAACTTTGATACTTGCATAAAACTTTTCTAAGGAGATTTTCTAAAGCCAAGATGATCTTTTTTAGAGTGACATATATGGTCCGACAACCAACTCAGATTGTCGTAGACTATGTGCCTTTATTTGGAAGTACTCTATGATAGATTCCAGATCCTAAATACCTTCCAAACGATGTAGTGCATGGGTGGTTCTTTAAAGGCCACAACCCTCTTGGGGCTTCACTCACTAATTATACATAAAGACATGAATACATATGAAGGAAGAAGAAAGAAAAAGAGAAGTAGAAGCAAGACATTCAAAAAATCAAGCCTAAGTGATAGGACACATTCACACTTGTAATATAGTGCAAAATTAAAGTCTAGTCTTGACATAGGACTTCAAAACTTATGAGTTTGAGTCTAGGAGTATGTAGAACATATGTATATAAGTCAATTTGAGTTGAAAAACATGTAGAAGAACTTGATTTGTAAGTCTTGATTGAGTAGAGAAAAAGTCGGGTTTTTCTGAGAGAGATGTTGGAAAAACTACTCTGTGTAGGAGAGTTTTTCACGGCTATGAGCAGAATGAAGCCAAGCCATTTTGTACACATCTTCTCTAATAGATAACACATGTTTGTATAGAAGGATTTGGTCTAATTCCTCTTGTAAAAAGAGATTTCTAAGTGATTTCATATCTGTGTGAAAGTTATTTAACAGTTACGAGTTTTTTGGCGCACTTTTCCCCGATCTTCTAAAGGTCAGATCTCACAGTACAGTGTAAAGGTTTTCATAATTAATAGCTCATGTTGAAGCTACTACCTTCAACTACAATTGACCAAAAGATCTCTGAAAAACGAGACATGTACTCAGAGAAATGAGTCTAACAATGAAGGTATGTCAAATCGATGAAGCGATTTTTTAGATTTTAGACATAGTTCAAATGTTGAAGTGAATTCAGAAGCTTTTGAAGTTATTACTTGAACGTTTTGCTTGGAATGTGTTACTTAACATTGGCAAGAACAGATTTCTGAGAAGTAAATTTTTGAATTTCATTAAGTTTAGGGATAAAGTTTTCAAATTGAGAGTGTTGCTAAGCTAGTGATGGTTATGGAGGTATTCTAATATCACTTTAGCTTAGTTCTTGTGGTGTTTCATACACCAACAAACCCTATGCTTAAGGAGAAAATCTATCTTTGTGCCTTGGATGGAACCCAATCATTAGATTATATTATTGATGTTGTTGAGCATTTGGAATAGAACTTAAAGGTAGCTAATCCATTTTTGCAACAGACTATGGAAGTTTCAATGTTGACACCTCTTGAGGATTAAACGATCTGTTCCATTAGATTTTTTGTACAAATTTATAAAATGCAATACATATCACTACAAATTTTGCACTTAATCAAGTGTATTGCACTATATGTAATTTAATGAACCATAGTATAGAGCAATCTAATAATTAGCACATGGAATAAAGCTATGAACACCAACTAGATACAACCTAAACTATCGCAAGTTAGCAAGTGGTATTGGCAACCATATGTACATACTATAAATCCTACAAATACAAGTGATAAGAGCACAAGTAATGGTCAAGTGCAATGAGCTTCCTTAGGGAAAAATAGACCAAATTACCTAGGCTACCAAATGGGCCGATGGACCTTCAGTTGAAATCCATGGGAAGGTGTAACATATTCAAAGGAAGGAAAAGGTCTCAATGCCTATTTTGTTTGGAATTTGGACATATGTGGTCAGCTTTCTGGAAGCTTAGGAATATGATCTAAGAAAGCAAGAAGTCAAGCTTAAAGCACCCATGATCAATATGGTCACCTTGAGTTATGAAAAACCAATGGCCCTAGTAGTTACTCAATCTAGAAAAAAATTTCAAAAACAAGAAACAATCCTATATCCTAACATTTCAAAGAAACATCATGTATATAACCAAGCTTCTTTATGGGATGCTTAAATGCAATCCCATTTTTCTCCATTTCATCAGACTTCTTCTTCAAACAATACAGGAAGGATGAAACAAGTACCCATGATGGAAAATCTTACCAAGGAACCATAGGATTCGGTTCTTATGGAACAAGAAGATGTCATGGTGGATACACCTCTTGATTTTTGGTAGGTACTATGTAAATCAATTTCAATTATCATTAGGAAATCTTTTAGATTTAGTTCCAATATTTAAGGATGATCTTCTATATGAAGTATGGACTTTTGTTCTAGAGCCTAGAGTAGCACATTTGGTAGTACTGATTAATTAAGAGGAAACTACATAGGATAAGTTAGTCGATTATGTTGTTCACCTGATTATGATGTGTTAAAAATCCAAACCCATCTCTAGAGTCTTGATTGATGGAGGATCTAGAGTTAACATCACTACATTGTCAATTTGTCTCAAATGGATTGAACTAACATTGAACTTGCCGTTTTTACATGCCAGTGAATGATCAACCTCGTGTTAGCCCATCATATTAAGTAAAGATATTCCTATTTGAATCTAGGAAGTTACATTAGTGATTAATTTTTTTGTTATCGAATTACTCAAAAAAAGAGGGGATTATAATTGGCTTTTAGGCCATTCTTGGTTGAAGCATGCCAAAGTCCTATAGGATTGGGGATCTTAGGCTGTGACTTTTTGTAAGGAACCTAAGAAATATTATATCACTTTGGATAACAAGAAGCTTTACCCAAAAGATCAACAATCGACAGTTGCAAAACCCCTTCATCTAGTTGGCGGGCATGGAGGAAGATGAAGAAGCTCAATTTTTAGAAGCCAACAAGGATTTATGGTTTATCACACTTATCAATATTCTGGAAGTATTAGCCTATTTTAAGTGGGGGAGGCCAATTAAAGCTTTGCTTTGATTTGAAATCATCTAGAACATTCTTTTGAAAGATATAATAGCACCAAAAATCAAAGAAATTCTTGAGAAAAATAGTATGAATGTGCAAGAGGATCAAGTGGAGGCCATGAATATGTCCCATTGATAAACTACAATTAATCAAAGTCTATGCAAAGTTATCGACAACCTTCAAGAGTGAGTTGGTCACTTTGTTGAAGGAATTCAAAGATGTCTTTGTTTGGGAATATTTTGATATGTGTGGTCTTGGTTGTTGGTGCAATTAGCAAGACTAAATGCTTTGCTCAAGACTTAGGACTACACATCTTACCTCACATAGAGAACAACATGTGAACTCATGCTTGTCAATTGTAGTGTATTTACATTGGATAATTGTAAAAGTCAAGAGAGTAAGAAATCTTGTGAAGTTAGGAAAATGAACCCATCACTTATTTGGTAGAGGAATCAAATCAATTACATCCTTAAAGTGGAAGATCACTTTTAGGTGAGGGAAAATTCGAATTCAAATTCATTCCATGTGTTTAAATACACATACTTTGAGTCACATGATAGGCGAGAAACTCCGCGAGGATTTGAGCTACACCAATGAGCATACCTTGAGCTCACATGATCAATGTGTAGTCCACTACACTCTTTTTGTATCATATGTGGAATAGCATTCATATTTTTATACATTACATTGAGTATATCTCTGTCCACTCTCTACTCCAGCTATTTCATCATTTCAGTGAACTTTTAGAATTGGTTTCTCTACATGTGCTTATTAATTTACCATAGTTTAACTTGAGTTAAAGTTTTAATCTTCACATACCCATTTTCATCAAGATTGATTTAGTAGATCTTGAGATATAGAGCAAAGAAGATGAGTATGCTTGCACATCTTCTAGATCTTAAAAAGTGAGGATGAACCTCGTGACTTGCTAGATTCATTTCTCCTTGTATGGTGTAGATACATTCATAAACTAGATTGCTTTAGTTAGCTATACACTTCAATGAGATGTGTGAAAAAACTCTCTGGTTAATTCATACCATGTTGTGAGCTCTGAGCATAATACAAAGACCTTCTATGCCCAAAATAGAAGGTTCTTCTTGTTTCTTGCCTATATAAGTTATCAGTTTTGATGCAAACATTTGAAAGTGATGCTCCAAAGGACTTGGTGGTTCTAAATACATCATTCTGAAGCTAAGGAAGTCTACTAAGCACCCATGAAGTTAGACTTGTAGGTGTAGAGCAGGATTTTTGTAGCACTAGCTCATCTCTAGACATAACCACACCATCTCCTCATAGTGCTATCAAAGCAACTAGTCAACATGGGGGATGGATTTCCTTCATCCATAGAAAAATTGGATCAAGGTAATGACTCATCCTGGTCACTTGAAGTGGAAGCTTATCTTCAAGAAAGAAACCTCTATGGTTACATATCTGGAGATGACATGATGCCAATCCTTAGAAGCAAGGGCAACCCAACACAAAAAAGAAAAAACAAGAGAGGTTAAACACATGGTGTTCAAAGGATGCTCTAGCAAGGTCATATATTCTAAAATCAGTCTCCAATTTTTAACCTCCTCATATCAGGAGTTGCAAGACTTCACAAAAGACTTGCAATGCTCTTGAAGCATTCTTCTAATCAAGTACTAAGGGAAGGAAGAATCAACTATGGATGGAATTCACCACACTAAAGAAGATGCCCAAGCAGAGTGTGAGTGATTTTGTTACCAAAATAAAGGACATACTAGACCAACTTGGAAGCATTGGAGAAATCACTAATGAAGAGAAGATACTAAGGCAAGTGATCAATGGAATAAAGGTAGATAAAAAATGGGAAGCTTTCACCAGAACCATGGATCTCTACATGGACATGCAAGTTGCTCATTTCAACACCCTCATGGGACAACTATGAGGCTAAGCTCATGAAGAATGGAGAAATCAAAAGGTAATCAATCCTCTGATCTCTATACAGATAAGAATAAGAACAAAGATAGCAAAGGCAAAGGTAAGAATTTTGATGATCAAGGGAGAACCTGTCAAGCAAAATTTGTAGGAAGAGGTAGAGGAGGAAGAAAAGGTAGGGCTCAAAGCTCATCTCCATGTGCCTTATGTGGCTTAAGTAATCATATCATTGAGAATTGTTTCCAGAATCCTAGGAACTAAAGAGGAAGAGATTACAACAGAGGAGGCTATGGAAGCTCAAGAGGTAGATTCAACAACAACAATGGATACAATTACAATTCATACAACAACAAGAATTATCATGGAGGATATAGAGGAAGGAGAGACTACAACAACAATGCAATTGATTGAAATCAAGAGGATTCACTTCTTTTGATGAACATGACCATGAAGTGAGGTAAATCAGATGAACATGTATTCTATCTAGACTCAGCTTGCTCAAATCATGTAGTAGGAAATGTAGCTCTACTCTTAGACTTGGAGGATCCAAGGAATACACATGAAGTCCAAACAAGAGATGACACAAGGCATCCAATTGAGAAGATATGAAATGTGAAGACTCAATCTGCTAATATGAACCTATTGAGCAAGGTATTGTATGTGCCAACTATCACCAAGAACCTCATAAGTGTAGGTCAGGTTGTTGAGAAAGGATTGTAGGTCAGATTCACAATGTATGGAGCATTTGTGGAGGATCCACATAAGGGATACAAGAGGATACGAAGAGCAGAAAAATCAAGTGCATTATTTACATTTGAACTCCAAGATACTAGAAATATTGCATTGTTCAATTATGGTAGCCAAACTCTATTATATTTGGAAATTTGGCACAAGAGATTAGCTCACATAGGTGAAAGAGCTCTCAAGAAAATCAATAGGGATCAGAGTTTACTTGGTCTAGAAAATATATCCAAACAAAACATGATCTACAAATGTAGTACATTCATGGAGATCTATTAGAACTAGTCCATATAGATGTATGAGGACCAAGCAAGGATCCTCAAATTTTTGGATCTAGGTCCTATGTGTCATTTATTGATGATTATCAAAGATGGGCAACACTATACCTCATGAAGCATAAATATGAAGTGTTTTCATGTTTCAAGAAATAGCTAGCTCTTGTAAAAAATGAAAGAGGTAAAAATTTGAAGAGACTAAGGTCTGATCGAGAGTGAGAATATTTCTCCCATGACTTTGGTTCCCATCTCTAGAGAGAGGAATCAAAAGCAAAATCACTACCACGTATACACCAGAGCAAATGGAGTGGTAGAGAGAAGAAATAAAAGAATTGTGGAGGTTGTAAGGTCAATGCTGAATGAGAAGAAGCTACCAAATTACTTATGGGCAAAGAGTGTATCTATAGCCACATACATGATCAATAGACTCCCATCAAAAGCATTGGATGGTATGACACCCCCATATAAATCATGGAATCGAAGAAGACCTAGCCTTGATCATTGCACAATTTTTGGGTGCATAGCATATGCACACATACCTTCACAAATCAGAGGAAAATTGGATCCAAAGGCTGAGAAGAGCATCTTCATTGGATACGAACTTAATAAAAAAGGTTATAGGCTATACAATTTAAGCAACAAAGGGTTCATTGTAAGTAGAGATGTAGTGTTTGATGAGAACAAATCTTGGTTTGATGATCACTGCAAGAAAATCAAACTCCCCTACGATCTAGAGGAAAACTTTCCAACATTATCAAAGAGGAATGAGCCAACACTTGAAGCATCAAGTGATTCTGATGATGATCAAAAGACTCCAGGAAGGGAAATCAGTTCATAGAATTCCAAAGGTAAAGCCAAAATGCAAGAATTGACAGATATACCAGAATCATCTCAAGAAACTATAAGAAGGTCTAATAGACAAAAAAGGAAGCCAAAAAGTTATGGTTATGATACTTCATTAGTCACTAAACATTCAATATATATATAGCATAGGACTCAAACTTTAAAGAACCATTTACCTATGAAGAAGCCAAGAAGAAGCCAAAATGGAGAAGTGCCATGGAAGAGGAGGCAAAAGCTTTACAAGAACATTATACTTGGGAGTTAATACCCAAAACTTCATCTATGAAGGTCATTAACTCAAGGTGGATATATAAGGTAAAGAAGAATTCTGATGATTCAATTAATAGGTACAAAGCAAGGCTTGCAGCCAAACGATTTGCACAAACCCAAGGTACTGATTACGGGAAACATTTTCACCTGTTGCAAAAATGGCTACAATAAGAGTACTCATGTGTGTTGCATCTTCCAAGAATTGGAAGATATATCAAATGGATGTTACAAAGGCCTTCCTAAATGGCTGGATATTAGAGGAGGTATATATGGCTCAACCTCGTGGTTTTGAAGATCAATCATACCCTAAACATGTATGCAGGTTGAGAAAAGCCTTGTATGGCTTGAAGCAAGATCCAAGAGCTTGGAATCATAGACTTGTTACTTACTTGTAGGATAAAGGTTTCAATGCAAGCAAGGCAATTCCTTCCCCCTTCATTAAGAGGAATCACTCACCTATGTGTATATTTATTACTATAGGAAATGCAGATGGAATAAGAAGGATTAAAGCTCAAATGATGAAGGAGTTGAAGATCAGTGGTCTTAGTTTGCTCACATACTTCCTAGGTTTACAAGTGGTATATAGAGAAATATATGTTCCTCCCACAAAGGAAATATATCAGAGATATGCTCTCTAAATTCAAATTGAAGAATACAAAGGTTACAGGTACTCCCATGGACGTAAAGTTGAAGCTAAGTTCTCATGTAGGTTAACTAATTTAAGATATAACTAGCTATCAAAGTTTAATTGGAAGCTTAAATTATGCTACTCTAACTAGAGTGGATATTTGTAATGGAGTAAGTGTGTTGAGCTAGTTCATGCATACTTTGAGGAAGCCTCACATGGAAGCAACAAAGAGAATCCTAAGGTACTTGAAGGGCACAATCAATGAAGGATTATATTATTCATATACATCTAACATAGATTGGGTAGGCTCTAAAGATGATAGGAGAAGCACCTCTTGATACCTTACTTTTGCAAGTACAAAGTTAATCTCATGGTCTTCCAAGAAGCAACCCATAGTTTCTCTTTCATCAACAGAAGTTCACTATAGAGGACTTGCGAATGCTACACAAGAAGATATGTGGATTAGAACCCTATATTCACATTTAGAGCTCAACAATTCAGCTCCACATATATTTGGAGACAATATTAGCTCATTACGTCTTGTTGCACCCTATCTATCATGTCAGGACTAAACACATAGTTCATTATCATTATGTCAGGGACAAGATTATGAGTAAAGAGATAATGCTCTCATATGTATCAACTCGTCAATAATATGCAGATATGATGACAAAGGTCTTGGATGGAAGAAAATTAAAAAGGTTCAAATCAATGATTGGATTGCAAGAAATCTTGAAGGATTGAAGACTCAAGCATCTTATGGTTGAGAGGGAGCTGTTGGTGCAATTAGCAAGCCTAAGTGATTTGCTAAGGACTTACAACTACACACCTATGCATCACCTCACATAGAGAACAACATGTGAACTCACGCTTGTCAATTGTAGTGTATTTATATTGGATAATTGTAAACATCAAGAGAGTAAGGAATATCATGAAGTTAGGAAAGTGAACCCATGACTTATTCAATAAAGGAATCAAATCAATTACATCCCTAAAGTCTAGGATCACTTTTAGGTGATGAAAAATTCAAGTTCAAACTCAAAACGTGTATAAATACACATACTTTTAGTCGCGGAATAGCAGAGAAACTCTCAAAGGATTTGAGCTACATCAGTGAGCATAGCTTGAGCTCACATCATCTATAAGTAGTCCAATACACTACCTTTGTCTCATGCCTACTCCAACTACTTCATCATTTTATTGAACTTGTGGAATCGAGTTCTCTATATGAACTCATTCATTTGCTATAGTTTAACTTGAGATAGTTAGAATAAATTGTGTAGTGTTCACATTTCAATTTTCATCAAGACTGATTTAGTAGATCTTGCGATATGGATCAAAGAAGGTGACTATGTCTGCACATCTTCTAGATCTTGAAAAGTCGGGATGACCCAGCTGACTTGCTAGATTCATTTCTCCTTGTATGGTGAAGCTAAATTCATGAAATACCTTGCTTTAGTTATCTACACACTTGAATGAGATGTGTGCAAAAGATCTTTGGTCAATTCAAACCAAGTTGTGAGCTCTAAGTATAATATTGAGACCTTCTATGCCCAAAATAAAAGGTTCTTCTCATTTCTTGCCTATACAAGTTATCTGTTTTGATGCAAACATTTGATGTTGCAAAGGAATTGGTGGTTCTAAATACATTATTGAGAAGCTAAGGAAGTCTACTAAGCATCCTTGAAGTTAGATTGGCACGTGTAGAGCAGGATTTTTGCAGCACTAGCTCATCTCTAGACATAACCACACCATGTCCTCACAGTAGTCCATGCCTATATGATGATAAGATTAATGTGAAACTAGGTGCATCTCTAATCATTCAACAATAGTATCAGATGAATCCCAATTTTTCAAAGTAGGTAAAGGAGGAATTGGATTGACTTCTATGGTTCGGATTCATTGTACCAATCGAATATCGGGAGTGGATTTCCTTGGTCATGATTGTCCTAAAGAAAGACAAACAACTCCAAATCTATGTGGATTACCTCAAAGTGAACGCAGCTTCTATTCCGGATCCTTTCCCATTACCTTTTTTTGGACACAATGTTAGATGAATTTGCAGGACAAGAAATGTATTCTTTCCTAAATGGATTTAGTGGATATAATCGGGTTCAGATGCTTGAGGCTGACGTGCCTAAAAAAACTTTTATCACTAAGTGAGGTCTCTTTACTTGCATTGTTATGTGGTTTGGGCTCTGACATGATCCTCATAATTTTCATAGATGTACGCATCATAATTTTTGTGCTCGACTAGCTTTATGTGACTTTTTTGGTTGATTTTTTTGTTTGATGGAAACAAGTGGATCATTTGTAGCATCTAGGACCATATTTTACAGAGTGCAGTAAGGTTCATTTCTATTTCAACCCTGCTAAGTCATCTTTGGGGTAAAGTGCAAAAAGCTTTTAGGCCATATTATTTCCAAGGAAGGTATAGATATTCATCCAGATAAAGTTATAATGGTATTGGAAGCTTCCCTGCAACAATCCTCAAAAGATTTTCTTTGAGGATTGTGGCATGGCCGTCACTTATCGGGTTTGGCTCATATTGCTATTCCACTCAATCATTTAAGTCATGTTAAAACTAGTGATTCCCACTAGGATGTTGTCACTATAGCAACAATGGCAAGTACCAACGTGAGGAGATCAACCTCATAAATGTCAATCCATGGAGACATGAGGGCTAGTATGAAGACTATGAGCAAGTGAAGGCACAAGTGCGTGAGTGAGAAGCACACAAACATGCACACTTATACACACACACGTGCACACAAGGCAAGAACAAAGAGAGAAACAATGCAGTTCTTTGAATTCTTCAAAAAGTTTCTTACATAAGCTCAAATCACTAACAGTCCAACCCCCAAAAATGAGCTCTCTAGCTCTTTTTATAGTTTCTTGACTAGCTTTGGCCCTGTCCTGACCTAGTGTTCAGCCTACTTAAAAATTAGGTTCTAGAGCTTATTTGAGGACTCAAACGAAAGCTAAAAATTACAAAAATTGGTATGCAGCTAATTCTAATACTCCTCAAGCTCAAGGACTCCTTGGCTTGAACAAAATGGAGTCTATTCTACCAAAAACAGAACTTACAATGTTTGTGTAGTGATGAAAGTCACTTGAGTTGGAAATAGTTCATGGAAAAAATGATAAGGCCTTGTTAGCGGATTGTGCATGACTGCTCCTTTGTACTGGTATGCTCTCCTTTTAGCTTGTATGCCAACAAATCCCCCCTCGCGAGCGTCTATCACCCTTGTTAGACATCTATTCTGTAGTGTGGTCAATATAGTATTGGAGAAGGTTGGTGGCTAGCTCATGTTCTCCTATCTGTAATCCTGTTGCCAGATCAGCTTGCAATGCATCCCAATTTATTGCACCTAGGATATCTGGTTGCGGTGTTTTGTAGTACCCGGAGTACATGGCTTGTTCACATGCAAAGAGATGAAGCAGGTGTGTGGGCTTAGGTGGGAACACCTCTCAGTGATATTCCTAGAAACCTCATCTGAACATGTCTTCGAATGTCTATTTATAACATGTGTGGTGGTACTTGATGTGTGCATGCCAAGCGTAAGCCACACGAATGCTGGGGGTGGTGCTCATGTCATATACCAAATCCTAATTTCCACTAATAAACCCCGATAGACGTACCTGTGGTGCTTCTGCATTTCTAAAAGTCTTGAGCACAATTTGCATCATATCCAAAATTTTAAGCATCATTTGGGCTGCAACATCTGGCATGGGCTTCAGTCGAGGCATCCAATGTCGAATTCTTGCCATCATGTAAGCTATTGATGGTGGTCCTAGTGGTGGTGCTATGTACAGATAGTTGAGCCATTCCTTGCACTATGCATTGTTCTAC
Source organism: Ceratopteris richardii (assembly GCA_020310875.1). Lineage (NCBI taxonomy): Eukaryota > Viridiplantae > Streptophyta > Polypodiopsida > Polypodiales > Pteridaceae > Ceratopteris > Ceratopteris richardii. Next base: position 90,614,710 of record CM035418.1, read on the forward strand.
ACTTTAATGTTGAATGCCTTCCATGATCTACATCATGGAACTGGGTTGTAGCATGAATTGTAAATTAGATGTAGAGGCACATGGTTCCATGTGCACAACATTTCAGGGTATGTATCTAGAAGTTTTTGCCGCCATGTCGGTTGATAGATCTTGCTTTCTGCACCTCTAGAGGAAGGTCTTTGAGTTGAAACTGGGTAGCAAAGAAAGGAAACTTACTTGTGACTCTCTGTATTTCTACATTGTAATGTGTCAGAATGACATAGTAAGGCTGGTATTCGAGTTCGGATGATATGATGAGACGTGTGGATAACAAGTTCTTGAAGTAACAAGATTGTAATACTGTTTCTTCTATGACTCTCATGGCTTCATTTTGCACCACCATGCGCTCTTCATGATAACTCCCAATTTCTTCCACCTGTTTTAACCACGGAGGTCGTGGCGCTTCAAAAGTATCCTGACCTTCTTCTGTTTATCGGTGCCCCATGTGTGCTTTCAATGGCTACCTCTAAGTTCTCCTCATTTTGTAGTTGTAGACATTGATTTTCCTTCTGAGGTGCTACAAGGTGTCATCTGAGTAGCACCATATTCCACTGGAGTTTTGAGTTGCATTCCAGCAGTATTTGTAGATGGCCTTCCACCACTTGGATTGCTTTTCTTGATCTATGTTCTGTAACTTTGACTCCAACATGCCATGAGCCTCCTGTAATGTTTGAAATTGAGTTTGGAGAGTGGCATTGTCCTCTTCCAATGTAACGAGGCATTGTTGTAGCACTTTTGAGTGCTCTTGTAACATGTGGTTATGTGCCTGTAGTTGATTGTATTTTGTCCATAATTGTGACATACACACAAACATGGTATCAAATGCATTACCTGTAGATGAAGGTGTGGTTTTTACAGTGGAAGATACAAGGGAAGGGAATTGGGGGATGGGAAGTTTGAATGTTGTGTCTACCGGAGATGTCTGTGTAGGTGAAATAGGGGGAGGAGGGATGGGGGATGGTGGAAGTGTGGGGGGAGGGGGAGGTGCCGTCGGTGGTGAAATGTCTATGCTTTTGGCTGTGGGGGAGAAGGTGGTGTCTACCATATATATAGGAATGGTAGGTGGTCAGTGTGTGATAGTGGTGAATAAGTGGGGTATGGATGTTGGGAATGGGCTCGACGAGAAAGGTTGGGCGGTGGCTAGAAACATTCTAGAAAGGAAGTCATGGGCAGGTTGAAGGACTGGTGGTGTGGGGGGTGGGAAGTGAGAGCCTGGAGGTGGGAAGGCCATGCAAGGGGGCATGGTGGTAGGGAATCCAAGGAATGTGGTTCTAGTGTCAAGATCGCCTATGACCAAGGGCATGGGGGCTAGTTGTCCTATGGCAGGCTCCATGAAGGATTTTGTTATAACAGTGGTGGCATTATATATAGGGTTGTGAAAAGAGGAAAACAAGGTGGAACTAGAGGTGAGACTACGGAAGATGAAAGCCTCCTCTGTGGGGTGAGTGCTCGAGGTGATCTCCATGGCTTCTATTTTCGGAGGTGATGGTAGGGGGGTTGGTGGTAGTGGCTTGATTGATTTGTCATGGGTGACTCGGAATTCTTGGCCAGAAGTTACTACTACTTGGGAGGTTGTCTCAATTGGTTCAGATATGATGGTGGGTTCTTCCACCATAATAATGGGAATCTGGATGTGTTTATCAGACTGTGGTCGTGTTTGGAATCTTTGTAGATCATATTGAACAGGGGGCCTCTGTATCGTTGATCGGACTACTTCCACTACACCATAAGTTTCTTCGGTGTATTCAGAGTCAACTCGAGCTTCTTCCAAGAACTGCACCATGAGCATTCTACTGTTCTATTCGATGAGAAATTTTTGTGCCCTTACTCACTTCATGATCTGATATAGCCTCCGGAGTATCGCTGATATGCAGGAGCTCCGATGGTTTCTTCATCTTTTGCTTCTTCTTCGTCCCCTTCTTCTCCCTTTGGGTGTACTGGTTGCTGAGATGAAGTTCTCTACTGATCATCATCCCAATGCACATGGCGGCCTTCTGTGGATTTCCTCTACCTTTGGGAAGAGGTGCCCTATTCTTCTGTGTCCGAAAAGAATTCTACATCAGAGAGTTGTGTATTCTGCAAGAATGATTCAAAATCGAAGGTGCCATCCCTTCAACGTCTTTGATGGTAGCAAATTCAAACTCAAGTGGGATGGGAGGAGCCAATGGGGCAGCTTGTGTTGTGCCTTCATATCCAGATCTGGGTATTCGAATGGTAAAGGGAGACACAGTGGCATCCCCTCGTGGTGAGACTTCCGAAGTGGTCAGAACTTCCTGTTTCTGGAGACGAGGAATTAAGCCTCTCATGCGCTTGGATTGATGTGTGTTAGTTTTGTGTCTTTTGAACATTTGTAGTTGTGACTAGCTTAAAGTTCCTTCAAGGGGTACATCGTATGCTAAGCACTTGTAGATGATGCACGTGTTTGCAAAACAATCATTCACCACTAGCTTCCTAGATGACCTTTTATTTGCTCCATAATCCATATGGGAAGCTTAATCAGTAGTGCACCTATCTGTGCCAAATAAAGAGCAAACCAGATCCATTTGTGGGGCTGACTGAATCGATCTTCACCAGGAAATGCACAATGTTGCATGCACATACGGAGAGGGATGGACACATTTGGTGTGAGTGCGCATTGGAATCGCACCCGTGACTTGTCATATTCACACTTGGACTCCTAGATATACTTAGCCTCTCCTAAAGGCCGTGGCATGCCATTGAACTAGTGAGAGTTTGCATGGAATCTCTTGGTTATTCCTGTGGGTGGGTCTAGTATGGGTATTTGCTGGAGATGTTGCAGCTCTATAGGTCATTGAGTTGGTGGCACATCAATAGGTAGACTCTCGACATTTATATCCACAGTACTTACTCATGCCTGTGAGCTTGAGCCTACTACTTTTTCCATGAGACTGCTTGTAGCTGTTGATGCTTATCTGCTAGAAGAAGAGAGGCATATTAGAATTGCATAGGAAACATGATGTTATGGTGTTCCCTCCACAATCCTAACATGACATCCAAAGTAGTTAGGGGTTAGTGGGTGAAGTGAGCATGATGTGTGTGAATGTTGGTTAGTAGGTTAGTGTTCACCCTAGATGCATACTTTTGGATGTACATGGTATTTAGAATGCACCTACATCAGAGTGGACTGATTTACAATATTGGTTCAAGGGGTTTGATACGGGTTTTAAGTCTCCAAACATTGATCGTGGGATTGTAGCTTTTAGTGGTGATGACATGTAAAGACTTGTGAACTAGATTGTGTCAGATTTGGGACATTTTGGGTACCCATTTCCCAACATTCCTAGGTGTGCCCGTAGATGTAGTGGTGTGGCATGTAGATGTTTGCCATGGGATTTGTGTCGAGAGTGCTTGTGATTGTTGATTCAATCTTGTGAGTGGAGGTGAAGCTAATTGAACTCGTAAGCAGGTCTTGAGCACCCGTATTTGTTTACCATTTGGGATAGCCTTCATTGACTGCTTCGGAACCCAAATAGAAATGGTCTGTCTAGATTGACGCCTCGGATACTCCTTCATTGTAATCCTGTGTTGTATAGATTGTTTGGTGAATCCTTGGGATCTTGTCTCTAGAGCTAGGGGTTTTTCACCCTTGCATATCCAGATCTCCTTCATGCCAAGAGGTACTTTATATTGCATTGGTCATTGCTCATGCTTCTTGATCATCGGCCTCCTCTCTGTCATGTATTTACCTGCTTGCTTTCGTGGAATGCTCTTTGGAATAGAAGGGAAATCCTCATTGACTTTTGTACCTTCCTCAAGAGTGACAAACTTCTGCACCATAGAACTTTGGACAAGAATAGCATCGTTATCTTCATGTGGGTTCTTAGGGTGACCACGATTTGGTGCCTTTTTTAGTGGCGTGAGTGCTTGATTCTCTAATTCAATTGTGATGCGATTTTGGCCCACCCAAGCCTGAAGAAGTCCACTTCTTAGGTTGAGGCTGATTGCATGATCATAGATCCAGTCTTGGCCCAAGACAAGAGGCTCACTAAGATCCTCATCTTCACACACTAGCACTCTGACTGCCGTTGGAGCCTCTTGAATGTAGAGGGGAAGTTCCACCTCACCCATGGAAGGGGTTTCCATACCTCCCAATCCTATGAGATATGCCTCGATAGGATTGACCTTGAATCGCAATTCTTGGTAGTAAGAAACACGCACTCCACTAGTGGCAGCTCTTGAGTCAATCAAAGCCTTTATGGTCCGTGCACTCTCTCCTTGTCCTACCTCTAGGGTCACAAAGGGTCATCGATCTACTATCCTATGGGAATGTTCACCTGATGCTTCACACATGGCCATGTGATAAGCTAGAGCTTCTCGTCTCGAATTGTTATTCCTTATTCCTTACATTTCTTAGCAGTGTTAAGTCAATTTAGCATCTCTTCTGTGAGGGGTTCTTGATACAATTTAACTCTACATCCACTGATGTAACGGGGTAGGATTTCCCCTTCTAGAGTGGCTAGTTGAACTACCCCACTTCTTGAGATCCTATTGATAATCTTTGGTCCATAGCCTCTCTTTTCTAACTTCCATGCATGTTGCTTCAAAGTGTAGACCAAGACTAGGTCACCTGCCTTTAAACCCTTATCCTTCACATGTAAAGTCGTTCAATATCAAAGATTCTAGTGGAGAGCTCGTGGCTTGTCTAGTCATGCTCTTGTGCTACTTTCAATGTAGGTATCAAGAAGTCCAATGGTAACATAACATTCTAGCCAAACACCATCTGAAAGGGTGTGGCTTGGAGTACCATTTTATAGGCCACTCTATATGCCCAAACAACATGGTGTAGCTGTTTGTCCCAATGAGAGCATTTATTATTCACTAACTTGGTCAGCACATTGCATAGAATCTTATTGGTGCTTTCCGCTTTCCCATTAGCTTGTGGATGATAGGGGGCAGACTTCTTATGTATCACCAAGAATTCTTGGAGAAGGTTTTCTATGAATTCATTCAAGAAGTGTGTTCCTCCATCACTTACTATCTCTATTGGTAGCCCATATCTAGTGAACATATTCTCAAATAAGAACTTAGTAGTCGTCTGAGCATCATTCTTCGTTGTGGCTTTCACTTCTACGCACTTGCTTAGATAGTTTGTGGCCACAATGATGTATTTAGCATGTGAAATCTTAGCTGGTGGGTTAATAGGACCGACAAAGTCTATTCCCCAGTGAGAGAATGTGCGTCCACCCATCATAAGTTTCAATGGCATCACATCTTTACATATGGGATATTGAGTTTACTAATAAATGTCACACCGCTTCACATAGGTATGTGCATCCATGTGAAGGGTTGGCCACCACAAGTCTACAAATAGGATTGATGTAATCACACGGTCTGGTTCAAAGTGTCCTCTTGCTACACCTTGGTGAGCAGTTTCCAAGATCTTGAGATATTCACTTTCATGGACACATAGCCTTAGGTAACCATCTTTACCACACTTGTATAAGTTATCTCCAATGAGTGACTAATCTAGTGCCTGTTGTTCTAAGCTCCTTTGTCTACCTAGGGTCATATCTTGAGGGAATGTTTTCGTCCTTAGGAAGGCTACCAATGGCTCACTACAATCTAGTATTAAAGACACTTGGTACAGTGTAGCGTGCTCCACAGGTGGGCTAATATGACAGACTGGGCATTCCTTACACAACTTATGGACATCTCCTTCCATAGTTGGCCAATACACTCTTAATCTTTTTAGGGTATGTAGGGTCCTATGCTTGGAGTAATGTTGCTAGAATTCACCTACATGTGCTATTTGCAACCACTTTGAATGCTCGTCTTATTCTACACAACAATCCAATATTTCCTTGATTTGTGTGCTTATACATACTCCTTGCCATGATATGGTACTTTTGGGCTTTTACTACCTCCTTATCTTGCGTGTTTATTCCTGGGTGTTTAGGCTCATATGTTAATACTGGCACTAATGTCTTGGCCCACTGTGGTGCAACTTCCAAATTAAACAAGTAAGCATCAGGCAGATCATCCAAGACCCCTTGTGGGGCCTCTCCGGATAAGAGCCTCGAGAAATGATCTGCTCTCAAGTGAGTCTTGCCCTTCCTCACCACTTCCTTAAAGTCATATTCCATTAGTAAGAGAAACCATCTTACTAATCTCCCTGTATTGCAAGGTTTGTTTACTACGTATAACAATGCCTGGTGATTAGAAAAAAATTTAAACTTTTTTGCAAGCAAATAATGTCTAAACTTCTTAACCGCATATACCATGCCTAATCCTTCTCGATCAATAGTGGTATAATTTTGTTCAGTTGCATTGAATTGTCTACTAGCATAGGCCATAGGAATATCCATATTGCCTTTGCCAGTTGGTTGTGCAAGTACACATCCAATAGCATAATTAGATGCATAAACATGGATGTGGAATGGCTTGATCCAATCTCAAGTAGTCAAGATTGGTGCTAAACACAATCTTCTCTTGAGCTCGTTAAAGGAGTTCTCACATTCTTCAGTCCACTCAAAGGTAGTCAAGAGGGAATACAAAGGCTTTGCAATGATTGCATACATATGGATGAATTGGCGATAATAGCCACAATGCCCCATGAAAGCTTGCACTTCCTTGACATTCTTTGGCCTAGACAACTCTGCAATAGCTCTAACTTTCTCCTCATCCATAGATATGCCATTCTTTGACAGTATGTGTCCTAGAACCTTGCCTTGCCTAACCATGAAAACACACTTTTCATGGTTCAGGCAAACTTGATAGTCTCTACATTTGTCAAAGACTTGTCTGAGTTCAGGTATATATGTCTGTCTAAAGTTGGAATGAGTACAGAGATCATCAACATAGACTTCCAAATTCTTCCGCAAGAACTCTTTGAACACATGACACATTAGCCTTTGAAAGGTAGCTAGTGCATTGGTTAGACCAAATGGCGTTACCCGAAAAGCAAATATGCCCCACTTTGTGGCAAAAGCCATCTTATGCTGATCTTCTGGAGCAATGGCTACCTGATTGTACCGAGAAAATCCATCAAGGAAGCTGCACACTTCCTTGCCTACTACTCTTTCTAGTAGATGCTCAATGATAGGAATCGGATAACTATCTCTAATAGTGGCTGCGTTAAGTTTCTTCAAGTTAATGCATACACATAACTTTCCATTCTTTTTGGGCACCAATACAATGGGGGATACCCACCTAGTGTGCTTAATTTCATAGATGAATCCAGCTTCAACCCAAATGATCTATCTCTTCCTTGATCTTGGTAGCATAGTTATCGTTATATGTGTATGGCTTATAATTATAGGGTTTGGCATTTGTGGTCACACGAATCGTATGTGAGCATATGTTAGGGTCCACACATTTTAAGTCTTTGTAGTTGCATGCAAAAACATCTCTATATTCTCTTAGCAAGGCTACCAACTCTTGCTCTTCATCCTCACTTAGATCATGTCCTATTTTATGTGTATCACTCTTCTCCCTCTTCTATGGTTACAACAATTTTCTTGGTGGTTTCCTTGTTACCATAGGCCTCTCTTGCTTGTGCATCATGTTTAGGCATTCTTATCATGACTCTCCTATTGTCTACCTCATACTTCTTGCCTTCATTTTTCGGGACCTCAAACAAGGATTCTTCCTCTTTTGGTGTGGCTTCTCTCTGCTTGCGCTTCTTGCCTTCATTTTTAGTGGTTAGCTATGTGGCTAATCTCACATCATTTGAAATTTCTTCGTGTCTCTGAGGGTGAGCTTCTACCTCGTAAAAATATTCCTCATCTGATGCAAATGGTGGGTCCATAATGATTGACTCTAGATTGGAGTCACTTGCATCCTCAAATGCATCATTGCTAGGTTTGCATTGTCCAATAACCGAATCACACATGATTGGATCTATTGCGAAGACTGAAATATCATAGCCATCGTCGTCATAGTGGGGTGTCGATTGTTCTTCATTGATGGCTACATCTATGGTTGCTAAAATCTCTACCCAACCATGAGGTTCAAATTCTTCATCAGAAAATACTACGGGTGCATAGGTTGGGTCTTGAATTGATCTATGAGTTTCCTTCGCACCTACCTCTCTTGCTTTTTCTCTCTTCTCTTCTTCTATTTCTACTTTGCACATCCATAAGTGGGTGTCTTCATGCATCCATGAGGATCCTTCTCCTATGGAATGCACTAATTCTGTATCATCCTTAGCTCTATGGATGGGATTCCATTGAATAGGGGGTACATCTCTATGAGAGTAATCCTTGAGATTGAATTTTGTTGTAACACCTAAGTGTTGCAAATACAAAGAATTGGTTCCCCAATCTTGTACTACTTGCAATTTCCTCAAGAAGGGTCTTCTCAAAATCATCTCATAGGCATGATTCTTGCTAAAGTCACATATAGCAAAAGTATGCTCAAACTCTACACCACAAGTAGTGAGAGTTATCCCTTCTAGTAGCCCCAAGGGTCTTTTCTATGTGACCATCAGCCATTTATAGCTTCATTCTCGTGGGCTTGAGTTGCTTCCATAGGGAAGTGGTAGCAATTGCAACTCCCGCACCTGAGTCCAAAATAGCCTTGGTGGTGTATCCTTGATGTGTGATTCGAAGATAGGTGTTTCCTTCTTCACCTTCACTCATGTCACCTATCTTGTCCAAAGGTATTTCTGGAGCTCTTCTATGAGAACCTACCTTGGAAAGAGGTTTTGTTACTTCTGGCACCTTATTGCCTACATGTTTCCATAGTTCTGGTCTAACCTTGAGTAGCTCTTCTAAAGTGAGATTGCACTACACTTTAGTGTTCTTACTACCTCTATAGTCCTAGGTATGACTGAAACTGCATTTCTTACCATTATCGTGGGTGCTCTCATACAAGTAGACTTCGCCTCCCATGGGCCTTTGAAATGGGGTAGTTCCTGTACGAAATTAGACTCAAAGTCTAATCTCTCAGAAGATTGGGTATTCTCCTGTTCTTCATAAATGGAACGGATGTCTTGTGGGAATTGATCATGTAGGTCATCCACAAGTTCAATGGGAGGAGGATTCTCACTTTCTTTTGCCCATTTCTCTTCCTAAATCTCTCATAGGAATTATGGTGAATACCTATTCATAGAAGAAGAGGTGTCTGGTTCAGTGGAGTTAGGCACATAAGCTTCTAGGGGAGGAATGCTTATCCTGTCACTTGCCCTCTCCTCACCCTAAGAGGTGGTTCCTTTTCCATGCTTTGAAATTAAACTCTCCAATCTATCCAATAGATCATCAAAATGCAATTGTGTCCTAGAGGAGCTAGAGCAATTGAAGAGATGACTGGCTTTAAACATGGCTTGTGCCAATTCTACCATCTTAGCACAAAGCTTGGTTCGTTCAACCTCTAGGTCAGCTCTAGGGTAACACTTTTCATGCTCTGTTACATTTGGCCCTTCCTAGAATCTGCCTGATATGCTTTAAGCATCATGTCTAAGTCTTCTAGAGTTCACGACTTTCTCTCCAAGCTCTTGTACTCTTCTTATTCTCACTCTCGGTATTGCTAACCTCATAACTCTTTTCTTGGCCTAAGTCTTGGTTTTGTTGCAATGCCTGAGCTCAGGTGACTACTTGCACTGGGGTAGTGGAAGTCACACTTCCATTGGGATCTAATATTAGACCGATGACATTCATGGGAGTGATTTTTGGCACATTGTTCGGACTCTTAGGGCAATCTCATAAGAGGTGCTCCTTCCCACAATCTAGACATAAACCTTGAATGGTCATAGATTGGGTTTGTGTAGGTGTAGGCATAGGGCAATCTCAAATGAGGTGATCCCCCTAACATTGGTAGCATGGTCCTCTAGGAAATGGGGGTCTTATCTGCCTAGATTGAGGTCTAGAGTTGGGGTTTTCATACATGACATTTTCATACTTTGGCTCCAAACTAGGTTCACTTGGGTCTTCACAATAATATGAATCATTATGCTCAGATGAGTGCATGTAGTAAGCCTCTAGGCTTTCAATATGAGTGGAGTCAAAACCATGATCACTTGCGTCACTTCCTGAAAGTAATGGTGTTACTGGCACTATGGCTCTATTGAAATTTTCTTCTGTGACTGCATATTTCAATAGGATTACATTGGTTGGTGGTGAAGGTTGTGGACCTAGAACTGGTTGAGGTCTTTGTTGGGTCTAGTAGGGCTATTGATAGGGTTGTTGAGGCCTACCATACTACTGTGGTGGATACTGATTCGGGTACCTTCCTTGTTGTGAATATGGTTGCGGATAATTTTGTCTAGCAGCTTATTTATTATATGGGCAATCTTGTGCAGTGTGGTTGGTGTATCTCCTTTCTATTGTGCAGTATTGGCTATTGGGGTTTGTTGGGAGAGGATGGTTGGATGCACTCAGAGATTGAGTAGGTGCTGCTAAACCTGCTTCACACCAGCCCTCTTTGACTCCAAGAATGCTTAGTACACTTGATTAGCTTCCAAATGATACCAAGAAAGCATATATGTACTTTCTAAATGATATGTGTAATGATCAAATCAAAACAGACTACTTGAGACTTCAAAAATCCAAGAAAACTTGCTATTTTGGTAATGACACCTGCTCAGTCTTTCACTCAGTATGACCAGCACACTTACAATTGATCAAATTCCTTCTGGACATATTAAATTAGCTTAACAAGCTACCATTTGCAAGTGGAATCATTCAAATTGATAAACTATGCACAGAGAAATAACTTTAGCAAGTTTATGGTCACTCCCGACTTTTTAGGAGATGTGCAGACAAATACTAGAGACTGCTTCGAAGATGATTCCTCGAAAATGGCTGAACCAAACTTCTTCAAACTTTGTAGTCTTGTAGAATGCTTTGCGCTGGTTCCAACAAGCTTTGAATCACTTGATTTGGTTGAGAAATCACTAAGATATGGCTTGTAGAAGTTGACAAACTTGGAGTGTATACTCAGAGAATCACAGAGATAATGAATGTAACTCTTTCTATTAATTCACATGAATGTAAAATCTCATTGGAATTATAAGCATAGCCTAATGAGTTGGAGAGGTGAGGTCTAAGATGTAGTACACTCACACACTCAGATACAAAAGAAATGAACTCGGGAGATGACACACAACCCGTGAGATTTGTCTTGAGTTTTATATGTGTAGGAAGTAAGTTTGAATTTCAAATTCAAATCTAAGGCTCCCGATAATCACTCATCTAAAAGTGGGGAGATATTCTCTCCACTTATACATTCTAATTTCCACGAATCCAATCAAGTAGGTGTGATCATTTACATGCCAAGTCATTTAGACTTTTACAAGGGGTAAAGAAGTAGGAACTTATAAGCATAAGTTCACATGGTCCTTTCTTCAAGTGAATTAAGCTTCCAAGGTTTGAAAACCAAGTTTCCAAGGTTCCAAGCCAAGTGTGTGGGCTTGCAAATTACACCAACAGCTCCCCATCAAGCCAAAAACTTTGGCTTAAGTCTTTATCTTCAATCTTCAATCACATCCTGCAATCCAATCATGGATTTGAATCTGCATAATTTGTTTCCATCCAAAGCTTTAGTGAGTAAATCTGCACATTGCATGTTAGTAGACACATAAGTCAATTGAATGTCTTTGCTAAGCAACTTTTCTCTCACATAGTGGTAATGAACCTCTATGTGTTTTGTCCTAGCATGATATATTGGATTAGCTGCAAGGTGAAGTGAACTTGTGTTATCTCCAAAGATAATTGGTGGCCTTGTATATAGGCCTAACTCTGTATACAAAAGCTTCAACCAGATAGCTTCTTGAGTGGCATTGGCTAGCCCTCTATACTCTGCTTCAGTGGATGACAATGCCACTGTTGGTTGTTTCTTGGCTGACCAAGAAATAGGTTTATCACCTGCAAAACATATGTATCCTGATGTGCTCCTCCTATCATCCTTGCATCCTGCCCAATCTGCATCTGAATATATTTTAATATCAATATCTGATGTATAAGGAAAGTACAAACCATGGTTCTGAGTTCCCTTTAGATACTTCAAGATCTTCTTTGCTGCCTCTAGGTGAGGTACCCTTGGTTTGTGCATGAATTGGCTTAGCACACTAACTCCATATGCTATGTCAATTCTGGTTAAGGTAGCATAATTCAAACTACCAACCATACTTTGGTATCCTGTAATGTCTTGGACTTCATCACCTTCATGAGCACTAAGCTTTAGGTTGACTTCCATAGGAGTACTTGAGACTTTAGCTTCCAGCAAATTAAACTTCTTCAACATGTCTTGAATATACTTCTTCTGAGTGATGAAGATACCTGAATTTGTATAAATCAATTCAAGACCTAAGAAGTATTTTAATAATCCAAGATCATTGATCTTGAATTCCTTCATCATCTGTCCTTTGATGTGTCTAATCCCACTGACATCATTACCTGTAATGATGATGTCATCAACATAAACACAGAGATAGATTACCTCTGAATTGTTCCTTTTGATAAACAATGATGTATCTGCCTTGCTCATTATAAATCCTTTGTCTTGGAGATAGGTTGTCAACCTGTAATTCCATGCTCTAGGTGCTTGCTTCAAACCATACAGAGCCTTCTTCAATTTACAAACATAATTTACCTTCTTGGGATCTTCATAGCCAGGTGGTTGTGACATGTAGACTTCTTCAGATATCCATCCATTCAAGAAAGCATTCTTGACATCTAATTGGTACATGTTCCAATTCTTGGATGCAGCTACACTCACCAAAATTCTGATTGTCGGCATCTTAGCCACAGGAGAGAATGTCTCCTCATAATCAATGCCTTGGGTTTGTGCAAAACCCTTGGCTACCAACCTAGCTTTGTACCTGTTGATTGTACCATCAGAGTTCCTCTTTAGTTTGTAGATCCATCTGGATCCTATCACCTTCATAGAATCCTTCTTGGGTACCAAGTCCCATGTGTCACTCTCCTTGAGAGCCTCTATTTCTTCATCCATAGCTTCTTTCCATTCTGTTTTTGTGATTGCCTCCTCATATGAACCTGGTTCTTCATTCAACAAATCCTTTGCAAGATATACAGAATGCTTAGTTACAAGAGAAGTGTCATACCCATATCTGATAGGCTTCTTACTTTCTCTCTGAGATCTCCTCATTGCTTGAGTTGAGGATTCTGGTATATCCTCTAGCTTCTTCATTTTCATCTTTCCTTTGGACTTCCATGCCTTGAATTCCTCAAGGTTAATTGTGTCATCATCATCTGAACTTGAGTCTTCTTTCTAGATTGGTTCCTCCTTGGTGAGCTTTGGGAAGTCTTCTTCCATGTCATAAGGTAGACTAACCTTCCTGCATTCATTTTCATACCATGAGTCATTCTCATCAAAGATGACATCTCTGCTTACCTTGAAACCTTTGTTTTGAGGGGTTGTAGAATATGTACCCTTTCTGGTTCAAGTCATAACCAATGAAGATACATTTTTCAGCTTTAGGGTCTAGCTTTCCCCTTACCTGTGAGGGAATATGCACATATGCAATACAGCCAAAGATTTTGCAATGATCCAATGATGGTCTCTTACCATGCCAAGCTTCATATGGTGTCATTCCATCAAGTGTCTTTGATGGCAACCTGTTAATGAGATAGAGTAGATACACTCTCTGCCCAAAGATAATTTGGCAACTTCTTTTCATTAAGCATAGACCTAGCTGTTTCTACAATGAGTCTATTCCTTCTTTCAGCTACCCCATTTTGTTCACGTGAGTACCTTGTAGTTATCTCCCTCTTGATGCCTCTTTCCTGCAAGAAGTCTTCAAATTCATTGGAGAAGTATTCACCTCCCCCATCTGACCTTAGTCTTTTCAAGTTTCTACCTGTTTGATTTTCAACTAGTGCAATATATCTTTTGAAACAATTAAACACTTCATCTTTATGCTTCATAAAGTATAACACAGTCCATCTACTATAATCATCAATGAAGGACACATAGTACCTTGATCCTGAAATGGATGGTTCCTTGCTAGGTCCCCAAACATCTGTATGCACCAATTCCAGATAGTCTTCATGCATAAAACCTTTCTTTGAATAGGGTAATCTGTGTGACTTACCAAATTGACAAGCTCCACACTTGTATATCATGTGTTGCTTGGATACATTAGGTATCCCAAGCACACATTGATCCCTGCACATTTGTTTTAAGGTCCTTTCACCTATATGACCTAACCTCTTGTGCCATATTTCTAATTCTGAAAGTGTTTGATCCTTGTAATTGTATAAAGCGATGTTCTTTGTGTCCTCTAGCTCAAAAGTAAACAATCTACCTGATTTTTATACCTTGGCTATCCTTCTGAATCCATGTCTTGGGTCCTCTACATATGCTCCATGTTGAGTGAACCTGACCTATAAACCTTTTTCCACAATCTGACCTACACTCATTAAGTTCTTGGTGATAGTTGGGACATAAAGTACTTTGCTCAATAAGTTCTGATTACCATCACTAGTCTTTACATTACCAATCTTTACAACAGAATGCTTAGTATCATCACCTGTTTGTACCTGATGTTTGCCCTTGGGTTCCTCAAGATCAAAGAGTAGTGCCACATTGCCAGCTACATGGTTAGAACACCCTGAATCAATATAGAATAAGTGATCATCATTGATACCTGATTTTGAAGTCATATTCATGATCAATAGGGAGTCATCTTGCTCCTCTGTGTAGTTGTTGTAATCCCTTCTATTTCTGAATCCACCTTGGTAGTTACTATTGTGGTTGTGGTTGTAATTGTTGTTGTACTGATTGTTGTATCCATTGTAGCCTTGGTGTTGGTTGAATCTGCCTCTACCTTGAGAGTATCCACCTCTTTGATGGCCTCTTCCTCTCTGATTTTTATAGTTTCTGTAGCACTCATCTGTAGTATGATTAGATAGACCACATATATTGCATGGTGATGAATTGTAGGATCTTCCCCTACCTCGCTTACCTCCTCTGCCTCTTCCTCTTGAAGATCTACCTCTCCCTGCATAGTTTGGTTGGGAGGTAGAGCCTTCTTCATCAACCTTCTTACTTTTACCTTTGTCTTTAACCTTCTTATCAGTGTATAAAGCAGAGGGGTTGTTACCTTTTGATTGCTCTCCATTCCTTGTAAGCTTTGCTTCATGTGTGAAGAGTTGACCAATCAGAGTTGTTAGATCAGGAGCATGTATGTCCATGTATAGGTCCATTGCTGTGGTAAAGCTCTCCCATTTGTCATCAGCTTTTAGTCCATTGATTACCTGCCTTACTATTTGTTCCTCTTCAATCTCCTCTCCAATACTTGCAAGCTGGTCTGCAATGTCTTTGACCCTAGTGACAAAGTCTGAAACTGATTGCTTTGATTGCTTCCTAAGAGTAGTGAATTCAATCCATAGTTGATTCTTTCTGGCCCTTGTACTTGATGAAAAATATGTTGACAAGGTTTCCCAAGTTTCTTGGGAAGTCTTGCAATTCCTTATGTGAGGTAAAAGGAAATCAGATATAGAGTTAAGAAGGTAAGACCTTGCCAATGCATCTTTTGCACACCATGTGTTGAGCCTTTCTTGTTCATCCTTGGTGGGTAGTCCTCTTGCTTTGAATGAGGGCAATTCCTCATCTCCTAAGATGAATCCAAATAGGCTTCTTCCTTGTAGATAGGTCTTCATCCTCAGAGACCAAGCTTGGTAATTGTTCCTGTCTAATTTGTCAATGAATGAAGGAAAACCATCTCCCATGTTACCTTATTTGCTCTGATACCACTGTTGGGAGAGGATGGTTGGATGCACTCAGAGATTGAGTAGGTGCTGCTAAACCTGCTTCACACCAGCCCTCTTTGACTCCAAGAATGCTTAGTAAACTTGATTATCTTCCAAATGATACCAAGAAAGCATATATGTACTTTGTAAATGATATGTGTAATTATCAAATCAAAACAGACTACTTGAGACTTCAAAAATCCAAGAAAACTTGCTATTTTGGTAATGACACCTGCTCAGTCTTTCACTCAGTATGACCAACACACTTACAATTGATCAAATTCCTTCTGGACATATTAAATTAGCTTAACAAGCTACCATTTGCAAGTGGAATCATTCAAATTGATAAACTATGCACAGAGAAATAACTTTAGCAAGTTTATGGTCACTCCCGACTTTTTAGGAGATGTGCAGACAAATACCAGAGACTGCTTCGAAGACGATTTCTCGAAAATGGCTGAACCAAACTTCTTCGTAGAATGCTTTGAGCTGGTTCCAACAAGCTTTGAATCACTTGATTTGGTTGAGAAATCACTAAGATATGGCTTGTAGAAGTTGACAGACTTGGAGTGTATACTCAGAGAATCATAGAGATAATGAATGTAACTCTGTCTATTAATTCACATGAATGTACAATCTCATTGGCATTATAAGCATAGCCTAATGAGTTGGAGAGGTGAGGTCTAAGATGTAGTGCACTCACACACTCAGATACAAAAGAAATGAACTCGGGAGATGACACACAACCCGCGAGATTTGTCTTGAGTTTTATATGTGTAGGAAGTAAGTTTGAATTTCAAATTCAAATCTAAGGCTCCCTATAATCACTCATCTAAAAGTGGGGAGATATTCTCTCCACTTATACATTCTAATTTCCATGAGTCCAATCAAGTAGGTGTGATCATTTACATGCCAAGTCATTTAGACTTTTACAAGGGGTAAAGAAGTAGGAACTTATAAGCATAAGTTCACATGGTCCTTTCTTCAAGTGAATTAAGCTTCCAAGGTTTCAAAACCAAGTTTCCAAGGTTCCAAGCCAAGTGTGTGGGCTTGCAAATTACACCAACAGGGTTCACTTAGGGTTTAGCCATGATAGGGCACACATTGGCCATATGGTCTCCTCCACAAGTATTGCATCGTTTTTTGTGGGGAAAATCTAGGAATCAACTTGCTAGAGACCCCTAACTTTTGAGCTACCTTCTCTGCCAAATCCTCAATCGATGTGGATTGTGTGTCCTTTAAGTACACATATGATCTCAGTTTGGTACTTAACAATCCATCTAGAAATAAAGCCACTTTTTTGGCTGGAGTGGGTTACTCTGGAACATGGCATCTCTCTAGGTATTGCCTTAACCTTCTTCCTGCGAGCCTCACAGTCTCTTGAGGTGATTCCCTGGTTGTTGAGGGCTGAGCTTATGCTCTGAGCGCCTCCACGGGAATAGGCAAGTCGTGAACTTCATCTCTTCACCCTTACCATCAAGTTTTTGAAGAAATATGTTTGGACACACAACACTTAGATTCTTTGTATTAGGCATTTATTGATCAACAAATGTATATTTGAAAATTTCACATGCACTCTAGCTTCTGCATCAACTGTGAGGTATATTTTCTAAACTTGAATCTGATTGTTACTAGTTAAGTAGGATTTCAGGAGAACTTTGGAATTGCTAGATTTAAAATTCAAAAAGCCTTTTCATTTGAAAGTTAGTATTTATTTAGGATTGTTTGATTAGTACAATTTTAGTTTAAAAAAATAAAAAAGAAATTTATTTGAAAAGTTTGTAACTAGTTTTCATTAAATTATCAAGGATTGTTAGATTAGCATAATTATAGTTTGAAAATTCAACAAGAATTCTCATTTGAAAATTAATATCTATTTTTCAAAAATTGTTTAAAGGTTCAAAACTTAAGTAAAACAAGAAGATTATGATGATTATGCAGGAGCAAATCAAAGAGAAGTTCAACAATCAAGCACAAAGGTTTCAGGTCCAGAGGCATCTACATCAAATGAAGAATGTTCAACATGGAGGGGGAGTGATTCTGTGTCTCCAAATTCAGCTCAAAGGGGAATCGAAGAAGCAAGTGCTACTCCAAATAGTGAGATAGATGCAAGTGAAGAAGAATTTGAAAAGGTAATCACTGGAACCAAACAATTTAGTTAGTTTGTAAGGGAACAAAAATCTAAAGTTCAAGAAGAAATTAAGGATTATTTTAAAAAACTTAAGCCTAGTTCTAACATACATAACAAAATGGATGAGTTATTTAAAAATATGATGTCAGAAACCCAAGGACAAAAAGTAGTTGAAGCTTGCTAAAAGAAAAAGGAAAATTCACTGGAGTTAACGCAACTAATTATTTAGACACTTTTGAAGACCTGGCAAAACTACATGGTTTGCCAGTAGATAAATGGGTAACATTTTTAGTGAGACTTGCAATAGGTTCAACCATTAGTGTTATAGAACCTCATAAAGCACTTGCATGGGAAGAATTTAAAAAACAAATGCATAAAGAATTTTACTTAGAAGATTATATTCAACACAATAGGGAGGGATTTATGAAGTGGCTTAGCACTCCACAAACCCAAATATCTCTTACACAATTACATGGAGAATTTATGAAGAGATTTTCATAATTGTCTGAGCAAGATAGGACTGCACTTACACCAGATATAGTTCTTTATTTCCTAAAAGTTTTACCTACAAACATTAGAAGTGAAGTAGAAAGAAGACTAGAAGAACCTGGGAAAAGATATGGTTTAACGGAGGACTGGGCGGTACTAAAACAAGTAGTAGAAATAGTAGCACAAATGAAACAGAGCCAGTCATTACTATATGATATGAATTTAAGCTTTCCAACAGTAGGACCAACTACTCAAAATCCTAAAATTAATATAAACTCTAGTTTAATTGAACAAGCATCAACATCTAAAGTGCCTAGTGAGTTATAGTTTGAAATACTATTTAATAAACTAGATTATATCATGCAGATGCAAAACATAGTTCATTCCTTAACTAGCCAAGATAGAACAATTTTAGGTCCTCAGTTTACTCATGCCCCACAAATAAATCCTATACCTATAGCACCTTTAGTGAATCAACCAATAGCTCAGAATAATGAACGAAGAGGCACACCCACCTGACGATGTGTTTGGTGCGACTCCATTGAACATATGCCTTATGCCTGTGAATCTTTAAAAGAGGCAAAAGAAAGAAAATTAGTTATTGATATTGATAAAAAACTATGTGACTACCGCACCCACCTCCCTCTAGCTGTAAATTGGGGAAAAGGTGGAATGCAAAAACTATATGAAAATATATCTGAAGCACAAAGAAGCTGAGCTGGGGTTAGATTAGAATGTGATGAAAGTGATCTAGATGATGAAACATCAAATGAAACCAAAAATTATTCAATAGAAGCATTGATAAAATCTAGAGATGATATAATGAACAAAACATCATGGAACTCACCTATAGATAATTTCTCTATTTTTTCACATATAGCTAATGTGGAAGAAAAAACGAAAAAGCGATGAAACTCATGATTTAGATGAGTCTAATCAAAGAGTAACTAGAAAACAATTAAGAAAAGAACCTAAGAATGTACAATTTAATGAAAATACAAATTTAGATGAGCAGAAAAGAAAAGATATACGGGAGGGCAAACAACCTGAGACATCAAACAAACCTAGTGAATTAGATTCAAAGACTAATGAAGAAATAGATAAAAATGAGGGAAAAACCAAGAAACCCAAAAGAATTCCAAAAGCTATTTTAACTTCAGAACTTGAACAAAAAAATGACACAAAAGAATTACTGTATGATATTCTTTTAAAAAGTGACTATGTTAGTTGAACAATTATTTACTATAGCTAAATTAGAATTTAAAGATAACTTTATTAAAATGATTAAAAGAAAAAGATTTCCTTTAAATACTAATACTGAAATGCGTGATAATGTAGATGTAACTCATATTTCTAAAGATTCGTTTTCTTCTGATTCTGATGATGAGGAAGAAAGTGAAGGATACATTAATAAAAAATTTTTAGGACCAATTCTTCCTAATAATATACAGCAAAAATCTGAAAGCAATTACAAAAAGAGTTTTTGGGCCAGGGGAACACCTGAGATCAACGTAAATTTAGGAGATAGGAAAAATTCATGTACAGCTTTAGCTTTACTAGATTCAGGTTCTAAAATAAATGTAATATCAAAAGAATTATATGATAAATTTAGATGGCCTATAGATAAACAGCATGGGTTGATTATGAGAACAGCAGACAACGGATGTGTTGCAGTTTTAGGAGCATGTGTCAAAATTCCAACTTCAATAGGTAGGATAAGTGAAACATTTCACTTTTTTATACAAGATAATTGTTCTTATGAAATTATCTTAGGACAACCCTTTATATCTGCAACTCGTATGGAAACAAAAATAATGGAAGATGGCTCTGCGTATGCAAGATTTAGATCAAAAGATGACTTACAATCCTTACAAGTAATGACTGTTAACCCAAACCATATTAGAAATAGAGAACAAATTAGGAAATCACCTATCAGATCACAAGAGAAGATGCACGAGAATCATCTACCTCTTAGTGGCTCCAGAACATACTTTGATCAAAATTTTTACTAGACACCATTGTTGAGCGGGACAACAGTGGTAACTGGTTTGAAATCTCGCATAAAAATGATCATAAAATAGAATTTTTTTTTGTTTATTTTACATCTTCAAAATTACAAATTTTAAATAGTAAAGATATTCCTATAAAAATAATGAAAAAACATGAAAAATATTAAAAAAAAAAGGATATATGTCTAAAAATGAAAATATTGAAAATATTATTGAAACTTCTTTTTCTTCTACTTTATTTGAAGAAATTAATGAAACCTTACATGATGAAAAATTATTACATGTTATTCTTTTAAACTCATTAATAGAATATGATTTAATTTCAAAATTTGTTTCTGACTTTCATGAAGCTAAAATTAATACAAAGTATAAAACCATAGATAAAAAAGTTAAACTTGTAGCTCAAGCTTTACCTGGAGGAAGTGACCAGAAAATAAAACAAGTAGCTAATGATCCCATCTTACGTGATATTTCAAAAATAGGACATAAATTTATTGATGAAACTATAAAATTGATAAAAATAGGAAATTAAGATTCTTTTTTACTGCCTTGTGAATGTGAATTGTTTCGTGAAATGATTAGAAAACATGGAAAAGCTTTTTCTCTTTATCCGCATGAAATAGGATGTGTTGACCCTAGAATAGTTTCTCTTATGATCATATTTACCGTAGCCCATATACCTTGGAATCTTTGCCCTATACCAGTTCCAAACGCTCATTTACCTGAGCTAATGAAACTGCTTAAGGAGAAGATGCATATGAAAATTTTAGAACCTTCCTCTGCACCTTATTCTAATAGATGGTTTACTATTCCTAAAAAGAATGGAAAGCTTAGATTTATTCAAGACTTACAACCCGTAAATAAAGTTACAATTAGGAACGTGGGAATCGGGCCTATTGTAGGGGAGTTTGTTGAAGCTTTTGCTGGGCATTCTATCTACTCTTTGGGTGACTTATATTCAGGATATGACCAGTTCCAGCTTGCTACTGAGAGTAGAGATATTACTACGATGAAGACTCCTTTAGGATTAGTTCGTATTTGTACTCTTCCTCAAGGAGCTAGAAATTTGGTAGCACATATGATGAACGCAATGAATATGGCTCCTCATGATTTTAATCCTAATGTGACCATGCCATTTATAGATGAGATTCCAATTAAAGGCTGTGAAGAAAAAGAAAAAGATGAAACATTAGATTCTTTAGGATGTAGGAAATTTATATCTAATCATATTTTAGTTTGTGAAAAGATTCTTAAAAGATTTGAAGAATTAGGATTAACTTTTTTCATAGAAAAATCAATTCTTGGAGTTAATGAAGTTTTAATTATAGGACATTTATGTGGTTACTATGGTCGTAGGCCTTATCCTCAAAAAGTAGACGCTATAAATAAATTATCTGAAACTTGTAAGAATTTTAGTGAGATTAGAGGTTTCTTAGGAGCATGTGTATTTTATGCTATTTGGATTCCGCATTATGCCCATGTAGCTAATCCATTGTATGATTTACTTAGGAAAAATAGAAAAATTAAATGGACTGAAACTCATGTTAAAGCAATGAAGAAATTAAAAAATTTACTTTCTAATGCACCTATTTTAAAATGTGTAAATTACTCTAATAATAAACCGATTATTCTAACTGCAGATACTAGTCCCATAGGAATAGGCTGGATTATAGGACAAGATGATAGTGAGGGTAATAGATATGCTATTAGGTTTGGGGCTAAAATTTTACATGAAACCCAAAAAAATTATCCACAAATAAAACGTGAATTATGGGCTTTAGTTACTACGTTAAAAGCTGATAAGGACTATTTTATAGGAGCTAATGTAGAAATTGTGAAGAGAGATGGTGGATGCAATCCAAAGATGAGTAGGTGCTGCTACAACCAGCTTCACACCAGCCAACTAAGACTTCAGAGTTGATTAGTAGACCCTTTGAGCTTCCTAAATCCACCAAAATATCAGCCAAGTACTTTGGAACATGTATCCCAAAAGTTTAAGTCAAGACAGACTAGTTGCGAAATGACTAGCTCCCAAAACTTGCTATTTTTGGACATACACCTGCTGGAAACACTGAACAGTGCTCTCAACCTGGTAAGAGTTAGATAAATTCCTTTTGGTCATAGCAAATAGACTTATCAAGCTTCCCAATCCAAGTTAAAACACTTCAAATGATGGATTGAGCACTGAGAACAAGATTCATCAATTTCAGGAACATGCCCACCATTCTCGGGACTCTGTAGAGATAGACTAGTGAGCAAGTAAATGCCGATATCTCCAACTCTGTATATCCAATGACCATGAAACTTAATTTTCAAAAACTAGACAAGAAGATCTATCCAAGGCATGTTAAAACACTGACAAATAAGGAGTACAACTCGAGATATGACCTTCTGAAGTTACTGCTCTGAGTGAGTATAGCAGAGAACAAAATAGAGAAGTAGATGATGATAAATGTATAGATTCACATATGATTACAACCACATTGGCAATGAATATTTGCACAATGGGAGTAGAATGATAGAGCTATGGATTAAGCTCTTCAATCTCTACAAAATGACATGAAGTGGTCATGTACAAGGCTTGCTAATCGCCTCTTCCTTCTTGCTCTTTTTATAGCTATTCTTGGAGGGAGTTTTGAATTCGAATTCGAATGGCTCCACCTAAACGTGATCCCCAAAGCTAGGAGATATTCCCTAAGCTCAAAAATTCGTGGTTTTAGGTAGTTAGACCCACGAATTTTCTTTTACATCATGGATGAGGTAAGCCATCTTTTTCCTTTTTCCTTTTTCAATTACAAGAGATAAAAATGAACTCTTTTACAAGAGGTGTTCACATGACTACACATGTGACTTACAAATGAGGATAATATCAAGCATATCAAGCATGTAGGCTTGGGTAAAATGCACCAACAGCTCCCCCTCAAGCCTAACATGCTTGGCCTCCAAATAAGTCTTCAATTGTCCTTGATTTCTTGCAAGCCAATCATCAACTTGAATCTACTTAACTTTGTACCATCAAGAGCTTTAGTCAACATGTCGGCACATTGCATATCTGTAGAGACATAGGATAGTTGAATATCCTTGTTCATTAGCTTCTCCCTTACATAATGGTAGTGGACTTCAATATGCTTGGTTCTAGCATGGTATACCGGATTAGCTGCTAGATGTAGTGAGCTTGTGTTGTCACCAAAAAATGTGAGGTGTTGAAGAATGAAGTCCAAGATCTGTGTACAAAAGCTTTAACCGCATGATTTCTTGAGTTGCATTAGCCAAACCTCTATATTCGGCTTTGGTAAAAGATAATGCCACGGTTGGTTGCTTCTTCGATGACCAAGAAATGATTTTTGAAACTTCATTCATAGTCCCCTTTAGGTACTTGAGGACTCTCTTGGCCGCTTCCATATGTGGTCTTCTCGGCTTATGCATAAACTGACTCAATATGCTAACACTATAGCATATATCCACCCTTGTGAGTGTTGCATAGTTCAAACTTCCAACCAAGCTTTGATAGCTTGTGATGTCTTCAATTGGCTCTCCTTCATAAGCACTAAGCTTATGATTTTGCTCCATAGGTGTACCTACACACTTGGTATTTTCCATCTTGAACTAGCTTATGATTTTGCTCCATAGGTGTACCTGCACACTTGGTATTTTCCATCTTGAACTTGACGAGCATGTCATGGACATACTTCCTTTGTGTGATGTATATACTTGAATCTGTGTAGATTAACTCCAATCCAAGAAAATAAGTGAGTGGTCTGAGGTCACTTATTTTGAACTCCTCCTTCATTTGACTCTTTACCTGTTTGATTCCTTCAAGATCATTGCTTGTGATAATAATATCATCAACATACACCCATAAATAGATCACTTCAGATCCATTCCTCTTTATGAACAAAGAGGTATCCGCCTTCCTAACTTTGAATCCTTGGTCCTACAAATAAGTCACCAATATGAAATTCCAAGCTCTTGGAGCTTGCTTCAATCCATACAAAGCTTTCTTTAGTTTGCATCCATAGTTAGGATGATGTGCATCCTCATATCTAGGAGGTTGTGCCATATACACTTCCTTAGAAATCCATCCATTCAAGAAAGCATTCTTCACATCAAGTTGATAGAGATTCCAATTTCTAGATGTAGCAAGACTTATGAGAACCCTAATTGTAGGCATTTTTGCAATAGGAGAGAAAGTCTCCTCATAATCACTACCATCGGTTTGAGCAAACCCTTTAGCAACTAACCTTGCTTTGTGTATATTTATACTTCCATCTGGATTCCTCTTGATTTTGTATATCCATCAAGGCCCAGTTATCTTCATAGATGGCTTGTTAGGTACAAGCTCCCAAGTGTCATTCTCCTTCAAGGCTTCCATTTCTTCATCCATTGCATCTCTCCAAGCTTTCTTGCTTTGTGCTTCTTCGAATGTGGTAGGTTCTTCATTGGTTGAATCCTTTGCAATGTAGATTGAGTGCTTGGTGACCAAAGAAGTATCATAACCAAACCTCTCAGGTTTCTTCTTCTCCCTTGAAGACCTTCTAAGTGGTTGATGTGAGCTCTCATGTCCATATGTAGCATCCTGCATCTTTGCTTTACCTTTGTTCTTCCATAGCTTTAGTCTTTCCAAGTCTTCTAGGTCAAGCTCCGAATCACTTTCTTCAATCTGCTTTGGCTCCTTTGGTTGAAGTGATGGAAAATCTTCATCCAAGTCATATGGCAGCTTCACTTTCCTGTCATCATCAAACCATGATTTTTTTTCATCAAAAATTACATCTCTACTCACAGAAAATCCTTTATTGGTTGGATTATACAATCTATATCCTTTTTGGTTTTGATCATAACCAACGAATACACACTTCTTTGCCTTGGGATCCAATTTCCCTCTTACTTGAGAAGGAATGTGAGCATAGGCTAAGCATCCAAAGATTTTACAATGCTCTAGACTAGGTCTTCTTCCATTCCACACTTCATATGGAGTTGTTCCATCTAGTGACTTAGATGGAAGTCTATTGATGAGATATGTGGCTGTAGACACAGCCTCTACCCATAGGTAGTTTGGCAATCCCTTTTCGTTGAGCATGGACCTTGCAGCTTTGACAATAGCTCTGTTCCTCCTCTCTGCTACACCATTGAGTTCGGGTGTATACCTTGTAGTGACTTCCCTTTTAATGCCTCTTTCATGCAAGAAGGCATCAAATTCAGAAGAGAAGTATTCTCCTCCACCGTCTGATCTGAGTCTTCTCAAAGTCCTACCTGTTTGGTTTTCAACAAGAGCAATATACTTCTTAAAGCAATTAAACACTTCATCCTTGTGCTTCATGAAAAACAGAATGGTCCACCTGCTACAATCATCTATGAAAGACACATAATATCTTGAGCCTGATATAGATGGCTCCTTACTTGGACCCCACACATCCGTGTGCACTAGATCCAAAGGATTTTGATACATATATCATTTCTTATTGAAAGGTCCATAGCTAAACAAAGCTATGTTCTTTGTATCTTCCACTTCAAAAGTGAAAAGCCTTCCTGTCTTTTCTCCTTTGGCAATCCTTCGAAAGCCTTGCCTTCGGTCTTCAACATATGCTCCAAATCGGTTGAATCTAACCTGCAATCCTTTTTCAACAATCTGTCCAACACTTATTAAATTTTTGGTAATTGTAGGGACATACAAGACTTTTCTTAAGAGGTTCATATTCCCATCTGATGTCTTCACATTACCTATCTTCTCCACTGAGTGCTTTGTGTCATCTCCAGTTTGCACTTCATGCTTGTTATGAGGATCTTCCAAATCATAAAGTAAAGCCACATTTCCTGCTACATGGTTTGAGCATCCCAAATCAATGTAAAATATGTGATGATCATCCTTACCCTTCTTCACTGATAGATTCATAATCAATAATGAATCTTCTTGACTTTGTTCCTCTGCATAGTTATTGTAGTCTCTTCTTCCTCTTTGGACACTTTGATAGTTGTTGTTGTTGTTGTTGTTGTAATTGTTGTTGTAATAGTTGTTGTTGTAGCCTCCATTGTACTTGCCTCTATTTGATCCATAGCCAGCTCTATTGAATCCTCTTCCTCTTGAGCTCCTCGGGTTCCTGAAACATTATTCAGTAGTATGGTTAGATAACCCACATATATTGCAAGGTTGAGATGATTGGAATCTCCCCCTGCCTTGCTTTCCATCTCTACCTCTTGCTCTAGCTCTTCCTCTACCTGCAAAGTTTGCTTGGAAAGAGCTACCTTCATCTTCATTCTTCCTATTCTTTGACTTGTCCTTGACCTTAGCTTTATCAGAATATAAAGCTGAAGTTTGATTACCTCTTGAGGACTCACCACCTTTGCTAACCTTTGCTTCATGAGTGAAGAGTTGGCCCATGAGTGTGTTGAGGTCGGGTACATGCATATCCATGTATAAATCCATGGCTATTGTGAATGACTCCCACTTGTCGTCTGCTTTGATTCCATTTATGATTTGTCTAATGATTTGCTCCTCTTCAATTACCTCTCCAATGCTTACAAGTTGGTCGGAAATGTCCATCTTTGTGACATAATCAGTCACATTTTGCTTCGAGCTTTTCTTCATTGTTGTGAACTCCATCCACAATTGGTTCTTCCTTGCTCGAGTGTTGGAAGAGAAGAAAGAAGCAAGTGCATTCTAGGTCTCTCTTGATGTCTTGCATCCCTTGACATGAGGTAAAAGAAAATCAGAGATTGAGTTTAGAATATAGGACCTTGCAAGTGCATCCTTCGAACACCAATTTGAAAGTCCTTCCACTTCTTCATGTGATGGTTGCCCTTTGTTCCTCATGGTTGGCATTCCTTCATCTTCGGATATGAATCCATATAGATTCCTCCCTTGAAGGTAAGCCTCCATCCTTAGAGACCATGCTGGGTAGTTGTTTCGATCTAATTTGTCAATTGTTGATGGAAATCCATCTCCCATGTTGCTTGACTATGTTCTGATACCACTGTGAAGAAAGATGGTGGATGCAATCCAAAGATGAGTAGGTGTTGCTACAACCAGCTTCACACCAGCCAACTGAGACTTCCGAGTTGATTAGTAGACCCTTTGATCTTCCTAAATCCACCAAAATATCAGCCAAGTACTTTTGAACATGTATCCCAAAAGTTCAAGTCAAGACAGACTAGTCGCGAAATGACTAGCTCCCAAAACTTGCTATTTTTGGACATACACCTGCTGGAAAAATTGAACAGTGCTCTCCACTTGGAAAGAATTAGATAAAATTCCTTTTGGGCATAGAAAATAGACTTATCAAACTTCCCAATCCAAGTTAAAACACTTCAAATGATGGACTGAGCATTGAGAACAAGATTCATCAATTTTTGGAACATGCCCACCATTCTCGGGACTCTGCAGAGATAGACTAGTGAGCACTAAAATGCCGATATCTCCAAATCTGTATATCCAATGACCATGAAAATTTGGTAGACACAAACAAGACAGTAAGAGCTATCTAACCCACATTAAAACACTGAAAAATATGGAGTACAATTTGAGATATGACCTTCTGAAGTTACTGCTCTGAGTGAGTATAGCAGAGAACAAAACAAAGAAGTAGATGATGGTAAATGTATAGATTCACATATGATTACAACCACATTCGCAATGAATATTTGCAAAATGGGAGTAGAATGATAGAGCTATGGAGTAAGCTCTTCAATATCTACAAAATGACATGAAGTGGTCACGTACAAGGCTTGCTAATCGCCTCTTCCTTCTTGCTCTTTTTATAGCTATTCTTGGAGGGAGTTTTGAATTCGAACTCGAATGGCTCCACCTAAAAGTGATCTGCAAAGTTGGGAGATATTCCCTCAGCTCAAAAATTTGTGGTTTTAGGTAGTTAGACCCATGAATTTGCTTTTACATCATGGATGAGGTAAGCCATCTTTTTCCTTTTTCCTTTTTCAATTACAAGAGATAAAAATG
The DNA here is from genome assembly GCA_020310875.1 of Ceratopteris richardii. Taxonomy (NCBI): domain Eukaryota; kingdom Viridiplantae; phylum Streptophyta; class Polypodiopsida; order Polypodiales; family Pteridaceae; genus Ceratopteris; species Ceratopteris richardii. Next base: position 90,642,997 of record CM035418.1, read on the forward strand.
AACTCTTTTACAAGAGGTGTTCACATGACTACACATGTGACTTACAAATGAGGATAATATCAAGCATATCAAGCATATCAAGCATGTAGGCTTGGGTAAAATGCACCAACAGTAATAGAAACAGATTGTTTACCTTTAATAGGAATGATTACTAATTACTCTTCTACAGATATAGCTATGTTAAGATGGATATCTTATATTAAGTTTATTAATCCTATTTTAAATCATATTTATGAAAAAACTAACTCAGTTGCAGATATGCTTTCTAGGTCTAAATTTAAAGATGATGATATGACTAAAACTGATTTAAATGTAATTAATTATATTTCTGATGTTTATGTGTATGAAAAATTTAATGAAAATGAGTATGAAGGAATTTGGTATGATATAGGTTATTATCTTAGTACTTTGAAACAATTACCTGTTTGGTCAGCTAATAGATTTAGAGACATTAGGAAACGCACATTTATTTTTTTCTAAAAGATGGTTTTATTTGGCATCATGCAAAAGGGAAAATTAGATATCCACAACGAGTTTTAGGAAATAAAAATCTTCAAAATAGAGTTCTGATAGATATGCATGAAAGTCTTTGGGCAGGACATAAAGGCTTCTACGCGACATATGATAAAATTAGAGAAGCTTATTGGTGGTCGGGTATGTATGTGAATATACGTGACTTTGTAAGTTCTTGTGCTACTTGTCAGGTACATTCGTCAGTTAGACATAGAGAACCTTTGCACCCTACCTATCCTCCTTGTATTCATTACAAGTGGGTAGTTGATTTAGTGACCATGCCTGAAGGTTTAGATAGGATGAGATATATAGTTTTAACTAGGGAAGACTTGACTAATCATGTAGAGGGTAGAGTTCTTCGTACTAAAACTACTTATAACATATGTAAATTTTTGTTAGAAGAAGTTATTAGTAGATTTGGCTATGTAGAAAAGATAGTAGCAGATAAGGGTGAGTTAGATGCTAGAGAGGCTAGAGAATTCTTTGACCAGCATGGGATTCGTCTGTCTCTCACTACTGCTTATAATCCGGAGTCTAATGGTAAGATTGAATGGGGTCATTCCTCTATCATGAAGGCAATTTCTAAGGCTTGCAATGGTGATACAACACAGTGGCCTAGATTCCTTCCTTTTGCACTATGGGCAGACAGGATGACGTATACTAGATCTACAGGATTTATGCCTGCAGAACTAATGTACTGTCAGATGCTGATTTTTCCTATCCAGACCCAGATTATTTCATGATGACACTTTCGTGGAATAATGAGATGACTCGTGAAGATCTGATTTCTGTTAGGATTATGCAGTTAAATTTAGGAACTAAAATGATTAAAGAAGCTGTTCAAAAAGTTAGAGAATTACGACTTAAAAATAAAATCTATTGATAAAAGACATAGACTTAGGCCTTCTACTATTGAAGTAGATGATTGGGTTTTAGTTTATGATAGTACTTTTGATACATAGTATGATGCTAGGAAAAATTTAATAAAAAGATGGTTTGGTCCGTATGTGGTTGTAACTGTATTTGATAATGATACATTTAAACTTAGAGACTTTGATGGTTCTTTGTAGAAGAATTTGATTGCAGGAAAAAGAGTTAAACTATTTAAGAAGAGAAATAATGAAAAATATGAGATTGACGAGATTGATGCCGATGATGATGTTGATGAAGATGAAGATGATTAAAATATTTATTTAAAATCAGATGAAACAATTTTGATTAAAGATTCTTTGATTTTTTGTGTATATGCATGGCATTACTGCATATGTTCAAATTTATTTAAAAAAATCAAGTTGATTAAGATATTAAAATATCTGATATATTTACAATTGAAGCATGAAAACTTGAATTTATATGAACTGAGTCAGATAGTTAAATAGAAATTTTGGAATTGGAAGCATGTGAAAGAAATGGTAGTCTTATTTTGAATACATGTATATGCTTAAATTTTTATCCATTAGTAAGTGGGATTTGTGTATCTTGCTATTTATTTCTTATGAGATCTGACCTCTAAATAAATTAAAAAAGATTAAAGCATCATATCCAATTAGCATATATTTATGTGTTTATAGTTGGTGCGCTATGTTGGGCTAGTAGGCTGGTGGAACAACCTTGGTCGGGTGATCAAGGCCACGAGCTGACGTAGTTTCATCATAGGCCTAACTTTTATGTTGTTATGCGCCTGCATGGGTCGGTAGACGGATGGAGTTACTCTGGACGGGTGATCAGAGCCACAAGCTGATGTCGATTTCATGTAGGGCTGACATAGTTTTGTCCTGTGCTATGCCGGGTTCGTAGACAAGTTGAATTAACTTGGCCGGGCGGACAAGTCTAGGAGTCGCACCCAATTTCGATATAGGCCGATTTGTGAAAAATAAATAAAAAGCTGAGTTGGGATGAAGTAGAAAAGCAAAAGAAAAATGATATGAAAAAAAGCAATGATTAGAGAGTCAGACCATAGGAAATAAAAGTAGAAGGCATATAATTCTATTAACTGATGAAAAACATTTTGGTATATGTTGTTATGCAGGATAAGTTACTTATTCTATGCAACTGACATGAACAGAAGGACTATGACACTTATGATTTATTCTTACAAATGCTTGTTTAAATGTGGATTCAGAAATATGACATGATATTTATATGACTTATATCTACTTTGTTTTTTTTAAAATGATTTGTACTAATCTTTTAATTGCACAAAGTATGAATGCATGATAAAATAGAACGTTGAAAAATTTAAAACTTATTTTCCAAAGAATTTGATATGTTTTACTTGAATCTGCAAGTTGGCCCATCGGAACGATGTGCAGGTTTAGTGGGGGTGGATGTCGGAAAGAATTTTTTACTCTTAAAATATTACTAAAATTAAAACATTAATTGATTGATATAAGTTTGGTTAGATTATGCTAATTTTGACTAATGCTTGATTTTAATTTTTGTAGGACCAAGAAGTTTGATGAATAATATCAAGATGGGAAGTATTTATTTAGGTGTTTTCTAATATAATTATGGGTATAGATGAAAAATCAAGGGTTAGTCAAGGGTTTGTTTATGTTTTGAAAGTAATTCCAAGGGTAATTAAGGGTCAAATATAGGTTTTGATAATCTTTTATAGGGTTCTAGTTTAATTTCAAGGATAATTAAGGATTAATTATTAAATCTAGAGGATTATGGAAGGGTAGAAGATAAGTTTAAGGGCTAGTTGGGATTAATTAACATGGTTTGAAGTTAGTTGAAGGGTAAACCTATGGCTAAGAGATTAATTAAGTAGGTTTTTGTCTATAAATAAGTTAATAAATAGGGCAAATATATTAAATGGAACCTTACCAAATATTTTAGTTATAAATGGTTAATTAAACATGTTAAATATTAATTGATATTTTAACACTAAGGTTATGTATACATTTAAAATAATTGATGGTTAATTTAATTTATTCTAAAGGTTTGTATTTATTCTAAAGTAATTAAATAAATAAAAAGGAATAGAAAGGTTGTAAAGTCTATGGTCTAATAAATATTTAATTGAATGGTTTTTTTGGTAAGAACAAATAGAGGAAATTACCACGCCTAATTTCTTGTTGGAGTGTTGTTGAGTTAAGGAAAGCTTAATGTAGGCTGCATGGATCAGTTATCTAAGGGAAAATGTGGGCTATGGTGGGCTACTCTCATCTATATAAAGAGGGAGTACGTACTCACAAGCTCATGTGATTTCTCAGGTACTCTATTTCCCTTTGCTCTAGACTATAGTCATTTATGCACATATTTCTATGACTGTTCTCTAACACGAGGAGAGAGAAGGCCATCTCTCTTGCTTTTGTCCTTCAATTTATAGAAAGTAATTTTTTTTGCCTTGGAAATGGTCGACGCGGAGAGATGAGGGAGGTGTTGTTTTTTTTCTTTTCTCTATCCATTTATTTTCCCTTCCTTCTTTTTCTCTTCCATTTTTCCCTTCTCCTGTCCTTCCTTCTTCTCCCTCTTCTTTAATGTTTGTCCTTTTCTTTCTCTCTCTCCCTCTCTTTCTCTGCCGGCGGTGCAGCAGCACTGTGCGCACAGTAGAGAGAGAGAGAGAGAGAGAGAGAGAGAGAGAGAGAGAGAGAGAGAGAGAGAGAGAGAGAGAGAGAGAGAGAGAGTAAAGACTGAGGAGATTTTTTATTCTTTTTTAATTTTGTTTTTTTCCTTTTTAATTTTATTAAAACTATTTTTTTCCTTCCCTTCCTCTGTCCCTACAGCCAGTGGATGCAGTCGACGGTGCAAAGAGAGAGAGAGAGAGAGAGAGAGAGAGAGAGAGAGAGAGGAAGGAGAGATTAGTTTTTTTATTATTTTATATTATTCTATTTTTTTTTAGTTTCTTTTTTATTTAATCATTAGTCTTCCCCTCCATCTCTTCTCCCTGCAGCCAACGACGGCCAAACATGACTGACGTAGAGAGAGAGAGAGAGAGAGAGAGAGAGAGAGAGAGAGAGAATAAAAGTTTTTTTTAATTTAATTTCATTTTACTTTTTTAGTTTCTTTTCTTTTTTATTTAATATTATATTTAGTTACTGTTATTTTCTTTTGTTAAATTATTATGTCTATATATGTATTTACTTTAGAGTTTATATATTTTAAATATTTTATGTTTATATATTCTTAAAATTATATTATGATGTTTAATATGTTTAAATATATTTATTAAATAATTAGTAAAAAATAAAAATATGGAATGTATATATAAAGGTATATGTTTATGTATTTATAATTGTATGTGGATGACTTAGTATATGTTTATGTATTTATGTATGTGTGTATGTGTGTGTTTTATCTTACATTCATTATATTATTATGATATGCATATGTTTATGATGAATGACATGAATGATATGCAATTGTTAATGATTTTATTTATGAAATGGAGGGTATGAAGAGTGTTTATTTATCTAAAGTGATTACATGTATATGATTTGAATTCCTAACCTTCTCTTATGAGTTTCAGGTTACCCAAAGGAGGATCCATTTAGCTTTTTAACCTTACCTTTCTCTAAGATTCCATTATATTATCTAAACTTTTCTTTATCCATTCTCTTATCCTATCCATTCTTAGCTTATCCTTTCCTTTCTTACCCTTTAGCCAAGGTTCTTCAACTCTTAGTTTGATAGATTAAAGATGTTTAGTAATTGTTGTACCCATGTTAGTCCATGTTAGGTATGTTATTACATCAACCCATGTTAGGTGTTAGTGCATGTACCCTTGTCAAATGTTAGAAATGTTAGTAAATGTTAAGCATGTTAGTGTATTTAATGCATATTAGAAGTTAGGTATGCATGTTAGATGTTAGAAGTGTATGTATGTTAGGGAGTGCATGTCAATTAATGTATGCATATTAGATGGTAAGTGTATTGCATGTATGCATGCATGTTGATTTATGTTATGCATGTATGTTAGTGTTTGCTTGTTGGATGTTCATACATGAATGTTTATGCATGGTTATTAGTCCATGTGCATGTATGCATGTGAGTTATGTATATGTATGCATGTATGTGTGTATGTCATGCATGTATGTATGTTCGCTTATGCATGTGTATCCATGCATGTGAGTTATGTTAGTGTAGTTTTATTTGCGTGTTCATGCATGTATGTGTGCATGTCATGTATGTATGCATGTATATGTATGGTATGCATATGTGTGTTAGCATAAGTTATTTATGCATGTATGTGCATGAATGCATGTTCATTTATGTCATACATGTATGTTAGTGTGCATGTATGCATGTTCATTTATGTTAGTGTATGTTATGTCATGCATGTAAGTTAGTATGTATGTGATGCATGTTAGCATATGTAATATGTATGAATATGTATAAGTGTATGCGAATTATATGATGTAATGTATGAATGAATTATTTTATTGCAATTTGTATGTTTAAATAAATAAATGTACTTATATATATATATATATATATATATATATATATATATATATATATATATATATATATATATATATATATATATATATATATATATATATATATATATATATATATATATATATATATATGTTTTATAAAAAATTAATTATCTTATATTAAACTAAGTTTTATAATATCTTAAGATTTAAATGAGTGTTTAATCTTTTATAAAAGCTTACTAATATCTCTCATGTGATTTTTCAGATGAATTGCAGCCCTGTTGAAGACGAACTAAAGATTTGAAGTGTGAAAGAATTTACTTAGCTAAATTCTATTGTTAGCTTGTATAGGATATCATTTATGAACAGACTCTTATAGCTTTTGTATAGGAAATCTATTATCAATCTAGTTTCATTTTCATCTTTATGTCTAAAGAGGCTTCTTCTAGTAATACTTTCTTACCTCCATCTACCTTTGAAATTTTGTTTCCTACTCCACTTGAAGAAATTGAAGAGTTAGTTAAAGATAAGATAGTTGAAGAAACTTTGCATGATCGTAGTTTATCTAGATCGTTACCATTAATTTCCTTTGTTCCACCTAGTACTGAAGATAGTGAATATCTTTTTCCTCCATCCATAGCTAGAACCACTGAAAATTCCCAAGAAGATTTAAACGTAACTGAAACCATTAAAGATCATGTAGTTAGTGAGAAATTAATCTTGCCATCCTATTTAGACATAGTAGAAAGATATATAAACGCTTTACCCTACAGACCATAGGAAAAATTATACTTGTTCTGCATAGTCACCCTGTGTGCGCCGTTAGCGAGACGATTGAATTGATATGCTAGTCGTCACCATTCACTCCCACAACACCATAGCGATTACGGTATTTAAAGTCATTCCACCCACACACCTTATGATCATAATCTGCTTCAATTGAGGCTTTAATCCATTGATGAACCATTGAGTGATAACGTCATCTGGTAGATTAGCATGCGCAGGTGGCAACTGCCTTAGATGTGTCCAAAATAGCATGGCATAATCCTGTACAGTTTGGTGAGGCTTCTGTCTATTGTTCTGCAAGTAGTCAAAAATTTCGGCGGGGTTCTTCTTCAATTGAAACTGTTGTAAAAAGGCATCCTTGACATCATCATACTACCGAAAGTGGTTCAAATCCTATTCAGTTAACCATGGGGCAGCTTCATTGACCAGGGTGGACTAGAACACAATTGCTTTGTAGGCAGGGTCTACTGGGTAGTTTAGAACTGCATAATTAATCTCAAAGGTCTGTACATGCACATCTGGATCATCCCCCGGACATCCTCCAAATTTTGTATACGTGATCCCTACTGGTACGAGACGTGGTGGGATAACCTGTTGCTGCTGTTGTTGCTGTTGTTGCTCTTGTTGTTGTTGTTGCTGTGAGCCACTAATGGTGGCATTGTTATTATTACCCGAATTTTGAGGAGGGATCTCTTGATCTTCCTGGGCTGTATAGTCAACCTCCTCACTTTCCGCTCCTAAGATGTCATTGAACCGATTTCTTAACTCCAAATCTATCAGCCCTCAACTTGAGTGTCAAAATTAGCTAATCGTGCACCAAAAAATGGTGAGCGCAGTAAGTGTCCACCAAATAGCACCGCAGTTTCACCGAAAAACTTTGAATCACCACCAGGTAATACCGAACTCTCACCAAAACTTGCCGAATTCTCACCGGACGAGACTGTACTCTCATCGAAAACGTTTGCATCGGATAACGCAAACCTATCACCGAAAGTGACCAAATTCTGACCCGATAGTGTGGAACTAACTCCGCACTGCGTCTTTGTACAACCTGAAATCACCATACTTTCTCCCAAAGGTACCGAACTCGCATCGGAATTCACCAGAATCTCATCATGTACTAGCAAACTGGCACCAGAATTGCTGCTGGCTAGCTGTATCGAACCTTTTGCAACTGGACTTAACTGTCCAGTACTTCTACCACTAGGGGGTGTTCCTAATAGTTTTGGACCGGCCTAGGGATGTTGATCTCTACGGTATTTAGGGTATGATTCACCGGAATGTGTTAGAGGCATATATCAAAGAATTCTTCCTCAATCTCTAATCTTTGTTACAAACAACTACTCCAATTCCCACAGACGGCACTAGTGTTAAATGTTATAACCTTTTTACTATTAAGGTTTAATTCACAATTGGGTTCATGGGATGGTTAGGGGTCTGTAAACAGAGGCCCTATTTGTATTTTCCCAAACTATAGTTTAAGGTTATATGACTTCACTGAACTAACACGTTAAGAGAAGTTCTCTTCTCACTACTACTCGAATACGTCATTAACGCACCTTCATATCAGGAAGTTTTTCGTATAACTCTTTCACATAGAGCATTAATCAAATTACTTAACACTTCAATTAACTTCACTTAATGATTAACTTAATTCACAAGACAGACTCAGTTACACAGATTTTCTGTAACAACGCTCGCGTCTGGCTCGTCGCCTAGTCGAATAGTCCGGCAGATCTACCTTCTCGTTAACGCGATTCGTTTATTAATCTGGTCAAAGGATACAATGTTACGCTACGCCTTTTCATCTTGCATGTGTCTTTTCAGGATATAATTACAAAAAGTATGAGTTCCTTTTCGACGGCTTACACTTCATATGCCAATTCTGTTGCTTCTTGTTGTCCCTCTTCTATCCTAGCTTGTGTTTCTTGGATCTCAAACCCTAGTGAAGCATTAAAGAAATCATCAATATCAGCTTCTTGTTCTAATTCTTTAAATTTGTTTGTGTCGAAAACATCTAGCTACTTTTCTTCCTGAGATGTCATGTCTAAATCTTGAAGAAATTGGTAGTCATCTTCAAACACTTCTTCATTCCTGTTCAGTTGTTCTTTCTTTTCCTCTATATCCTAAGGTTGTGGTACACACATGAGTTTCATGTCTTGTCTATGAACTAGAGTTGATTCCCCTTCTAATGAATTTGTTAGAGGTTCCAATAACAATGGAGATATTTGTTCATATCTTCTTAGTGCCTCAGCTTTCTCTCCAAATCTTTTTTCTCTTTCAATGATCAACTTCTCTCTTTTTTCCTTTCCTTTTTCTTATATAACATTCTTGCCCTTTGTGGATTTGATATTTTTAACATTTTTTGGCTCGACTAAATTTCTCTTTTCCTAGCAAAGTCTCCAAGTGATAAAGGGCAATTTCTATACTAGAAAGTTGAACCTAACTTCATTACTCAAGGCATCAGATTGTTTCCATTTTCTTCCTTTCAAGTACTTTCAATGGTATCAGAGCCATTTTTTTCAAGATGGGTGATGGATTTCCTTCTATGATTGAGAAGATTGATAGGAACAATTATGTTGCTTGTTAAATCAGAATGAAAGCTTATTTACAAGGAAAAGACCTCTAGTATGGAATAGTAAAGGGTGATGATTTCATGCCTATACCAAGATCCAAAGAAGGACCTACACAAGAAGAGACTGAGAGGCTGACACAATGGTGTGTAAGAGATGTCCAAGCCACGTCTCACATCCTAAACTCTATCTCTGATTTTTTTCTTTCACATATTACAATCCATAAAGCATCTTAAGAAACATCGGATGCACTTGAGACATTCTTCTCAGCTAGCACAAAAGCTAGGAAGAATAACTTGTGGAATGAATTTAGCCAAATGAAGAAGACACCTAAGCAGACAATCATAGACTTTGTTACCAAAGTCAAGGAGGTTGCACATCAATTAGCATCATTTGGAGAGATTATTGAAGATTATGACATCATGAGTTAGATCCTAAATGGTATTATGAATGCTAGGAAATCGCAATCATTCAGAACTACCTATGACCTCATCATATATGTGTAGACATATCATTTCAACATATTTCTTAGACAGCTCTTCAACCAAGAGGCCAACAACAACATAAAGGAAGGTAACTCTTTCCAACACAACTCTACAGCTTCTCTTTATACAAATAGGAAGGACAAGAAAAACAAAGGGAAGAAGAAGGAGAATGATGATGAATAATTATAACCACACTGAAAGACAATAGTTACGCAATATAACACAGGAGCAATAGTAGGGAAGATAACAGATATAGGAGAATCTCAACAATTTTCTACTAGCAGCAAGTACAAAGATGATGGCGTTGTCCACCCGTGCGCTCTCAAGGTAGAGCTTAAATGGTGATCTAGACAACTCTAGATAGGGAGATACAAGGTAGAGGTATGCTGGCTCAACTCGGTATCTTAGGAAGTGCAGAAGTCATGTATATATAGGATCATGGGTGGCCTGCCATGGACGGCTATACATGGGCGGTAGAGCGTGGGCGGCCACCGCCCGCGTAATTGCCATACACGGCTTAGACTGGTTGAACCGACCTAACAAATATAAATGATTTCTGACTCCGACAGGGAATATTCCATGGAATATTCCCTTTACCGTCGCGCCGGGGGCGCTGCCCCCGGGCCCCCACCAGGGGGCCCGCTGGCCCCCTGGGACCCCCCAGCCAGGGGGCCTGCTGGCCCCCTTGGACCCCCCAGCCGGGGCTGCTCACCGCTGCCCCGGACCCCACAATTGGGGACCTTGATAACTCCCTTTCCTTATAATATCTTACATGGTCCAATATGACCTTCATCCAACATTCAAGTTGGGATTCCCATCAATTGGGTAATGCATGCTTGGCTTCTCCTCATAAAGGGGGCCTTACAAAATGTGCATACAATCATGAGGGGTAGACATTGATCATATACTAACACCCCCCCTCAATGTTTACCGAAGATAAATCAAGTAGGTCTCGGTCCTATGCCCATCTGTTGAAGATGCTTGTTGAGCTGCTCTCTTCCAAGTGCTTTAGTGAATATGTCAACACAATTTGCCTCTGTTGGGCAATATTCTAGCTCCACAATTTCATCTTCAATTAGCTCACGAATGTAATGGTACTGTACTTCTATGTGCTTGGTGCGAGCATGAAATACTGGGTTCTTTGCAATAGCCATACAACTTTGATTATCACACTTGAGTACAATTGGCATATTTGATGGAAAGCCTATATCTGCAAGAATTCTCCTTAACCAGACTGCCTCACAAGAAGCAAAACAAGCTGCTTTGTACTCTGCTTCAGTGGAGGAGAGTGCGAGAGTTGGTTGCTTCCTACTTACCCAAGAAAATATTCCTGAACCAAGTGAGAAACAATATCCAGAAACTGATTTTCTAGAATCACAATCTCCAGCCCAATCTGAATCACAATATCCTTGGAGTGTATCACCTATGGTATACAAAATACCAAAATCCAAGGTTCCTGCAATGTACCTTAGAATTCGCATTCCAGCATTCCAGTGACTCTCCTTAGGTTTGTTGGAAAACCTGCTTAACACTCCAACAGCATAGCAAATGTCTGGTCTAGTGTTGCACAGAAAAATAAGACTTCCAACGAGCTTCCTATACTTCTTAGCATCTACATCAGGCATGTTATCATCCATAGATAGCTTATGATTTACCTCCATAGGTGTGCTAGTTGGTTTGCAGTCCATCATTCCAAATGCCTTGAGAATTTCTTTGGAATATTTTGTTGTGAGATGAAAATGCCATCCTTCCTTTGCCATACTTCAATTCCCAGACAAAAATGGAGTAGACCTAAGTCTGTCATTTCAAACTCAGTTCCCAAGCTGATCCGAGTTTGATTGATGAGTTCCTGATGATCTCCTGTAATGATCAAATCATCTACATATACAATGACAACAACTAGCTTGCTATCCCTTTTCGTTACATACAGGTTAGCATCAGAAGTACTTCTTTCAAAACCCATATTTTTGAAAAAATGATCTATTCATTGGTACCAAGCCCGTGGAGCTTGCTTAAGTCCATACAAAGCTTTCTTCAACCTGCAAACTTTATTTTCTGACTTGGGCACCTCAAAACCTGGTGGTTGAGATACATATACCTCCTCCTTGAGGTGACCATTCAAAAATGCAGATTTGACATCCATCTGGAAAATAGGCCAAGACTTTTGTGCAGCTACTGCAAGTACCGTCCGAATAGTTGTCATGCGTGCTGTTGGTGCAAAAGTTTCTTGAACATCAAATCCTTCAATCTGTGAAAAAACCTTGTGCAACTAATCGTGCCTTATACTTTTCTAATGTTCCATCAGCTTTATACTTAGCTTTCCAAATCCATTTAGTACCTATTACCTTCTTCTTTGGCGGCAAGTCGACTAGATCCCATGTATCATTTTTGAGTATACTATCATACTCAGACTGCATTGCCGCTCTCGAATCTGGATCACCAAGGGCTTCTTCTATGGTGGTAGGTTCCTTTATCGAACCCATGATATCTGCCATTAGAGCCATGTTAACAATGTGTTCTGAGGCTCTCCTTTGCTCCTCTATTCTCTTTGATCTTCGTAATCCATCCGATGATGATTCTGGTACATCTACATGTGGATTGTGATCATCAAAGAGCTGTTGTGCCCACTTCGGTAGTGGCTTACGCTGTGCAGCTACAACTGGTTGGCTTTTTATTGAGGAAATTTCTCCATTAGATGTTTCCTCCTCCTCAACTTTGACTTGTCTTTTGATAGGCACAAGGTGAGATATTTCTCCGCTTGATGAGATAGTAGATTTACCTTTATCTTCTACTAAGTGTGGTCGTTCATCAAACACCACATCTCGGCTGACAAAAATCTTCCTTGCCTCAGGATCCCATAACCTGTATGCTTTAGACTCTTCACTATATCCTAGGAAGACACACTTTTTGCTTTTTGAATCCAACTTTGATCTTGTTGAATCAGGAATATGTGCATAACAGAAACAACCAAAAATTCTGAAATGCAAAACTGAAGGCTTTTTACCAGAATATGCTTCTTGAGGAGTCATCCCCTTTAAAGCTTTTGTGTAGCTTTGATTGAGGATGTAGACTGCTGTATTGACTGCTTCTGCCCAGAATGAATCAGGCATGTCTTGAGCCTTCAACATACAACGAGCCATTTCAACTACTGTCCTGTTCCTGCGCTCAACAACGCCATTTTGTTGGGGTGTATGAGTTGTGGTAAGTTGCCTTTTCACACCATGCTCCTTACAGTAATTGTTGAATTCTGTTGACAAGAATTCACCTCCTCTATCTGTTCTAAATTTCTTCAGTTTCCTTCCTGATTCATTTTCTACATACTTATGCCACATTTTAAATTTTTCAAAAGCATCAGCCTTCTCTCGAATGAAATAAACCCACATCTTTCTACTATAATCGTCGACTAACAGCAAGAAGTAGAAAGATCCTCCTAAAGCAGGTGTAGACATTTTACCGCAGAGATCAGCATGTACCAACTCTAGAGGAGCTTGAGATGGATTGCTGGTCTCTCTTGGAAATGCCTTTCGTTGATGCTTGCCCATCATACAAGCTTCACAAGGTTCCTGCAACTCTGAAAATGCAGGCATATGAGCAACCATCCCTGTTCGTTGCATCTCCTTCAAAACTGCAAATCCGAGATGCCCAAATCGTCGGTGCCATAACCTGCTTACATCTTTATCTTCTGTAGCAGTTAAAGCACTTAACTCATACAAGTTATCCCGTCGTATGCCTTTACCTACAACATTACCTGATGAATCCATGATTTCCGCACCACTCTTATTGAAGTGAACTTCGAGTCCACGATCTGTTATTGCAGAAACTGACAACAAATTTCTTTTGAGTGTAGGTACATAGAGAACATCGGATAACTTTTTCTCAACACCTGGAGAAGTGATAAAAGAGATGGTTCCAGTTCCTTCAGCTGGACACTTGGAGTCATTTCCCACCACTACATTGATGGATTCCCGTAGAGGCACTAGGGAACTATACCAATCCTTTTTACTAGTCATATGGCGAGAAGCTCCACTATCTAAAATCCATGGCTCATCAACACGAGCTTGAGCAGATGAACATACCTCTTCAATAGCTACCCAAAGTTCCAGCTCTGTGTTGTTTGCAGACTCTTTGTTCTTCCATGATGATTTTACAGTCCCATTCCGTTCATCAGCTTGCTTCTTTCTGCAATCCTTGATGGCATGGCCTTTCTTTTCACAATAGAAGCAACTTCCTGTGAACTTTTTCTTCTTTGGCTTCTTCTTTGATCCCTCTGAAGAGCCTTTACCTTTTGCATTTGCTGAGAATGCAGCATCAGTTGTACTTTGCTGATTCTTCAGCCGCATCTCTTCTTCTAAAAGCATGGCACAAAACTCTTCAAATGTAAGAGGAGTTGGCCTTACCTGAGTGTTAAGGGCTGTTACTAATCCATCATACTTTGCTGGAAGAACACGTACAGATCTTCGAGCCAGCTCTTCTGGTGTTATAACAACACCAACTGCAGCCAATTGATCTTGAAGATGCTTTATCCGTTTGATAAAATCTTCAGCCTTTTCAGAATCAGAATGCTTTTCATTTGCCAACTGATTTTCTAAATTCTGTATCCTAGTGTGGTTCTTGGTCTCATATTGTCGAGCCAATATGCCCCAAGCCTCATGTGCTTTAGTAGTATGTTGAACTAAAGTAAGCACAGAATCACTTACACTAGTGACAATCGCACATAATGCATCAGCATTCCGCCTCTTCCAAGCTCGTAGAAGATCTGGATCTGGCTGAATCATCAATCTTGAATTTGCTGGATCTTCAACTGGTATAGGCTCTGGATCCAATCCCATCGGTCCCATGACAGTGTCAAGTAATTCATAGGAGTCCAAAATTGCAGAAATTTTGAACTTCCAGAGTGTATAATTGGTTCCATCTAGCTTCCCTTCAGTGAATGCAGGTGGACGAATTCGAATAGGTGCAGCATTAACATTAGCTGAAGCACCAAGACTACTATTCAATGATGAAGCCATCATGTAATCACTCGAATAATCTACTGATATTCTAGTCTGCTAGTAGGCTAAAATAATGATACTTCTCAAGCTATTCGAACCTTACAGCTCTGATACCATGAAAGACAATAGTTACGCAATATAACACAGGAGCAATAGTAGGGAAGATAACAGATATAGGAGAATCTCAACAATTTTCTACTAGCAGCAAGTACAAAGATGATGGCGTTGTCCACCCGTGCGCTCTCAAGGTAGAGCTTAAATGGTGATCTAGACAACTCTAGATAGGGAGATACAAGGTAGAGGTATGCTGGCTCAACTCGGTATCTTAGGAAGTGCAGAAGTCATGTATATATAGGATCATGGGTGGCCTGCCATGGACGGCTATACATGGGCCGTAGAGCGTGGGCGGCCACCGCCCGCGTAATTGCCATACACGGCTTAGACTGGTTGAACCGACCTAACAAATATAAATGATTTCTGACTCTGACAGGGAATATTCCATGGAATATTCCCTTTACCGTCGCGCCGGGGGCGCTGCCCTCGGGCCCCCACCAGGGGGCCCGCTGGCCCCCTGGGACCCCCCAGCGAGGGGGCCTGCTGGCCCCCTTGGACCCCCCAGCCGGGGCTGCTCACCGCTGCCCCGGACCCCACAATTGGGGACCTTGATAACTCCCTTTCCTTATAATATCTTACATGGTCCAATATGACCTTCATCCAACATTCAAGTTGGGATTCCCATCAATTGGGTAATGCATGCTTGGCTTCTCCTCATAAAGGGGGCCTTACAAAATGTGCATACAATCATGAGGGGTAGACATTGATCACATACTAACACACACTACTCAAAATTTTTGGTTAAATAAAAGAATGCAAAAAGGAGGAGGTAGAAGGGGATTCGGCAATACAAGAGGCAAAGTTGAACAAAACGACAACAACAATCATAGAGACAATAGCAAAACAGATAACAACAACTACTCAGAGGATCAATCACATGAAGACTCATTAATTCCAATGAATTTGAGCCATAAACGAGGTAAAGAGGATGGGAATTTGTTCTAGATTCGGATTGTTCAAACCATGTTGTAGACAATGTTGCTCTTCTATCAGACTTGTACAAACCTATGCATAAGTATGAGCTACAAATAGGAGATGATACCAAGCACAATGTGGAAAGGATTGGCAATGAAAAAGCATCCAAGGGTAGAAAGAACATTTTGAGTAAGGTTCCCTATGTACCCATTATTACCTAAGACCTAATTAGTGTAGGCTAGATTGTAGAAAAACGCTTGCATGTTAGGTTTACCCATCATTGAGCATATGTGGGAGATTACAAGGCTTTAAAAAGATAGTCAAAGGTGAGAACATGGTAGGCTCTTCACATTTGAAGTGGAAGAGACCAAAAATGTATCTCTATACAAATTTATGTCACAAACCCTAAGTGAGCTAGAACAACGGATGTGATGCTCATCAGATTGCAAAGTCACAAAGACAACCTTACCACAACAAAAGGTACATACATAACAACCTTTTGAACTTAGTACACATAGATGTGTGGGGGCCAAGTCAAGAACCATCATTGTGAGGCTCTAGGTATTATGTGTCTTTTGTTGATGATCATAGTAGATGGACAATATTAAACTTTATTAATAACAAGAGTGAGGTTTTTTATTATTTCAAAAGGTATCTAGGACATGTAGAGAACTACACTAGCAAAACATTAAAGAAGCTTAGATATGATGGAGGGGTTAGCTCCAAAGAAGTGTATGAGAGTTTGTTGCCTCTTTTTACAGGTGGGTAGTCTAGTGCTGGTCCAAATGAGGAAATTTCTCAACCTTTGTAGATTCCACATGTTGATGCACATCATTCCATTTCTAATGTAGATTTACATGATGCATTTATTGATGAGAGCTTTGCTATAGAGGAGGCAAAAACTATGCCTAAACGGTTGGTGTAGACTTTGCAAGATAGCAAATTAGATGCATCTCTATCATATCATATTCGTTTAGGCTCTCATACTCCTTCTTTTGCATCAGATTGCTATGTTATGGATACCTCTAGTGTTTGTGATAAGAATGAGTATGTTTTGTTTGATGAAGCATAATAACTAGAAAATTGGATGACTGCTCTTGAATCAAAATATGATGTTATTATCAAAAATGGTACCTAGTCCTTATGTGACTTGCCTCTTGGCAAGAAGTCGCACTAATTTGGTGTACAAGTTGAAGCATATGCCTCATGGAAAGGTTATGCTTAAGAAAGAGGCATTGATTTTGATGCGACCTTTGCTCCTACATGTTGAATGACTACTGTTCGTAGCATCTATGCACTTGCAACTCATCATGGTTGGAACGTACATTAGTTGGGCATTAAAACTACATTTTTGAATGGTAATTTTCATGAATAAGTATTTTTTTTTTTAGCTATGTGGTTGTTTGTAGAAAGGGCATGAAAACAAAGTGTGCAAGTTGAAAAATGCATTTTATGGTTTGAAGAAAGCACCACATACTTGGTATGAAAAGATACATGCCTACTAGATTGCACATGGTTTTGACAACAGTCCAACTGAGAACACCTTATATCTTAAGCGTGCAACTGATGTGCTTTTGATCATTGTTGTCTATGTTGATGACATTCTCAATGCTCCTAATGAGAGGCCTATTGCTTATTTTAAGGCTGATTTGCATGCCTCATTTGAGATGCTAGATTTGGAGCATTGGCATTATTATTTGGGCATTCAGTATATGTGAGTTGACAACATAATAGATTTGTGTCAAACAAAATATATTGACACATTATTGTAGTGTTTTGGCCTTGAAGACTGCAAACCTATTTCCATTCTTTTCGCAAACATGTTCATGATTTATTCTTCATGATGTTGAAGATGCATTTGATGTTCTTTTCTAAACCCTAGACCCTAAATCATAAACCCTAAAGCCTAGACCATAAATACCAATCCTTGAAGCATAAACCCTAAAACCTAAATTCTTAATCCTAAACTCTAAATCATAAATCATAAATAAAAAACATTTAATCCTAAAACCTTAACCATAAATCCTAAACCTAAATGCTAAACCCTTAACCCTAAATCTTAATTCATAAACTCTAAACCCTAAATCCTAAAGCCTAAATCATAAACCCTATACCCTAAGCATTATACTCAACTCCGACTTAGTAGCATCAGTCACATGGAAAAGTGCAACATTCGAAAAGAATCATCAACGTTATCTAGAGGTTCACCATTATCAAGGTGTAATAAAAGATCTACTACCACATGAGAAGAACTCAGTTGATGGAAAATATCATAATCAAGTTCTTGTAATAGTAGGAACCACCATGCAAGCTAACATACTAATTTTTTTTGTTTGACCAAGTACAACAAAGTCAAATTATACACATGGAAAGTGAAATTTTTTACATAACAAATATTGCCAAAACTCTTTAACGGAGTAAATCAATGAAATACATTCTTGCTCGGTATAAGTCTTCTCCACATTAGTCAATTGATATTTGGCATAATAAACATGGCAATACCAAGAGCGACCTACTTTTGCATCAAAACACTTCCAATGGCCACATCTGACGCATTGAAAAAAACATGAATTGGATGATCCTAGTCAAGAACTTGCAAGACTTGCACCTTATTAAGGAGGACCTTAACCTTTGGAAAGCCAAAATGCATTCTGCATTTGTTGGCATACAAGCTAAAAGAGGAGCATACCAGCACAAAGGAGAAGTCATGCACAATCTGGTAACAAGGCCTAATCATTTTTTCCATGAACTATTTCCAACTCAAGTGACTTTCATCACTACACAAACATTGTAAATTCCATTTTTGGTATGCTCAAGCCAAAGAGTCCTCAAGCTTGAGGATATTAGAACTAGCTACATACCAATTTTTGTATTTTTTAGATTTCGTTTGAGCCCCCAAATAAGCTCTAGAACCTAGTTTTTAGCTAGGTCAGACACTAGGTTTAGACAGTGTTAAAGCTAGTCAAGAAACTATAAGAGGAGCTAGAGAGCCAATTTTTGGGGGTTGGATTGTTAGTGATTTGAGCTTATGTAAGAGACTTTTTGAAGAACGCAAAGAACTCCATTGTTCCTCTCTTTGTTCTTGCCTTGTGTGTGTGTGTGTATATGTGTGCATGTTTGTGTGCTTCTCACTCACGCACTTGTGCCTTCACTTGCTCATAGTCTTCATACTAGTCCTCACGTCTCCACGGATTGGCATTTATGAGGTTGATCTCCTCACGTTGGTACTTGCCATTGTGCTAGAGTGACACCAAATTTGGTGCCATTGCCGGGGAAAGAGCTTCAGGTAAAATCTATACTTTTCCTTGTTTCTCATCAATTTTTCTTGTTTTCATCATCACCATCATCATCCCCACCATCTCCCATCTCCATCTCCATCTTCACAAAAAATTTAGTTTTTTGGTCATATTACCCTACCCACCTCATTTCCCTAATTTCACTTGTGAGAGAGAGTGAGAGAGAGCTTCTCTACGATCTGTTTTTTGTGTGTTTTTGAGCATTTCCTGTAGGTTCTAGTTGTACCACCATCTCCAACAACTTGCACAGGTACGATAGAACTCTGCACAGGTCCCAAAATGACAATCTTTGTCTATCGTGATAGATAGAGAAACTTTGAATTTTTTGTTTACATGCTTTGCACGATAACTTATACCATTAGAGCACTCCAAATCACTAAAAGTTTCAAAAAAAATTGTATTTCTTTGGTCTATCATGACAGACATCCTCTATCCTGATAGACAGTGTCTATCGCGACAGACAGCATCGTGCAAGAGGTCTCATCTATCGCGACAGATAGAGCTCTATGACAAATTGGATCTATCGCGAGGTTTGTAAATTCTGCCTCTGCAAGATGACCACCTCAAGCTGCTGCAACCACGTAGCCTAAACCAAGCTAATGCATATGCAAGAAAAGGAAAAGTGTTTATACCTGTCCTGTTGTGCCATTGTTCATGTCGGGTTCAAATGTGGGAGCGAATGGTGATGACTGGCGGATCAATTCAATCGTCTCACTAATGGTGCACACAGGGTGACTATGCAGAACAAGTATAATTTTTCCTATGGTCCGTAGGGTAAAGCATTTATATATCTTTCTATTGCGTCTAAATAGGATGGCAAGATTAATTTCTCACTAACTACTTGATCTTTAATGGTTTCAGTTACGTTTAAATCTTCTTGGGAATTATATGTGGTTCCAGCTATGGAAGGAGGAAAAAGATCTTCACTATCTTTAGTACTAGGTGGAACAAAGGAAATTAATGGTAATGATCTAGATAAACTACGATCATGCAAAGTTTCTTCAACTATCTTATCTTTAACTAACTCTTCAATTTCTTCAATTGGACTAGGAAACAAAATTTCAAAGGTAGATGGAGGTAGGAAAGTATTACTAGAAGAAGCCTCTTTAAACATAAAGATGAAAATGAAACTAGATTGATAATAGATTTCCTATACAAAAGCTATAAGAGTCTGTTCATAAATGATATCCTATACAAGCTAACAATAGAATTTAGCTAAGTAAATTCTTTCAGACTTCAAATCTTCAGGTCGTCTTCAACAGGGCTGCAATTCATCTGAAAAATCACATGAGAGATATTAGTAAGCTTTTATAAAAGATTAAACACTCATTTAAATCTTAAAATACTATTAGTTTAATATAAAATAATTAACTTTTTCTAAAACACACATATATATAAGTATATTTATTTATTTAAACATACACATTGCAATAAAATAATTCATTCATACATTACATCATATAATTCACATACACTTATACATATTCATACATATTGCATATGCTAACATGCATCACATGCATACTAACTTACATGCATGACATAACATACATTAACATAAATGAACATGCATACATGCACACTAACATACATGCATGGCATAAATGAACATGCATTCATGCACATACATGCATAAATTACTTACACTAACACACATATGCATACCATACATATATATGCATACATACATGACATGCACACATACATGCATGAACATGCAAATAAAACTACACTAACATAACTCACATGCATGCATACACATGCATAAATGAACATACATACATGCATGACATACACACATACATGCATACATATACATAACTCACATGCATACATGCACATGCATAAATGAACATGCATACATGCACATGTGTTGAAGAAGCACTCACGAATTTGACAAACAGACATGCATAAAGAAAAAGAAAAAGAGAAGCAGAATCAAAGAAAATCAAAAGCCTTAGTGGAGGGACAAATCCACAACCTTTATGTACGGTACATAATCTTCGAGGATCAGAGTTCGTTACATCAAATCAAACTGTACATAGAGAGAACGTGCATAGGAATAATGGAAAGGGAAGTGCGTTTTCAAGAGTGCGTAGTATAAATAGAGCACATACAGAAAGAATGAGTAGGAGAGTTTTTTGGTTATGGTTAGAAGAAGACGCCAGAGATCGCGTATGTAGAAGAAGACGCCAGAGATCGCGTATGTAAAGATGAATAACAGAAACCTGAAATGTCGGGTATTCATCTGAGAGAGATGGCAGGAACTACTCACTGTAGGAACTACACATCTTCTCTAATAGAAAACACATGTTCATGTGGAAATTCGCGTGCATTGTTTGTATGTGAAGAAACCGAAGTATTGTCATACTACGGTTAAAAATAGTTAACAGTTAAAGTTTTCACAGTAAACGTATTTTTGGTCAGTTACAGTTTCTCAGTAAACGAGTAATTTCCGATAGAAGAATGAAGCAGATCTCGCAGAGTAATGCGAAGTTTTGTATGAGAGGGAGCTCATTCTGTAACTAGACATCTCTACTTTCAGTTGATCAAAGTTTCCAGTGAAAAAGATATCTACACACAGTACAAAGCCTGATCGGAAAGAGGTTTTCTGAACTAGTAGAGTTTTTTCTTAAACTTCAGGAAGAGTTCAATAAGTTAAGGAAGTTCACGCATCACTCCCTTACTTCATAAACATTGACTTGAAGTAATTATAAACAGAATTGAAGTTCATTCCCGTACAATTCCAGTACGATCACGGTGTTAGTCCAGTGACAGTCTGGTGAAGTTTTGGTGAAATTTTTCAGTGAATTTAGAGCGCAGTCTTATACGTTGAGCGTCAGAAACTTTGCTAAGCTATTGATTGATTACAGAGGTGTTCTAAATCACACTAGCTTAGTTCTTCTTGGGCGTGGCGAATTCCGCAGGCTTAATAAGGTTCAGCCTTCGTCGCGTCGACAAGAAGTGGTATCAGGAAGAGCCGAGTAAAACCACATCAACATGCACTAATAACCATGCATAAACATTCATGTATGAACATGCAACAAGCAAACATGCATGACATGTATACATACATGAAAACACTAACATACATGCATAGCATAAAGCAACATGCATGCATACATGCAATACACATACCATCTAATATGCATACATTAATTGACATGCATTAACTAACATACATACTTTTCTAACATCTAACATGCATACCTAACTTCTAATATGCATTAAAGACACTAACATGCTTAACATTTACTAACATTTCTAACATTTGACAAGGGTACACGCACTAACACCTAACATGGACTAACATGGGTACAACAATTACTAAACATCTTTAATAAGTTTCTATCAAAATAAGGATTGAAGAAACTTGTCTAAAGGGTAAGAAAGGAAAGGATAAGCTAAGAATGGATAGGATAAGTGAATGGATAAAGAGAAGTTTAGATAATATAATGGAATCTTAGAGAAAGGTAAGGTTAAAAAGCTAAGTGGACCCTCCTTTTGGTAACCTGAAACTCATAAGAGAAGGTTAGGAATTCAAATCATATACATGTAATCACTTTAGATAAATAAACACTCTTTCTCCATTTCATAAATAAAATAATTAACCATTGCATATCATTCATGTCATTCATCCTAAACATATGCATATCATAATAATATAATGAACCTAAGATAAAACACACACATACACACATACATAAATACATAAACATATACTAAATCATCCACATACAATTATAAATACATAAACATATACCTTTATATATACATTCCATATTTTTATTTTTTAGTAATTATTTAGTAAATATATTTAAACATATTAAAGATCATAATATAATTTTAAAAATTATATAAACATAAAATATTTAAAATATCTAAACTATAAAGTAAATACATATATAAACATAATAATTTAACAAAAGGAAACTAAATATCGATTACATATTAAATAAAAAAGAAAAGAAACTAAAAAAGAAAAAGGAAAAATAAATTAAAATAACTTTTATTCTCTCTCTCTCTATGTCAGTCACGTTTGGCCGTCATTGGCTGCAGGGAGAAGAGATGGAGGGGAAGAATAATGATTAAATAAAAAAGAAACTAAAAAAAACAGAATAATAAAAAATAATAAAAAATCTAATCTCTCTTTATGCGCCATCGGCTGCGTCCGCTGGCTGCAAGGATAGAGGAAGGGAAGGAAAAAAATAGTTTTAATAAATTAAAAAGAAAAAACAAAATTAAAAAAGATAAAAATCTCCTCAGTCTTTACTCTCTCTCTCTCTCTCTCTCTCTCTCTCTCTCTCTCTCTTTGTTGCGCGTGCAGCATTGCTGCGCAGCCGGCAGAGGAAGAGAGGGAGAGCAAGAAAGAAAAGGACAAGCATTAAAGAAGAGGGAGAAGAAGGATGGACAGGAGAAGGAAAAAATGGAAGAGAAAAAGAAGGAAGGGAAAAATAAATGGACAGAGAAAAGAAAAAAAAACAATGCCTCCCTCATCTCTCTGCGTCGACCATTTCCAAGGCAAGAAAATTTGCTTTCTATAAATTGAGGACAAAAGCAAGAGAGATGGCCTTCTCTCTCCTCCTGTCAGAGAACAGTCATAGAAATATGTGCATAAATGACTATAGTCTAGAGCAAAGGAAAATAGAGTACCTGAGAAATCACATGAGCTTGTGAGTACGTACTCCCTCTTTATATAGATGAGAATAGCCCACCATAGCCCACATTTTCCCTTAGATAATTGATCCATGCAGCCTACATTAACTTCTCTTTAACTCACCAACACTACAACAAGAAATTAGGCGTGGAAATTTCCTCTATTTGTGTTTACCAAAAAAAACCATTCAATTAAATATTCACTAGACTATAGACTTTACAACCTTTCCATTCATTTTTATTTATTTAATTACTTTAGAATAAATACAAACCTTTAGAATAAATTAAATTAAACCATCAATTATTTTAAATGTATACATAACCTTAGTGTTAAAATATCAATTAATATTTAACATATTTACTTAACCATTTATAATTAAAATATTTGGTAAGGTTCCATTTAATATATTTGCCCTATTTATTAACTTATTTATAGACAAAAACCTACTTAATTAATCTCTTAACCATAAGTTTACCCTTCAACTAACTTCAAGCCATGTTAATTAATCCCAACTAACCCTTAAACTTATCTTCTATCCTTCCATAACCCTCTGGATTTAATAATTTACCCTTAATTATCCTTGAAATTAAACAAGAACCCTATAAAACATGATCAAAACCTACATTTGACCCTTAATTACCCTTGGACTTACTTTCAAAACATAAACAAACCCTTGACTAACCCTTGATTTTTCATCTATACCCATAATTATATTAGAAAACACCTTAAATAAATACTTCCGATCTTGATATTATTCATCAAACTTCTTTGTCCTACAAAAATGAAAATCAAACATTATTCAAAATTATCATAATCTAACCAGAATTATATCAATCAATTAATCTCTTAATTTTAGTAATATTTTAAGAGTAAACAATTCTTTCCGACAGCGTTACAATTAGAAAACAAAGTAGGTGGATTCATCGAAGACCTAGAGTGGTTGAAAGTGTCCAAGCAATCTAGCGATGATCCTTTGAAACAGATATACTATACCAAATGCAAAAATCCAGGGCACAACAGCTCAACATGTGCGTTGAATCAACTGTATTGTGCCATTTGCCACACAACAGACCACACTACGGAGACTTGCCCGTACAATGCCAAGGTACAGAGCAGAGCAACGGTTAATGCCATCATTCAGAAGTAGGGACAACCGGCTAGCCATTATGTACCACCACAAATGGGGAACACCCCGTACCAGGGATATAGGAATTATCGAGGAGGGCGGACGAATAACTTCGGTCAAGCTCGTGGAACGCAGGTCCGTTAGGAGAAGGTACATCTAATCAAAC
The DNA here is from genome assembly GCA_020310875.1 of Ceratopteris richardii. Lineage (NCBI taxonomy): Eukaryota > Viridiplantae > Streptophyta > Polypodiopsida > Polypodiales > Pteridaceae > Ceratopteris > Ceratopteris richardii. The sequence goes on from CM035418.1 coordinate 90,668,009, forward strand.
TCCTAAATGTCATTTCTGTGGGGAAATAGGGCATATCCGGAGGTTCTGCAAAGATGCAGTGGAGTATGACAAAAAGAAAAAAGAACGGCAACATCCGATGACAAATATGGTGTATATCTCACCTGTGGATATGCAAACAGCAGCGGTACAAACATGATCAGGCAAGTAACTACAGCCAACTGCGGAGATCTTCGAACGAGGAATTCGTGAACAACAGAAGGTGTTCACAAGGGCAAGCCAATGGGCTACGCAAGAACAAGCTATTTTCCCAGATCCAGTTCCGATGACGCACCCAAGTATCCTGCCGGGGGTACTAGAGAAGCAAAATTTGACTCATATAGTACCAGAGTCTACATCGGAGGTCGTATCGAAAAGAGACAAAACTGATTCGGTGTGGGATGTTCTATCCAACGCATCAATTATATTACCCTTGGGTCAATTATTAGCTTTGGTCCCTGGAGTTCGACAATAGTTCCAGCAGTAGGTTAGTCCAGGCTCCTCGAGCGCTCCTGCAACAGCCACAATCCAACCGGAATTGGACCCAATGGTGGATCATACAGTACCACTGATTACGGTATGATACAAAAACCACAAAATTACACAGGTCTTAATTGATGGCGGATCGGGTGTTAAGATTGCAACAACAGCCATTTGCAAACGGCTGGGATGGACGCAAATTGAACATACGCAATTCTTTGTACGAATGGCTGATCAATCTTGAGTCCATCCGGTGGGCTTAGTGCGCGATATTCCGATCACTCTACAAAGATCTGTTTTCAAAATGACTTTTGCTGTGCTAGATTTACCCGAATCGAGCTTGGATTACAATCTTCTCTTTGGACGTCCGTGGATAAAACAAGCTAAGGTAGTGCAAGACTGGTCTACTCATGAATTAGTCTTTAAAAATAATCACCGGAAATATGTTGTTTTGTTGGACGATATTAAACCCTTTGACTGCCATGCGCGACCATGTTTAGCGGAGCCTGTACACATGTTGGATGGTCTCTCCGATGACGAAGAAGAGACTTCCTTAAGGCTAACAAAGATCTGATTGCACTTGGCACTGTAGATCTACAAACAGTGGTTGATAACTGGAGTCCGATAGCTTGTTCGATGGTACCTCTGAGAGGCAAGCACCACTCGAGTACTGAACAGACTTTGGATGAATTGATGCTACAACAATTACTCCAGTCCCGCGACGATTTGGAAAGACCCCGATAGTTCTATGTACCAGAAGATCAGCTGACTACCTGCAATTTAGGTGATCAAACCAATCCGTGACCTGTCAGAATAAAATCTGGACTATCCGAAACTTTCCAGGAGCAACTATTGTAGTTGCTATGAGAGTTCTCTGATGTGTTTACCTCGGATTATAGGGACATGAAGGGGTTGGACCCACGGATTTATCAACACAGAGTGGTGTTGAAATCGGATGCAAGACCCATCAAACAGCCCAGTTACAGGATGAATCCTAACTATGCGGCACAGGTTAAAGCTGAACTTGATCGATTGTTGAAGGTGGGATTTATTGTGCCTATTGAGCATGCAGAATGACTCTCTCCTATTGTTATAGTTCCAAAGAAAAACAAGCAGCGACCGATATGTGTGGACTACTAAAAGCTTAATGCTGCAAGTGTACCTAATCCATTTCCGTTGTCATTCCTAGATACCATGTTAGACGACGTGGCCGGAAGAGAGATGTATTCCTTTTTAGATGGATACAGTGGTTACAATCAAGTCTAAATGGCCGAGCAGCATATACCCAAGACCACATTTATTACCAACTGGGGTGTCTATGTCTGTACCGTAATGTGGTTTGGACTGCGTAATGCTCCTAGTACATTCCAACGATGTATGCAGGAAATTTTTTCTCCTTACCTCACCACCTTTATGAGAGTGTATCTAGATGATTTTTTGCTCTCAGGTGATACTTCGACACACCTGTATCATTTACGGTGTTGCTTTTCGAAGTGTCGCGAATATTGCTTGTGTTTGAACTGAAATAAATCGGTGTTCTTTGTTTCCTACGGTAAGCTGCTAGGACATGTTATCTCCAACCAAGGCATTCAGGTGGATCCAGACAAAGTGAAGGCCGTACTAGAGGCTCCTGCCCCTAAGACACCTAAAGACGTGATGCGGTTTTTAGGCAAAATCCAGTGGCATGGGCACATCTACGTTGGCTTGCCCATCTGGCTATACCACTTAATCGTTTGATAACCAGTAGCCCGCGTCAGTTCGAATGGACGGAAGAGTGTCAACTTTCTTTTGACCGATTGAAAACACTGTTAATTCAGGCTCCCATTTTACAAGCACCAAATTGGGAATTGCCATTTCATGTCTTTGTGGATGCATCCGATAGTGCCATTGGAAGCATGTTAATGTAGCAGATAGATAAATGGTTTCATCTGGTATATTATGCGAGTTGACGATTCGCCCCGGCAGAGCATAACTATTCAGTTACTGAACGAGAGTGTCTTGGCTTAGTCTATTCTGTGAAAAAATTTCGGCATTATCTGTTGGGCAGATGCTTCACCTTTCACGTAGACCATGCAACACTGGTGTATCTGGTGCACCAACAACATTTGGGTGGCCGTTTAGTACGGTGGGTTCTGTTGCTTTAGGAATTTAGCTACTCCCTCGTACATCGACCAGGGTCAGCACACACTCTTGTTGACTTTCTCTCTCGGTTGGATTCTGGTGAGCCTCCGGAGGGAATTGACGATACAACACCAACCATCTACACAACAAAGACAAGATAGGAGGATCCACAAGAATTATTGGCACCCTCTTCTTACTATGAAACCTTGCTTCTATTCTTCATTATTGGATGTCCGCCTGGTATGATTTCTTCAGCTGTAAGACGACGACTAGCCATGTACAGTCGGCGTTTTCAATTGATTGTTGGACAGTTATATTACATGAATCACTCGGGAGTGTTCCTCAGATGTGTTCCCCCTCATGAATATGCTTCAGTCATTACCATGGCCCATTCTACCCCAACCGGAGAACATTTTGCGGCTAACCTGACTCACCGGAAGATTCTCCAGAGTGGATTGTGGTGGCCCACTATGTATCGTGACGTGACCAAGTATATACAACAGTGTGACGAGTGCCAGCGTTCCGTGCAGCCTTTCCAGTGACACTACTTCCCTCTCCAACCCGTTGTGCCTCTGGAACCCTTTCAAAAATGGGGTTTGGATTTCATAGGACCAATTACACCTCCGACGACAGTCACCAATAATAGATATATTTTGATGTGTACCGATTATGCTACTAGATGGGCCGACGCATGGGCTCTGCGATCCCCTACAACGGTTGTAGTTATTAAATGCTTAATGAAGGATATCTTCCCACGTTACGGGTTACTCTTGAAGATCGTAACTGACCAAGGTACACACTTTGCCAATACCTTGATGCAAGTGCTTATGAAAACATTCCAGATTGTGCACAAATTCAGTTCTCCCTATTACCCACGAGCAAATGGACTTGTTGAGAGTAGCAACAAATCTCTCTTAAACATCTTGAAGAAACTAGTGTTAGATTGCCCCAAGAGATGGGACCAATTTTGCTGCTGTACTATGGGCTTATCGCACCACATACAAAGTGGCGACCGGAACAACTCCTTTTAAGTTGGCATATGGATTGGAAGCAATTGAGCCAATGGAACTGGTGGTTTGCAGTCTGTGTGTGGCCCTTGGCCAAAAGCTCTTACTGGAAGAATCTTTTCCTTTTCGTTTGGAGGTCTTACGGTCTCTCGATGAACAACGTCTGGAGAGTTTCTTGGTGATGCAGGAAGTGCAGCTGAGACAGGCCAAAGCCTAGGATCGCTTTCTCAAAACACTCATGTTTACGATAAACCAATTGGTTCTCTTCTATAATGCTAAGTCTAATCGATCTGCCATAAAATTTAAGCTACGATGGTTCGGTCCATACCGGATTGCTGAACAAGTGGGACCCGCAACTTTTTGGTTGGCAACCTTAACCGGTGTCCTTCTTCCAAAAGTGATTAATGGTTCCAAGCTTCGCCCCTATCACTCACCATCTACCAACTCATGAGATGTCTTTGGTATTTTTACTCTTTTTTGCTTGTCACTTGATTTTTGTTCCGCTCTCGGTGTTTCGATTGACCAACTGACCATAATCTTTCCGTTTTTGTATCTAACCATGATTAATAGCCGCCTCTGTGTCGCTGCGTCTGTTAATACATGCATGTCGCCATTATGTCGGTATATTTCCAATACTACATTATGATGAGGATTTTTTGCTGCGTCATTTTTTCAGTGTTCCTACTTAATCTTGTTCTTTTTACTGTTGATCACTATTGTGTTTGTGTGTTTGCAACCAGTGTGTGCTCTGTGTCTCCGTTTATCTCTATGTGCACCATGGAAGCTCTGGATAACATAGCAACCTTCTGTCCGGGTCTCACTCTAGATGTGAGTGAGTATTTGCGCACTCGGGGATTGTTGGCCTTCACTGAATTGCCTTGGCATTTAGTGGAGTGTCACCCCTTCCATGCGCAAATTATTTTTGCCATCGCCGCCACACCTGCTTCAAAGCCGTGTTGGCCAATAACGTGCGTAAACCCTCGTGTCATAGTTACTCTAACCACGGTTGCTGAGGGATTCCGTCTCCCTCAAGAAGGGTTGGAAAATGGACTGCTCCTTCCTCTCGCCACCATGAAGGAATTGTTTCCCCGGCACTCATCTAATGAGTTTCCCATTCTCTGCTGACCCGAACCAGAGCGTACCGCTCTGTAATTCCTTGTTGCAGCATTAAACTTGCAAAAACGCACATATGGTATTTCCCGGTCTTTTTACTCAATGATCGATACTGCCTCTCGAGAACCCTCAATTTCACCTCTTTTGTCTTTAGGCGCATTCACCGTGAATGCATAGCGGTTACAAAACAGTTAGCCAAGCATGACATTCCTCGCACTCGCTTATCCCATTTCCTTACCCTTCTCCTTCCGGTGCTCCAAGCTGCACAACCCCCCACCAAATACTGTTCTGCTCCATGAGGAATCTACACGGATGTTGGAAGACGACGATGATGAAGACCTGCTTCATTTCTTCCACCGAAAACGCCTTCGCATTAGCCCATCGCAAAGACAGGTGCAAGGCTCCAATGCAGTACAAGATGTTGACGAATTCCATGACATCGCCACTTCTTTACAGACCAACTCTGTCTCGCCTTCTCCGAATCTGCAGCTGGACAAGGACATTATTATGGAAGACGTAGCTAAAGTCTTATCCCGAGAGGAATCTCCTCAACTGGATGCTAAGGTTGTGAAGGAGACAGTGGCAGATAGTGACCGAATTTGCCTTGTCAGTACCTTTGATTGAGACCGGAATATTTTTGGTGCCGACGACCCTTATCCCTCTTCCTCCTGCAACTCCCATTCCTGGTGCTGCTGAATTTCTTCCCGGTGGCCCTTCAACTGCTGTTCATGCGGCATCACCTCATCCCTTATCCTCTCTCGATGACTCTCCACCTTCCTCATCGATCTCTGCCTCATCATCACAACCCCCTCCTTCTCTTCCCCCCCCCCCCCCCAACAGTAATGTTCATAGAATTGGCATCCATGGGCCAACTTCTTATCCAATTCTCCAAGCAATTGTCCCTCCAGATGAAGATAGCAACTCAGAACATTCAACAGGACTTGCAGAGTAAGGTTGACTTGCTCAAAGCAGATATTGCCCCGCTCCAAGAAGAAGCACGTGCAATTAAACCTAAAAATCATGCCTTACAGACTCAGCTCCAGCAACTCCAAGAACGGTTAGCAGAAACAAACAATATTATTGCTCAACGGGACACCGCACTTGCTGAATTGAATGTGATGACTAACCTCCTTGCTGCTCGTGATGAAGAAATTGTTCAATTGAAACAAATGGTGACTGACAAAGAAGATGCTCACGTTGCACTGGAAATCTACTAGAGGAGACACGCGCAGATCTTGTTGTGATAGAGCAGAGAGGGCAGGAAATGGCAGACCTTGCCATGCAAACTACTGCAGAGTTAAAGCAGGTGTCCGAAGATCTTTTTCAAAAATCTCACGAATTGGAAGCGGAAATTGGCCGGACTATTCAGTTAAAGAAAGAGCTGGAAGCTATTAAGAAAGAGCGAGACGCTTATTATAAAACTATTCATTATCAAGATCAGGAGCTGTTGATATATTTAGGTAGTGATGTGAGTGAACACTGTAGGACCCCCGAGACACTTTTTTCCTTCTTTAGGAGGTTTTTTTCCCTCGGCTTGTATATACGCCTATTGCCCTAATGGGCTACTTATCTTTGTACATTCTCTAGTAATACATTTAGTATTGTGTGTTTGTGCTCCAAGCTTCTTCTTCTTCCTTGTGTTGTTTGCGTGCTTCCGCTGTCGGAGAGAATTTATTACTCTTAAAATATTTCAAAAATTAAAAGATTATTTGATTGATATAAGTTTGGTTAAATTATGAAATTTTTTACTAATGTTTGATTTTAATTTCTGCAGGAAAAGAAGTTTGTTGAATATTATCAGGATGGGAAGTATTTATCTAAGTGTTTTCTTAATATAATTAAGGGTATAGATGAAAATTCAAGGGTTAGTTAAGGGGTTTTCTATGTTTTGAAAGTAAATTTAAGGGTAATTAAGGGTCAACTATAGGTTCTGATCATGTTTTATAGGATTTTAGCTAAATTACAAGGGTAATTAAGGGTTAAATGTATGTTTTGATCATGTTTTATAGGGTTCTAGTTTCATTTCAAGGTTAATTGAGGGTAAATAAATAAATCTAGAGGGTTATGGAAGGGTAGACGATATGTTTAAGGGTTAGTTGCAGTTAATTAACATGACTTGAAGTTAATTGAAGAGTAAACCTAAGGTTAAATGAGTAATTAAGTAGGTTTTAGTCTAAAAATGAATTATTAATAGGGCAAATATAGAAAAAGAAACCTTAGCAAAAATATTTCAAATAAAAAATATATTAATTATTTAATTCCACTAAGCTTATGATAATAAATAAATTTATTGATGGGTTAAATTAATTTTATTCTTATTTATTCGAAAGTATTCAAATGAATAAAAAAGAAGTGAAAGGGTCTATTTAAAGTCTATGGTCCAATAAATATTTAGTGGAAAGTAAATGTAAAGTTCTATTAGTATCATGCAAAGTTTCTTTAACTATCTTATTTTTAACTAACTCTTCAAATTCTTCAACTAGTTTAGGAAATAATAACTCAAATGTAGCTGGAGGTAGAAAGGAACTACTTGAACAAGCCTCTTTAGACATAAGTTGAAAATGACACTAGATTAATGATCAAATTCCTATACACACTTATAAGATAATGTCATAAAATGATAACCTATTCAAGCTTAAAGGAAAACCTATACAAGCTAATCAATAGTTTAAGCTAAGTAATTCTTTTTGCTTCAAGTCTTCAATTCATCAATAGGGCTGCAATTCTTCAGAAAATCACATCTGAAAATCACATCAGAAATATTAGTATGCATTTATAAAATAATTACACTCATTTAAAACTTAAACAAATTTATTTAACTCATTTATTTAAACATACATATTACAATAAAATAATACATTCATACAATTACTTTAGCATACATAAATCATTCATATAAGTACATTGTTTCATATACTTATGCATATTTAGACATATTATATAAGCTAACATGCATCACATGCATATACATAAACTTAACATAAATGAACATACCACACATAATCATACATTCACAAACACACATGCAAAACATACATGCATTATCATAACTTTCATGCAAACATGCACATGCATAAATGATCATGCATACATGCACACTAACATACACTTAACATAAATGATCATGTATACATGCACACTAACATACACTTAACATAAATGATCATGTATACATTCCTACTAAGACATAAATGAACATGCATATATCATGCACACTATGAACATGCATATATTCATGACACACACATGCATAAATGAATTACACTAACACACATATGCATATCATACATATACATGCATACATACATGACATGCACACATTCATGCATAAACATGTATACATAACATACATACATATGAACATGCATGCACTACCTTACACCCTTCCACACATACACTCAGCTCATGCACTAAATGAACATGCATACAACATGCCTACATGCACTAATAACCATGCATAAGCATACATGCACATGCATAAATGCACATGCACTAGCAACCATGCATAAATATGCATGTACTATCATGCAACAAGCAAACATGCATGACATGCATACATACATGCAAACACTATCAACATGCATGCACACATGATATACACATAACATCTAAAGTACATACATTAATTGACATGCATGAACTAACATGGATAAATTTCTAACATGCATTAGCTAAATATACATTTATATGCAAAACCATATTTATGCACTTAACATACATCTAACATTCATAAACATGCCTATCATTTACATGCTTATCCTATCATCTAACATGCACTATCTTAACTAACATGCATTAACATCCCTAACTTCTAACATGTATTACCTAACATATACATCCATTACTTAACATCTAATAACATGCGTATATACACTGTCATGTCTAATATGTACTAACATACCTATCATGCACTAACATGCACTAAAATCATACATGGGTATATGCACTAACAACTAGCATGGGTTCATGCACTAACAACTAACATGGGTTCATGCACTAACATGGGTACAATTCATGCCTATCATGATACATGGGTAAATGAACTTATCTCTTAACAATACTAACATGGGTATATGCATTTACTCAATGCATTTCTAATAGGTTTCTATCAAGATAAGGGTTGAAGAAGCTTGGTTTAAGGGTAAGAAAGGAAAGGATAAGCTAAGAATGGTTAGGATAAGTGAATGGATAAGGAAAAGTTTAGATAATGAAATGGAATCTTAAGGGAAGGTAAGGTTAGAAGCTAAATGGACCCTCCTTCTGGTAACCTGAAACTCATAAAAAGAAGGTTAGGAATGCAAAACACATATATATAAAATCAAGTTAATTAAATAAACATACATGCATATCCTTTGATACCCTACATGTCATTCATAATAAAACCATTCATTCCAACAAGCATACTTAAGGACTATATATTAAGATATAATGAACCTAAGCTAAAATACTTTCACACACACATACATACATACACAAATACATAATCATATATACTTATATATCTAAGACATAAATTATCACATGCACGCACATAAATAAATCCATATACATATATACTTATACATATATTAACACATAAACATAAATTAAAACATATTTATATATATATAAATATATATATATATATATATATATATTCATATAAAACATTCATTCATAAACATACATAAATACATATAATTCCTTATACATAAATACATATTCTTATCCATAATATAGCTCTAGTTTAAATTTATTAAATATTATTTATATTAATATATAAAATAAACATATAAATAAAATAAACATATAGTATTTAAAACATAATATAGAAAAAAATAAAATATAACTACTACAAGAAAACAAAATTTAAATAAAACAACTCTATTTCTCTCTCTCTCTCTCTCTCTCTCTCTCTCTTTCTCTCTCTCTCTCTCTCTCTCTCTCTCTCTCTCTCTCTCTCTCTCTCTTTCTCTCTCTCTCTCTCTCTCTCTCTCTCTCTCTCTCTCTCTCTCTCTCTCTCTCTCTCTCTCTCTCTCTCTCTCTTTGCTGCACCGTTCGCGCTGTCTGCCGGTTGCAGGGAGGGGTAGAGAGGGAAAGAAAAAAAGAAAAAAAAATAAAAGAAAAAAATATATAAAAAAGAAAAAAAACTCAAAACTCTTTGTCTCTCTCTCTCTCTCTCTCTTTCTCTCTCTCTCTCTCTCTCTCTCTCTCTCTCTCTCTCTTTCTCTCTCTCTCTCTCTCTCTCTCTCTCTCTCTCTCTCTCTCTCTCTCTCTCTCTCTCTCTCTCTCTCTCTCTCTCTCTCTCTTTGCTGCGCGTGCAGTGCTCCTGTGCCGCCGACAGAGAAAGGGAGGGAGAGAAAGGGAGAAATCATTAAATTAAAGAAGAAAAAGGGGGGTTTGAGAGAAAGAAATAGTAATAAAAAAGAATATCAAAGGAGAAGGGCAAAATCTCTACATATCCTGAAACAAAAAAAAATTTGCTTTCCATAAATTGAAGGACAAAAGCAAGAGAGATGGCCCTCTCTCTCCTCCTGTCAGAGAACTGTCATAGAACTATGTGCAAAATTTGACTATAGACTAGAGCAAAAAGTAAGTACGTGAAAATCACATGAGCTTGTGAGTACGTACTCCCTTTTTTAAATAGATGAAAGTAGCCCACCATAGCCCACTTTTTCCTTTAGATATCTGTACCATGCTACCTAAATTAACTCCTCTTTAACTCAACAATACTCCAACAAGAAAATAGGTGTGGAAATTTCCTCCTAGTTCTTTTTCTCAAAAATACTCACAACCATACCATTAAATATTTATTGGACCATAGACTTTATATACAACCTTTCACTTCTTTTTTATTCATTTAAATACTTTAGAATAAATACAAAACTTTAGAATAAAATTAATTTAACCCATCAATAAATTTATTTATTATCATAAGCTTAGTGAAAATAAATAATTAATATATTTTTTATTTGAAATATTTTTGCTAAGGTTTCTTTTGCTATATTTTCCCTATTAATAATTCATTTTTAGACTAAAACCTACTTAATTACTCATTTAACCTTAGGTTTACCCTTCAATCAACTTCAAATCATGTTAATTAACTGCAACTAAACCTTAAACATATCTTCTATCCTTCCATAACCCTCTAGATTTATTTATTTACCCTTAATTAACCTTGAAATGAAACTAGAACCCTATAAAACATGATCAAAACATATATTTTACCCTTAATTATCCTTGTAATTTAGCTAAAATCCTATAAAACATGATTAGAACCTATAATTGACCCTTAAATTTACTTTCAAAACATAGAAAACCCCTTAACTAACCCTTGCATTTTCATCTATACTCTTAATTATATTAAGAAAACACTTAGATAAATACTTCCCATCCTGATAATATTCAGCAAACTTCTTTTCCTGCAGAAATTAAAATCAAACATTAGTCAAAAATTTCATAATTTAACCAAACTTATATCAATCAAATAATCTTTTAATTTTTGAAATATTTTAAGAGTAATAAATTCTCTTCGACATCCGCCCCCACCAAACCTGCACATCGTCTCGATGGGCCAACCTGGAGATTCAAGTGGAACAGATCAAATTCTTTTGAAAATAAGTTTTATTTTTTTTCAAAATTTTATTTCATCATGCATTCAAACTTTATGCAATGAAAAAGATTAGTACAAATCATTTAAAAAAAACACAAAGTAGATATAAGTTATAAAAATATCTTATCATATTTTTGAATCCACATTTGAACAAGCATTTATAAGAATAAATCATAAGTTTTATAGTCCTTATGTTCATGTCACTTGCTTAGAATAAGTAATTTATCTTGTATAACAGCATATACAAAAAAAATTTCTCATCAGGTAATAGAATTATATGCCTCCTACTTTTATTTCCTATGGTCTGACTCTCTTTTCATTGTTTTTTTTCATATCATTTTTCTTTTACTTTTTTACTTCATCCCAACTTAGCTTTTTCTTTAATTTTCACAAATCGGCCTATACCGAAATTGGGTGCGACGCCTGGACTTGTCCACCTGGCCAAGTTTATTTCACTTGTCTACCAACCTGGCATAGCGCACGACAAAACTATGTCAGCCCTACATGAAATCGATGTCAGCTCGTGGCTCGGATTGCCCGACTAGAGTAACTCCACCCGCCTATCGACCCATGCAGGCGCATGACAACATATAGGCTGAGCCTATGATGAAACTAGCGTCAGTTCGTGGCCTTGATCACCCGACCAAGGTTGGTCCACCCGCCTACTATCCCAACATAGCGCACCAACAACGAACACATACATATATGCTAATTGGGTATGAAGTTTTATTTATTTATTTATTTTTATTTCATTTAGAGGTCAGATCTCATAAGAAATAAATAGCAGAATATAAAATCCCATATACTAATGGATAAAATTTTAAGCATATACATGTATTCAAAACAAAGCTACCTTTTCGTCTACAAGCTTCCAATTCCAAAAATTCTATTTAACTTTCTGATTCAGTTCATATAAATACGAGTTTTTATGTTTCAATCATAAATATTTCAGATATTTCTACATCTTAATTCTATTTGAGTTTTTTAAATAAATTCGAACATATCCTTTTAATCCATGCAGTAATGCCATGCATATAGACAAAAAATCAAAGAATCTTTAATCAAAACTGTTTCACCTGATATTTTAATCATCATCTTCATTTTCATCAGCATCATCATCATCATCATCAATTTCTTCAATTTCATATTCTTCATTATTTCTCTTTTTAAATAGTTTAACTCTTTTTCCTGCAATCAAATTCTTCAACAAAGAACCATCAAATTCTCTAAGTTTAAATGTACCATTTTCAAATACAGTCACAACTACATACGGTCCAAACCATCTCTTAATAAACTTTCTCCTAGCATCATACTGAGTATCAAAAGTGCTATCTTAAACTAAAACCCAGTCATCTACTTCTATAGTACAAGGCCTAAGTCTATGTTTTTTATCAAAATAGATTTTATTTTTAAGACGTGAATTTTTAACTTTCTGAACAGCTTCTTCAATCATTTTATTACCTATATTTAACTGCATAATTCTAACTGAAATCAGATCTTCACGAGTCATCTCATTATTCCACGGAAGTGTCATCCATGAAATAATCTGGGACTAGATAGGAAAAATCAGCTTCTGACACTACATTAGTTCTGCAGGCATAAATCCTGTAGACCTAGTATACGTCATCCTGTCTGCCCATAATGCGAAAGGAAGGAATCTAGGCCACTACGTCGTATCACCATTGCAGGCCTTAGAAATTGCCATCACAATAGAGGGATGATCCCGCTCAATCTTACCATTAGACTCCGCATTATAAGCAATAGTGAGAGACAGACGAATCCCATGCTGGTCAAAGAATTCTCTAGCCTCTCTAGCATCTAACTCTCCCATATCTTCCACTATCTTTTCTACATAGCCAAATCTACTAATAACTTCATCTAGCAAAAATTTACATACGTTATAAGTAGTTTTCGTACGAAGAGCTCTACCTTCTACATGATTAGTTAGGTCTTCTCTAGCTAAAACTATATATCTCATCTTATCTAATCCTTTAGGCATGGTCACTAAATCAACTACCCACTTGTAATGAATACAAAGAGGGTAGGTAGGGTGCAAAGGTTCTCTATGTCTAACTGACGAATGTACGTGACAAGTAGTACAAGTACTAACAAAGTCACGTATATTCACATACATACCCGGCCACCAGTAAGCTTCTCTAATTTTATCATAAGTTGCGTAAAAGCCTTTATGACCTGCCCAAAGAGTCTCATGCATATCTATCATAACTCTATTTTGCAGTTTTTTATTTCCTAAAACTCGCTGTGGATATCTAATTTTCCCTTTAGCATGTCGCCAAATAAAACCATCTTTTAGGAAAAAATTAAACGCACGTTTTCTAATATCTCTAAATCTATTAGCTGACCAAACAGGTAATTGCTTCTGAGTACTAAGATAATAACCTATATCATACCAAATCCCTTCATACTCATTTTCATTAAATTTTTCATATACATATACATCAGAAATATAATTAATTACATTTAAATCAGTTTTAGTCAATTCATCATCTTCAAATTTAGGCCTAGAAAGCATATCTGCAACAGAGTTAGTTTTACCCGAAATATGATTTAAAATAGGATTAATAAACTTAATATATGGTATCCATCTTAACATAGCTATATCAGGAGAAGAACAATTAGTAATCATTCCTATTAAAGGTAAACAATCTGTTTCTATGATGACATTAGCTCCTATAAAATACTCTTTATTAGTTTTCAACGCAGTAACTAAACCCCATAATTCACATTTTATTTGTGGATAATTCTTTTGAGTTTCATGCAAAATTTTAGCTCTGAATCTAATAGCATATCTATTTCCATCACTATCATCTTGACCTATTACCCATCCTATTCCTATAGGACTAGTATCTACAGTTAAAATAATCGGTTTATTATTTGAATAATCTACACGTTTTAAAACAGGTGCATTAGAAAGCAAATTTTTTAATTTCTTCATCGCTTTAACATGAGTTTCAGTCCATTTAAATTTTCTATTTTTCCTAAGTAAATCATACAATGGATTAGCTACATGGGCATAATGCGGAATCCAAATTGCATAAAATACACATGCTCCTAAGAAACGTCTAACTTCACTAATGTTTTTACAAGTTTTAGATAGTTTATTAATAGCATCTACTTTTTGAGGATAAGGCCTATGACTGTAATAACCACATAAATGTCCTACAATTAAAACTTCATTAACTCCAAAAACTGATTTTTCTATAGAAAAAGTTAACTCTACTTCTTCAAATCTTTTTAGAATTTTTTCACAATCTAAAATATGATTAGCTACAAACTTCCTACATCCTAATGAATCTAATGTCTCGTCTTTTTCTTTTTCTTCACATCCTTTAATTGGGATATCATCTATAAACGGCATGGTCACATTAGGAATAAAGTCATGAAGAACCCTATTCATCGCCTTCATCATATGTGCTACTGAATTTGTAGCTCCTTAAGGAAGAGTACACATACGAACTAATCCTAAAGGAGTCTTCATTGTGGTAATATCTCTACTTTCAGTAGCAAGCTGAAACTGGTCGTATCCTGAATATAAGTCACCCATAGAGTAGATAGAATGCCAAGCAAAAGCTTCGACAAATTCTCCTACAATAGGGCTGGTTCCCACGTTCCTAATAGTAACTTTATTTACGGGTTGTAAGTCCTGAATAAATCTAAGTTTACCATTCTTTTTAGGAAGAGTAAACCATCTATTAGAAAAAGGTGTAGAGGAAGGTTCTAATATTTTCATTTTCATCTTCTCCTTAAGCAGTTTCATTAGCTCAGGTAAATGAGCCTTTGGAACTGGTATAGGGCGAAGATTCCAAGGTATGTGGGCTACAGTAAATATAATCATAGGAGAAACTATTCTAGGGTCAACACATCCTATTTCCTAAGGATAAAGAGAAAAAGCTCTACCATGTTTTTTAATCATTTCACGAAATAATTCACGTTCAGTTGGTAATAAAAAAGAATCATCATTTCCTATTTTTATTAACTTAATAGTTTCTTCAGTAAATTTATGTCCTATTTTAGACATGTCACGTAAGATAGGATCGTTAGATACTTGTTTAATTTTTAGATCACTTCTTTCAGGTAAAGCTTGAGCTACGGGTTTCACTTTTTTATCTATTGTTTTAAACTTTGTATTAATTTGAACTTCATGAAAATCGGAAACAAATTTTGAAATTAAATCATATTCATTTAATGAGTTTAAAAGAATAACATGTAATAATTTTTCATCATGTAAGGTTTCTTCATTTTCATCAAATAAAGTAGAGGAAAAAGAAGTTTCAATTATATTTTCAATATTTTCATTTTTAGACATATATCCTTTATCTTTAAAATATTTTTCATATTTTTCATTGTTTTTCTAGGAATATCTTGATTATTTAGAATTTGTAATTTTGAAGATGAAAAATAAATAGAAACATTTTATATTTTATTTACACATTTATGCAAGATATCAAACCAGTTACCACTGTTGTCTCGCTCAACAATGGTGTCTAGTAAAAATTTTGATCAAAGTATGTTCCAGAATCACTAAGAGGTAGATGACTCTCGTGCATTTTCTCTTGTGATCTGATAGGTGTTTTCCTAATTTGTTCTCTATTTCTAATATGGTTTGGGTTAACAGTCATTACTTGTAAGGATTATAAGTCATCTTTTGATCTAAATCTAGCATACGCGGATCCATCGTCCATTATTTTTGTTTCCATATGAGTTTCACATATAAAGGGTTGTCCTAAGATAATTTCATAAGAACAGTTATCTTGTATGAAAAAGTGAAATGTTTCACTTATTCCACCTATTGAAATTGGTATGTTGTCACATGCTCCTAGAAGTGCACCACATGCGTTGTCTGTTGTTCTCATAATCCACCCATGCTGTTTATCTATAGGCCATCTAAATTTATCATATAATTCTTTTGATATTACGTTTATTTCTGAGCGTGAATCTAGTAAAGCTAAAGCTGTACAAGAATTTTTCCTATCTCCTAAATTTACTTTGATCTTTGGTGTTCCCCTGGCCCAAAAACTCTTTTTGTAATTGCTTTCAGATTTTTCTTGTATATTATCTGGAAGTATAGGTCCTAAAAAATTTTTCTTAACATATCCTTCACTTTCTTCTTCATCATCAGAATCAGAAGAAAAGGAATCTTTAGAAATATGAGTTACATCTACATTGTCATGCATTTCAGTATCAGTATTTAAGGGAAATCTTTTTCTTTTAATCATCTTAATAAAGTTATCTTTAAATTCTAATTTAGCTATAAATAATTGTTCAAGTGACATAGTCACTTGACTTTTTAAAAGAATCATACAGTATTTCCTTTATGTCATTTTTTTGTTCAAGTTGTGAAGTTAAAATAGCTTTTGGAATTCTTTTGGCTTTCTTGGTTTTTTCCTCATTTTTTTATATTTCTTCATTAGTCTTTGATTCTAATTCATTAGGTTTGTTTGATGTCTCTAGTTGTTTGCCCTCCCTTATATCTCTTCTTTTCTGCTCAATTGGATCTAAATTTCTATTTTCATTAAATTGTACATTTTTAGGTTCTTTTCTTAATTGTTTTCTAGTTACTCTTTGATTAGACTCATCTAAATCTTGTGTTTCATCCCTTTTTCTCTTTTCTTCCACATTTGCAATATGTGAAAAGATAGAGAAATTATCTATAGGTGAGTTCCATGCAGTTTTGTTCATTATATCATCTCTAGCTTTTATCAATGCTTCTATTGAATAATTTTTGGTTTCTTTTGATGTGTCATCATCTAGATCACTTTCATCGCATTCTAATCTAACCCCATATGAGCTTCTTTGTGCTTCTGATATATTTTCATATAGTTTTTGCATTCCACCTTTTCCCCAACTTACAGCTAGAGGGAGGTGGGTGCGATAGTCACATAGTTTTTTATCAATATCAATAACTAGTTTTCTTTCTTTTGCCTCTTTTAATAATTCACAGGCATAAGACATATGTTCAGTGGAGTCACACCAAACACATCGTTAGGTGGGTGCGCCTCTTCGTTCATTATTCTGAACTACTGGTTGATTCTAAGCTACTGGTTGATTCATTACAGGTGCTATAGGTATAGGATTCATTTGTGGGGCATGAGTAAACTGAGGACCTACAATTGTTCTATCTTGACTAACTAAGGAATGAACTGTGTTTTAAAGTGTTGCCAAGTCTTTCTTAGATATGTTCGTATGCATTTGCATCATATTATCTAGTTTTTTAAATAGTATTTCAAACTGTAACTCACTAGGCACTTTAGATGTTGATGCTTGTTCAGTTAGACTAGAGTTTATATTAATTTTAGGATTTTGCGTAGTTGGTTCTACTGTTGGAAAGCTTAAATTCATATCATATAACAATGATTGCCTCTGTTTCATTTGTGCTACTACTTCAACTACTTGTTTAAGTACCCCCCAGTCCTCTGTTAAACCATATCTTTTTCCAGATTCCTCTAGTCTTTTTTCTACCTTACCTCTAATGTCTGTAGGTAAAACTTTTAGGAAATAAAGTACTATATCTGGGGTAAGTGTACTCCTATCTTGTTCAGGTAATCGTGAAAATCTCTTCATAAATTCCCCATGTAATTGTGTAAGAGATATTTGGGTTTTGGGAGTGCTAAGCCACTTCATAAATCCCTCCCTACTGTGTTGACTAAAATCTTCTAAGTAAAATTCTTTATGCATTTGTTTTTTAAATTCTTCCCATGCAAGTGCTTTATGCGGTTCTATAACACTAATGGCTGAACCTATTGCAAGTCTTACTAAAAATGTTACCCATTTATCAATTGGCAAACCATGTAGTTTTGCTAGGTCTTCAAAAGTGTCTAAGTAATTAGTTGTGTTAACTCCAGTAAATTTACCTTTTTCTTTTAGCATAGCTTCTACTACTTTTTGGCCTTGGGTTTCAGACATCATATTTTTAAATAACTCATCCATTTTGATATGTATGTTAGAACTAGACCTAAGTTTCTTAATATAATCCTTAACTTCTTCTTGAACTTTAGATTTCTGTTCCCTTACCAAACTAACTAAGTTACCTGATTCCAGCTTTACTTAAATTTTAAACTTTTAAACAAGTCATGAAAAATAAATGCGAACTTTCCAAATGAAAATTCTTGATGAATTTTCAAACTAAATTATGCTATTCTAACAATCCTTAATAATGAAATCTAGATACTAATTTTTCAAATAAATATCTTTTTGATTGATTTAATTAAAATTATACTAATCAAACAATCTTAAATAAATACTATCTTCTAAATAAGAATTTGTTTTTAGTCTAACAATTCCTACTATTTTAATAAATGCTAACTTTCAAATAAAATTTAAATCTAGCAATTCCTACTATCTTAATGAAAATAAATTCTAATTTTCAATTGAAATGAAATTTAAATCTAGCAATTCCTAGTATCTTCAACTTTCCTAAAATCCTACTTAAATAGTCGCAAACAGATGCAAGTTAAGAAAATATACCTGACACCTGACAGTTGGAGCAGAAGCTAGAGTGCATGTGAAATTGTCAAGTTACATTTGATGAGCAATAAATGCCTAATACAAAAATCTAAGTGCTGTGAGTGCAAACGTTTTTCTTCAAAATCTTGATGGTAAGGGTGTAGAGATGAGGTTTACTACTTGCCTATTCCCGTGGAGGCGCTCAGAGCATAAGCTCAGCCCTCAACAACCAGGGAATTACAAGGTTTGTATTATCTACCTCTGCACGATGACCACCTCAAGCTGCCGCAACCACGTCGTCTAAACCAAGCTAATGCATATGCAAGAAAAGGAAAAGTTTTTATACCTGTCCCACTGTGCCGTTGTTCACGTCGGGTTCAAAAGTGGGAGCGATTTCTGACGACTAGCGAATCAATTTAGTCGTCTTGCTAACGGCGCACGTAGGGTGACTATGCAGAACAAGTGAAGAACTTTTCGCACCAACTATAGATAGAAACGTCGATAATTTTCAAGAAGCTTCAAATGAAACTCAAAGCATTAAAGATCAAGTAGTTAGTGAAAAACTTATCTCACCATCTTATTTTGACGCTATAGAACGATATAGGAACGCTTTGCCCTATGGACCTTAGGAAAACTTATACTTGTTCTGCATAGTCACCCTGCATGCGTCGTTAGCGAGACGACTGAATTGATCCGCCAGTCGTCAGAAATCGCTCCCACACCGCAGACGTCTAACTCCAACAATTGGTATCAGAGCAGGTCATCGCTTCATCTAGGGCACCATCGACACTCCTCCGTTTGTAGTCTCAAAATCGTACGAATTTTGGTGAGCATACTCGGGGTGTTTCTGAGATCCAAACAGGTTTGCTTTGTGGTGTCGAAATCGCGATCTGAGCTCGTTTCAGCCTCCGAACGCACTATCGCAGTGCTTGTGCAAGCTATTTTGTCTTTTTGTGCCAAAGGTATATACCTGTTTCTGTTCGCCAGGATAAGCGTCTCGAAGTCTGCTACAGGTTTAGCAGAACTCGTCTGGGCAGTTCCGTTCAACTTTTTGAGATACACTCAATTTTCTGCATCAAGGTATTTTAGTCACCGGCCATGGCTGAAAGTAGTGATGTATTCCGTATGTTGGTTGTTGAGGATAAGTTGGATGGTACCAACTACCCATTATGGGCTTATATGATGCGACATGTATTGGTTGCAAAAGGATTGTGGAACATTGTGCAGGGTGTTGAAAGACGTCCTGTTACACGTGTAACAACACGTACTACGAATACAGGTGCTAGAGCTGATGAAGATGGTGTCGAAGATGATATTGTGCAGATTCTTGTTCGTGCTGCTGTTTCTGCTGCACCTAGTGTAGAGCAGATTTGTTGGGATGGCAGAGATGCCCAGGCACATGCATTGATAGCTTTGTCTGTCAAACGTGCCATTATTCCTCATATTTGCTCTTGCAGAACAGTTACGGATGCTTGGGATACACTTACCACATTGTACCAAGCTAGGAATGAGGCTCATGTTGCTTACCTCCAAAAACAGTTGAGTGAGCACATGAATGAAGGTGATTCTATGGAGAGTTTCCTAACAAAGATCAAAGACTTGAAGGAACAATTGATTTCTGCTGATGAGGTTATACCAGATAGCTCACTTGTGTAGACCGTTCTGAATGGTCTTCCAGATTCATATCAGAGTTTTGCTTCTACTCTTCGGTTGATGATGAAAGGCAATCCAAATGCCTTATCATTTGAGGAGTTAGTCTTTGTTCTGTTGTAGGAAGATTAGTCCAGGCAAAACAAGTCCATTATGGGAGTTGCAGATCAAGCTTTCCTGGCTAGTCAGAAGGGCAAAGGAAAATGGAGCTCTTCAACTACTAAGTAGAAATCTACTAATTCTGCATATTCGAAGAAGGAAGATAAAGATGAGAAGAAATCAGAAAAGCAGAAATTGTTTTGTACTAAAGGGAATGATCATATCATAAAGAACTGTCCAAAACTGACTGCTAAAGAGGCAAAGAAGAAAGAGGCTGGAATGGTTGTTGCAGAGGCCTCTACACCGAAAAGAGAGTCTTCAAATCTTGTGTAGGAAGAAGAATGGGCGTTTACTACTATCTACAGTTTTGACCCATCTTCTCATGATCAGTGCATGTATGCAGTAGACTCAGATGTTTGGTATTTTGATAGTGGGGCAACCAAACATATTACCTCGCAGCGCAGTTTCTTCTCCTCACTCGAGCCTGCCCCTACAGAGAATACTATTACATGCGCTCAACTCCTCTTATCCTGTTATGGGAGTTGGTAAGATCATTTTGACTACTGCTGATGGTAGTTCTTTCACTTTGTCAGATGCTTTATTTGTGCCAGGGATCAAAAAGAACTTGTTATCAGTTTTTGCATTAGCCAAGATTGGCTTGGTTGTGAAATTTGTTGATGACAGGTGTATAGTTCATGATCTGTCCAATGGCGATGTGATTATTGCTTCTGGCATCTTATGTCGTGGGTTGTATAAGCTCATAGACTATGAAAGATCTGAAAATGATTTGGCATGTGCAGTAAATGATTCTCAGGCTATGTCAGATGCAAAGCTTTGGCATGCATGCTTTGGTCATCTGAATTTTGCTAGTTTGCTAGGCCTGCACAAATCTAAAATGGTGTCCTCTTTGCCCAAACTTGAGGCACCTGGAAAAATTCTTTGTGAAGGCTCTATTTTGGGCAAAATGTAGGGTTCCTCCTTTCCAAAAGCTGGTTCAGTTCGGGCTACACAGAAATTGCAGCTTGTACATAGTGATTCTGTGGTCCTATGGAGACACCCTCTTTTGGAAATTACCTTTACTTCGTGACTTTCATTGATGATTTTTCCACGCATGCATGGGTATATCCAGTCAAAGAAAAGTCCAAAGTGTTCATGTGCTTTAAATAGTTTTTGGTTTTGGCTGAAAATCTGTCAGCATGTAAAATGGGCACCCTCCGTTCTGATCGAGGGGGGGAATATATGTCTTCTGATTTTAATGCATTTCTGGCTGAACATGGGATAAAACACTAGTGTATAGTGCCTTATACACCTCAATAGAATGGGGTTGTTGAACGAGAGAATAGGTCACTCATGGAGATGGCGAGGTGCATGGTCAAAAGTCAGGCTTTACCACATAGTTTCGGGCTTGAGGCTGTCATGCGTGCAGCATATGTAATGAATAGGTGTCCCACTAACGCGCTGCAGTCTATCACTCCATATGAGGCTTGGCATGACCGCAAGCCATCTGTTTCTCATCTACGTGTTTTTGGTTGTTTGGCATATGCACTAGTGCCTGAAAAACATCGCAGAAAATTGGATGATAAGGCAGTAAAGTGTATTTTTGTTGGGTACAGTTCTGAAAGTGAAGGCTATCATCTGTATCATTTAGAGACTTAACACATTCTGGTTAGTCGTGATGTTGTCTTTGTGGAAGATGCTATTCAGCCATTGCTTTCATGTACTAAGGAGACATCTGTTAGCTCCAAAGACATGTATGATACTTTGATGCCTCTTTTTACAGGTGGATAGTCTAGTGCTGGTCCTAATGAGGCAACTTCTCAACCTTTGCAGGTTTCATATGATGATGCAGATAATTCCATTTCTGATGCAGATTTACATGATGCACTTGTTGATGAGAGAGCTGATATTGAGCAGGCAAAAACTATGCCAAAATGGTTGGTGTAGACTTTGCGTGACAGCAAATTAGATGCACCTTTGTCATATCGTACTCGTTCAGGCTCTCATAGTGCCTCCTTTGCATCAGATTGCTATGCTATGGCTGCTTCTAGTCTCTGTGATGAGAATAAGCCTGTTTCTTTTGATGAAGCATAGAATTCAGAAAATTGGATGGCTGTTATGTAATCTGAATATGATGCTATAATGAAGAATGGTACATGGTCTTTATGTGACTTGCCTTCTGGCAAGAAGGCCATTGGCACTAAGTGGGTATACAAGTTGAAGCGTAAACCTCATGGTACAGTTGACAGGTACAAGGCTAGGCTTGTTGCAAAGGGTTATGCGCAAGAAAGAGGCATTGATTTTGATGAGACCTTTGCACCTACATGTTGTATGACTACTGTTCGGAGCATTTGTGCACTTGCAGCCCATCATGGTTGGAATGTACATTAGTTGGACATTAAAAGAGCATTTCTGAATGGTGACTTGCATGAAGAAGTGTATGTTTTTCAGCCCCGTGGCTTTGTGTAGAAAGGGCATGAAAACCAGGTGTGCAGGTTAAAGAAGGCATTATATGGTTTAAAGCAAGCACCACGTGCTTGGTATGAGAAGATACATGCCTATCTGGTTGCACATGGTTTTGAGAACAGTCCAACTGAAAGCACCTTATATGTTAAGCGTGCTAATGATGTGCTTCTGATCATTGTCGTCTATGTTGATGACATGCTGCTCACTGGTCCTATTGAGAAGCATATTGCTGATTTCAAGGCTGATTTGCATGCCTCATTTGAGATGTCTGATTTGGGGCAGTTGCATCACTATTTGGGCATTCAGTTTATGCAAGTTGATGATGGAATGGCCTTGTGTCAAATGAAATATATTGACACATTATTGCAGCGTTTTGGCCTTGAAGACTATAAGCCTATTGCCACTCCTATGGAGACAGGTTTACGATTGAGTCTTCATGATGCTGGAGATGCATTTGATGTTGTTCTCTATCAGCAGGCTATTGGATGCTTGATTTACTTATGCATTACTCGGCCAGATATTCAGTTTGCTGTCTCACAGATGAGTAGGTTTATGCATTGCCTAGGAGTCATGCATTGGAAGGCGATTAAGCGCATCTTTTGCTACTTGAGTGGTACTCAGCTGCTTGGGTTGTTTTATCCAAAGGGGGGATCACTACCGCCAGATTTGCATGCTTTCTCTGACTCTAATTGGGCTGGTTGCTATGACACTCGTGTGTCCACCAATGGTTTTTGCTTCATGCTTGGTAGCTCATGTATATCTTGGTTGAGCAAGAAGCAGCCTACTGTGGCCACTCCAGTTGTGAGGCTGAGTATAGGGTAGCTTTCACAGTGACTGTTGAGTGTGTGTGGCTCAGACGCCTTATGGCTGATTTGGGTGTTGGCCAGTCTTCTGCCACCACCATCTTCACTAACAGTCAGAGCGCATTGGCAGTTGCAAGGAACCCTGTGTTCCTTGCTCGCACTAAGCACATTGAGGTGCATTATCACTATGTGAGGGAGAGGTTCTCTGCTGGAGAGATCAGCTTGGCATATGTGCCCATGTAGGAGAACATTGCAGACCTTTTCACAAAGGCTCTGCCTAGGGAGAAGTTTGAAGCTTTCCGCAAAGCTTTGGGCTTACTTCCTTTTGTGGAGTGATTTCCACATAGCTTGGCACTTTCTTATACATGAATGCCAGCTCCTTGTTCACCGCATCACTCCCAGGGAGGATTTGTTGATATATTTAGGTAGTGATGTGTGTGAACACTGTGGGACCGTCGGGGCTCTTTTTTCCTTCTTTAGGAGGTTTTTTTCCCTCGGCTTGTATATACGCCTATTGCCCTAATGGGCTACTTATCTTTGTACATTCTCTAGTAATACATTCAGTATTGTGTGTTTGTGCTCCAAGCTTCTTCTTCTTCCTTGTGCTGTTCGCGTGCTTCCGCAGACGTCTAACTCCAACAGGAGCTAGAAAGACGAGAAAATTAGTTGGGATTTCAGGCAGATAGGCTTTCTCGAATTGATGCGCAGATAGCTAAAATGAAGCTGCGGAGATATGCTTCCATCACCAATGAGTTCTACCTTCAAGAATCTTTATTGCAGACGCAGACAGATTTATTGATGAGTCAAGTCGTTGCTGCCAATTCTGTTAGAACTGATGCACAACTTATAAAACAAACCTTAACAGTAAAAAGGTTACAACATTTAACAGAAGAAAGAAAAGCAATTGAGGAAAAGGGCTAAAATTCAAAGGAAGACCACTATGAAGAATCTAGTGATAGTCAAGAACAAATAGGGGACCATGAAAAAGAAAGTAATGATAAAGAAATTCAAGAAGCCCAAAATCATGAAGCCACACAAATCGAAGAGCAAAATCAAGGGTTTAGGGTTGCTTTATCAAAAAGCCTTAAATTCACATTACAAGAAATTACTCATGAAGTAGAAACTCATATCAGAATAGAGAGTCCAGATAACAGAAAAAGAAAAATTAGAAGATAGAAAGGGAAATCAGGAAAGTGAAAATTTAGAATTACAAATCATTGATCAGAAGGAAACTCAACCACAAGAAGACATAATGAAAACAAAAGTTCTGTTGAAACACCATATGAAAGATTTCTCTAAAGGAGCAAGGATGGCAGTAATGGTTGGCATCAAAATGGAAGAAGATAAAAGAATACAACAGAAGCTCCAATCATAAAAAATGGAACAATTAGAGAAATTAAAGAAACAGAATCAATCTCTCATAGAAGATAATTCTTATCTTCAAGATGATATTATTAAAATGACTCAGGAGGTGGTAGCTCAATGAAAGAAGATAAATGAAAATGAGGAAGAAAATCAAATTATAAGGATATAATGGCAATAGACGTGTGAAGATCAAAACAAGGAATTACTAGATAGCAAGGAGGAATGAAAAATTCATAAAGAAGAAATACAAAAATACCATATTCTCATGCAAAAGAAAGAATTAGAAGTAAACGAGATCCAGGTTGAGTTTCAAAAGAAGCAGCAAGATTACATAAGCAGTGATAGGGAGATAGAAAATAAAAAGAGAAAATATCATATTTTATATTCTTCTTTCAAAAAGGTCAAAGAGCATAACGAAGCATTAGTGTCTATGTTAGATCTTGATAGTCAAACAATCATCCAAGGTAATAAGGATGCAGGCGGAATTACAAAGCTAGAGAAAGAGATTGAAAAATTAAAAGAAGAAAACCCAAGATTGCAAGCATAATTACAGGGCCAAGATGAGTTATCAAGGCCATTCACAAAGATGAAAGATTTTGCTATAGAAATAAAGAAACAATATGAGAATTTAAAGCAGAGGTACAAAAAGACATTCATAGTTACAATATAGATTTGCAAAAGGAAATGCAACAGTTACATGAATGGAAGGAAAAGATCAAGGAAATGGACAGACTAAGTAGAGAACGAGCTCAACAGGAAGGTAAAACTAGAGAACAACAATATGTGAGCCTAATTAGAGATGTTTAGATAGAAGTAAAAACAGAAATGTATCAACAATTTGATGAGCAAGATCAGAGTTTAGCAAAACCAACCTCTACATTACTTGTAGATAGAAGTCATAGAATTACATATCTTAAAGAACTATATGATAGATATGAATCCAAGCTTATTAGCTTTCTCATGAGAAAAATAAAAAAACTAATCAAAACATTGTCAAATTTTGACATTTTAGATGTACCCCTACCAAATCTACATGAGTCTTTTAAGGAATATCAAACTAACATTTTGGGAAAAGAGCCATATTATTTTTTGGAATATTCAGAAAGTCAATTTTTGTTATCAAAGGATTTCTTCCATAAAGTCAATCCCACATGGACAAGGGAATTTTTAGCCAAAAATAAAGAATGCAGACATGTATGGACTGATGCACCAATTAATTTAAAATTAAATCTCGCATATAGCCCTTGTGCTAGAAGACGACAATGGTCAATTTTTTAGGAAAGAAGAAGAAGTATGTAGAGTCCAAAGACGTGGCTACATTTTACGAAATTAGTAGGTCCTCTAAGGGGTGGTTGGCCCACTAAATCTTACATGCTTAGCACAATAGATACTTTCATTCTTGATATGCAGTAGGTCCAAGACTATACAATAATTGTACAGATTAGAATTCTAAAAATGATAAAAGAATGTTTGGAAACCTTCTCTGAGGTCAACATCAGGACTGTCAAATTTTTGGGTTTCCATTCTGGCACATAAAAACTTTTATTCGATCTAAGTGTGATACCATATATATTATTTCTGATAGCATATTTTGCCAGAGTGATGTTCATGCAAAGTGTGTACTTACAAAATTCTGAAGATGCATTTTCACCTGATTTTTTGAAACAGACTCAGAGATTTCCGGTACAGTTTCTTTAGGTCCCAAAGCCTGAATTGTAGCATATGAAAGCATATTTTTGGAATATCAAAGAAGGAATACAGTGGATGCTCAAGAGGCAGCTATCAATTGGAGAAAAGTCATGATAGAACTTGTACATAATATCAATTTTGAGGAATGGCAAAAGTATATACAACTTCAAGAAGCTTGTAGTAGGAAATAAGATTTAAAAAAAACACCCATTCAAAGGATTTGCCTATAGAAGATTTGATGAGGACATCAAACGGTTTAGGAGGGGGAGGATGTTGAAAGAAGATTCATCTTCTTTTGTATTATAATTTGTATTATAGGCTGAAAATGCCAAGAAATTGTGAAATTATGAAGACTTGGCATTTAGTATAAAAGGAGGATAATATGAGCAAAATGGACGATTTTCATCCTTGTAATCACACCTATTGAGAAATAGAGCTCTTCCTTTGGTTGTGTATCTTCTTCTTCATCATGATCTCTTTTTTGTGAGTCTTATGTGATGATTAGATTGTTGTTTGATTGATTATTCATTTGATGCAAGTGTTTTGAACATTTGGAAATCCTTTTTCTTGAGTAATTTTCGATGAAACTTTGGATTCTCATGGAATGGAGAAAGTCATCTAATTTCAAATTGAGTGCATCTTTGCATATGATTAAGATGATTAGTTTCAGTTTTCATATTTGAAATCTACGGGAAAAATGGTATGAATTAAGCACTTGAATAATTCAATTTGGTGTCATATTCATAGAGATATGATCATTTGAAGTTCTCAACCATATTTCTATAGAAAATCATTTTTTTTTTCAAAAATTCGTGTTTTCTTCATTCACTCATAATTGAATTGTAAATGTGTACAACATATATCACTTATGAATAATTGATTTGTGTTTTGTGAAGCATTAGTCTTTAAGCAACAATCCGGTAAGATTGTTCTTGGATTGAAAAATTTAAAGAAATTTCCTTTTACTTTTGAATTGTCATTAAGTCCCTAATATCTACACCAAGAGAGCTGTGTTGAGAGTGGAATGGAAACATAACCCTAAGGTTGATGTTTGAGATTCATCTTTAGATGAGATGTGTAGATCAAAGAGGATTGATGAGCAACAAAGAGCCTTGCATCATGTTGTCAATATAGTGCATATGGCTGAAATTATGGGATCAATAAAAGAACCCAAACCTATAGATGAAGCACTCAAAGAAATCAAGTGGATAGCAAAAATGAGGCTGAGTATGACAACATACTAAAGAACGATACTTGCTAATGGTTGATTACAAGCAAAGAAAAATGTAATTGGAACTAAGTGGATTTGGAAAGCAAAACACCAAGTAGATGGTAATTTAGAGAAATACAAAGCTTGGCTTATTGCACAAGGATTCTCACAAGTGGAAGGATTTGATGTCAAGGAGAGAGTTGCATCAACAACTCAAATTACTATAACTTGCATAGTACTTTGTAGTTGTTGCACACAAAAGGTGGTCTATATTCCAGATGTATGTAAAATCAGAATTTTAGAATGCATACCTCAAGGAGGAGGTATATGCATCTCAACAACGAGGTCTTGACATACCTCTTTCATAACACAAGGTTTCTAGATCGTAACAAGGCATTATATGGCCTTAAGCAAGCTCCAAGAGCTTGGTACCAATGAGCTCAATTTTTTTTTTCAAAATTCAAACTTTTAAAGAAGTAATAGTGATGCAAATTTGTATGTTATGAGAAAAGATATCTAACTAGTGATTTTTATCTTGTATGTGGATTTGATCATTATAGAACATTATGCAAATTTAAAAAATATATATTTTAAACCATATGTTAACTATTTGAATCATGAGAACAAGAGATGAAACTAACAAGTACGACAATAAAGCAATACATCTTTCAGTGACTAGCTTACTAGTTTAAAGATGCAATATGGAAGGATGAAGTTAAATTTCAAATAGAGTACTCCTGACTCCTTATAATTCAATATTTTTATAAAATTTTGGATTTCCTAAGCTTTATTATAAGTTTACTTGTATTTACCTTTTATTGTTTATGTCTGCATAACAAAAATGAACCATAGAACTCTCATTTGTGAAGATTCGTTTTTGTAATGTTTAATATAAGCTTTGTTATTAGATACTTTTATCTATAATCCTACATTATGGATTACTATGTATTAGAAAACTCATTTTTTACCTCTATTGCATCTCTTGTAGCCTAATATATCCCATCCTTTTAGTCTTTAGACCTAGTCGTGCTATCCCAATACCACCAAATATGAAGTATACAATTTGATTAAAACTTGGATTATCTTCCCTTCAAATATCCTTCCTTCTGTCTTCCATTTTCACATGCCTTTATAGCCACATTCGACTCTTGCACATATCATCTTTGTTGATGTGCAAAACATCACAAGAAATGAATTAATGTGACACTAGAACACCTCTATGGTCACCATTAACTCAATGCTTCTCCAAACTTTGAGATAAGGTTGCTTAAACTAAAAACTTTGCTTCTACATAACTTTCTAGTCACTAAAATGACATACCTTCACTCTTTCGCTTATTTCTCCTAGGGCAAATATTATTTCTCCAAGAGCTTTTTGTAGATGAACGATGAAGAGTAGAGCTTTCCAAAAAGCTATTATTTCCAAGAAATGGAGCTCTAGAACTCAAGTTATGGCCTTCACAAGATCACCCTATATGAGTTTTCAAAAGTGGAAATTTGGCCTCTTTTAGTAAAAATGAATGTCTAAAAATGCAAATTCGATGCCTAATATCAACATGCAACCAAAAGACGATGCCTGGCATTGACTTCCCACATAAAAGTGGTCTTGCTCATATCTGTGTTAAATGGGGTACTTTTGGCACTAAAAAAGTGGTTGAAAAAGCACTTGAACTTTTGAACTCATCACATAATAGGCAAGTATGGAGATGATGGAGAGAGTCTCATACATAGAAATTTACTTAGTTCTTCTCATAGCTATGAAAAACTCAGAAGTTTATAGGTGATTTCTCACTCTGAGAAGCCCGACTATACTCAGTCATACAAAATGAACTTTTTCTCACTCTAGCTACTTCTCTTCCACATCCTCTCTCATTGCGTAAGTTGTTACAAACTAACTTATATAGATTTTCTCATTCTCGTGACTTTTAAGCTTCTAGAACTAAAGTGAACTAACTTTACAAATATAATACACTTGTAAATTTGTCCATTCACAAAGGCATGTGGTTTTCTTCTAAAGCTTTGACCTTCAAATATATGTCCAATTAGTGATTGTTTCTCCAACAGCTCCGCCTCAATCACTAATTGACATTCTCTGTTTCTTCATATCATCTTCTTTTCTTTTTATCATGCCATGCTTTTGAATCTACTGGTCTTCACATCATCTAAGCTCTTTGTCATTATATCCGCTATCTGATCCTTTATAGAAATGTACACTTCAATTTCTTTCTCCATTACCTTTTCTCTCAAAAAATGATAATGTATCTCTATATGTTTTGTTCTTGCATGAAATACTCGATTTTTTACAAGATAAAGTGAACTCATATTATCTCCATGTATTGTAGGTATACCTTGATCAATGCATAAGCTCATTGAGTTATTTTATGTACTTGTTATCAAGTATTACATCTAGAGTGTCAATGATGGAATGAGGTGTTTCATTAACTAGTTCTACATGTTTCTTACTATTTGGAACATAAAGATTATTAGAATAACCTCTACTACATCTGGGATGGTTGTTGTAGTCCCCATCCATGTACCATGTGTTATCCACGTTTTTCAGTCATGTTGAATAATGAGTTTGACCTAACTCTGGCCACATATCTTTGTATTCCATCCTTATGTATGTAAGTTCCAAATCTCTTTGTAAATTCATATTTCAATATGTTCCTATGATCCCCTTCACTCTCTTTCTCTTCCTATTATCTGATGGTTGGTTCTTGAGTGCCATATTTTCAAAATTGTGAGTGTAGTTCAAGTTCGGGTTTGGTTTAGGTACTACCTTTCCCGTTCTCAATTTCATGGTACAACCAATGTAAATATGTTTAAGTTCAGATCCAAGAATTCGTGATTTTTTTCAATTCAATTCTTCCAAGAATTCGTGATTCTTTCAAAAACTCGTGATTTTTTTCAGTTTGAAAATCCCAAGAATTTGTGATTCTTTAGTTTCAAAATTTTCCTCTTTCAAGAATTCACGATTTTTTTTTAGTTTTAACTATTCCAAGAATTAGCAATTTTTATTTTTCAAAGTTCACCTCTTCCTCTCAAGAGTTGGCGATTTTTTCCAATCCAATTCTTCCAAGAATTCGCGTTTCTTTCAAAAATTCACGATTTTTTCTAAGTTGAAGGTTCCAAGTATTCGCCATTTTATCAATTTTCTTAATCCCAAAATTCATGATTCCTTAGTTTTAGTCAAACATTCGTGATTATTCCTCATTCTTCAAAAGTTCATAAGTTCTTTTCATTTACTATTTTGTCAGTCAAAAAATTCCTAGAACTCGTGATTTTATCAATTTTATCAATTTCTGAGACCATATTCTTAATGCATGTATGTGTTTCAACAATTGCATATTTCTCTCTTCCTATCCCTTTGCTTCATTATTTCTCACAGCAAAGAAAATATCAAAGAGAATGAGTTTACAAAAATTCACGATTTTCTTTCTCTTAATAAAACAACATACTTCTCTTAACTTTTCTTACTTTAAAGTATTCAAAGTTACTAAATAAGTCTTACCTCTTGCTCTTGGGAATGATAATATTTCCAAATAATTTTCTTCTTGTTGTTTGCGTAGATTCTTCAAAAAATTGCTATGGTGTTCTCTCTCAATCACAAGTATTTTTATTTTTGCTCACGTTTTCTTTTTATAGTGTTGATTCAAGGATTCACGACTTTTTGCCTAAAACTTTTCCAAGGATTCGCAAATTTTTGCCCCAAAACTCTCCAAGGATTCGTGACTTTTTGCCCCAACGAAGGATTGACGACTTTTCCCCCCAAAAGTTTCCAAACATTCATGAATTTTTGCCCCAAACTTTTCCAAGGATTGGTGACTTTTTGCCCCAAAATATTCCAAGGGTTTACGACTTTTGCCCCAAAAATTTCCAAGGATTCGTGACTTTTTGCCCAGTCCAAGGATTCGCGACTATTTGCCCCAAAATTTTCCAAGAAATCGCGACTTTTTGCCCCCAACTTTTCCAAGGGTTCATGACTTTTTACTCCAAAATTTTCCAAGGATTCGTGACTTTTTGCCCCAAAATTTTTCAAGGATTCATGAATTTTTGCCCCACTTCAAATTAAATTTTATCCCTTTTAGCTCCTTTTCAAAATTTTATTTCTCTTCTGTACTCTTCTCCCCCCAATCTTTATCTTTGAAAATTATCAATGAGAAATCCAAACATAAAAGAAGTACTATATGTAAATAACAACGATTTTTTGAAAATCTTCCAATATCCAAGAAATCATGATTCTTTGAGTATTTTTTCAAAATGAAAATGATTTTTGACATTGGCTCCTGAGAATTTCTTTCATCCCCAATTTTTCAACTCCATAAAAATTTCTTTCAAATCTTTTCACTTCAGGTAGTCTTTTTGGAGCTTCCAAAAAGAGAAAACGCAAAAAATTTCAGACATGTAAGCAAAGATTTATCCTTTGAGTGTGTAGCATATCCTCATGAATATTCCTTTACCTTAATTGACTAAAATTTTCAGAATTAACTCAAAATCATTCTCCTCAAATCCTTAATTGAAAAGAGAATACCTCGCATGTTCTTCTTTCACCTTTGATACTTCAAAATGATGATGATCTAAATGTGATATGAAGAGGTGAGCTTACTTATGGTCTTGGCATCACCAATCTAGGTAACTCATCCTCGACAATGGTGCCAAAAAAGATGTTTTCATTCCACTCTCAACACATCTATCTCATCGTAGATATTAGGGACTTAATGACAATTCAAAAGTAAAAGGAAATTTCATTAAATTATTCAATCCAAGAACAAGCTTACCCGATTGTTGCTTAAAGACTAATGCTTTACAAACCACAAATCAATTATTCATAAGTGATATATGTTGTACTTATTTAGAATTCAATTATGAGTGAATGGAGAAAATAGGAATTTCTAAAAAAAACATGACTCTCTGTAGAAATATGGCTGAGAACTTCAAATGATCATATCTCTATGAATATGACACCAAATTGAATTATTCAAGTGTCTAATTCATGCATTTTTCTTGCAAAATTCAAATGTCACAATAGAAAGTACTTATCTTAATCATATGCAAAGATGCACTCAATTTGAAATCAAAAAACTTTCTCCATTCCATGAGAATCCAAAGTTCCATCAGAAATTACTCAAGAAAAGGCTTTCCAAATGGTTACAATACTTCCATCAAATGAATGATCAATCAAACAACACTCTAATCATCACATAAGACTCACGACAAAGAGATCACGATGAAGAAGAACATACACAACCAAAGGAACAGCTATATTTCTCAATAGGTGTGATTACAAGAATGAGAATCCTCCATTTTCCTCACATCATCCTCCTTTTATAATAAGTGCCAAGTCTTCATAATTTCACATTTTCTTTGCAAATCCTATGGTGATTTTAGCTTATAATAAAAATTATAATACAAGAGAAGATGAATCTTCGTTCAACAGGTCACGATCATCAAAGAGCTATTTTGCTCACTTTGGTAGTGGCTTACATTGTGTGGAAGAAAACAATTGACTTTTTGGTGAAGGAATCTCATTATCTAATGTATCCTCCTCATGGATCTTGACCTATTTATGGAAGGGGAGAGGATGAGTTATTTCTTTAGCTTATTAGATAGTGGGACTAACTTTTCTATACACTATGTGTTGTCACTATATCATGATTGATAATGATCTTCTTTGCCTTTCAATCCCAAATTCTATATATTGTAGACTCTTTAGTAAATCATAAGAAGAAACATTTTCTCATTTTTTATCCTCACTTAGTTCTTGTTGATTTATGTATATGTGTATTAAAAACATCCAAAAAACTTGAAAGGCATAATTGAAGGCCTTTTACTAGACTATGCTTCTTGAGGAGCAATTCCACATAGTGCCTTTGTGTAGAATATGTCCAAAATATACGAAGCCATATTAACTACTTCGACCCAAAATGAATCAGGCATATCTTGAGCTTTCAAAAAGAAATGGTCCATGTCAACTATTATCCTATTTTTTCTCTCAACAAAACTAGTTTGTCAAGGTGTATGGATTGTGGTAAGATGCCTCTTTATTCCATGAGCATTTCAATAGTTTTTGAATTATGTCGATAAGAAGTCTCCTCATGGATAAGTATGAAACTTGTTTAGTTTTCTATATGTTTCATTTCTAGTAGTCAGATGCAACATTTTAATTTGACAAATGCATCAGCCTTCTTTTGAATAAAATACATGCACATCTTTCTACTATAATAGTTGACTATCAAATAGTCAACAACAACTAGAGAGATCCTCCCAAAGAAAGAGCACACATTTTTCCACAGTGATCAACGTGTACCAACTCTATAGGATCTTGAGATCGATTGATGCTCTCTTTTGGAACTGGCTTTTGTTGGAGATAGACGTCTGCGGAAGCACGCGAACAACACAAGGAAGGAGAAGAAGCTTGGAGCACAACACACAATACTGAATGTATTACTAGAGAATGTACAAAGATAAGTAGCCCATTAGGGAAATAGATCTATATACAAGCCGGGGAAAAAAACCTCCTAAAGAGGGAAAAAAGTACCCTCGCATACCTAGTGTGTTCACACACATCACTACCTAAATATATCAATAAATCCCCCCTAGGGGTGATGCGATGAACATGGAGCTTGCACTCATGTATAAGGAAGTGCCAAGCTATGTGGAAATCACTCCACAAAAGGAAGTAAGTCCAAAGCTTTGTGGAAAGCTTCAAACTTCTCCTTAGGCAGAGCCTTCGTGAAAAGGTCTGCAATATTTTCTTCTGTGGACACATATGCCAAGATGATCTCCCGAGCAGAGAACCTCTCCCTAACATGGTGATAATGCACCTCAATGTGCTTAGTGAGAGCATGGAACACAGGGTTCCTCGCAACTGCCAATGCGCTTTGACTATCAGTGAAGATGGTCGTGGCAGAAGATTGACCCACACCCAAATCAACCATAACGCGTCTGAGCCACACACACTAAACAATCGCTATGAAAGCTGCCCTATACTTAGCCTCACAACTAGAAGTGGCCACAGTAGGTTGCTTCTTGGTCAACCAAGATATACATGAGCTACCAAGCATGAAGCAAAAGCCACTAGTTGACACATGAGTGTCATAGCAACCAGCCCAATCAGAGTCACAAAAAGCATGCAAATATGGCAATAGTGATCCCCCCATGGGATAAAACAACCCAAGTAGTTGAGTACCACTCAAGTAGCAAAAGATGCACTTAACCGCTTGCCAATGCTTGACTCCTGGGCAATGCATAAACCTGCTCATCTATGAGACAACAAACTGTATATATGGCTGAGTAATGCATAAGTAAATCAAGCACACAACAGCCTGTTGATAGAGAACAACATGAAATGCATCTCCAGCATCATGAAGACTCAGTTTTAAACCTGTTTCCATAGGAATGGCAATAGGTTTATATCCTTCAAGGCCAAAACACTACAACAATGTGTCAATATATTTTGTTTGACACAAAGCCATTCCACCATCAACGTGCATAAACTAGATGCCCCAATAATGATGCAAATGCCCCAAATCAGACATCTCAAATGAGGCATGAAAATCAGCCTTAAAATCATCAATATGCTTCTCAATAGGACCAGTGAGCAGCATGTCATCAATATAGATAACAATGATCAGAAGCACATCATTAGCACGCTTACCATATAAGGTGCATTTAGTTCAAATGTTCTCAAAACCATGTGCAATCAGATAGGCATGTATCTTCTCATACCTAGCACGTGGTGCTTGCTTTTCTTTAACCTGCACACCTAGTTTTCATGCCCTTTCTGCACAAAGCCATGGGGCTGAAAAACATACACTTCTTCATGCAAGTCAGCATTCAAACATGTTTTTTTAATGTCCAGCTGATGTACATTCCAACCATGATGGGCTGCAAGTGCACAGATGCTCCAAACAGTAGTCATACGACATGTAGGTGCAAAGGTCTCATCAAAATCAATGCCTCTTTCCTCTGCATAACCTTTTGCAACAGGCCTAGCCTTATACTTGTCAACTCTTCCATCAGGCTTATGCTTTAGCTTGTAAGCCTACCTAGTGCCAATGGCTTTCTTGCTAGGAGGCAAGTCACAGAAAGACCAAGTACCATCCTTCATTATAGGATCATATTCATATTGCATAGTAGCCATCCAATTTTCTGAATTTTTGTGCTTCATGAAATGAAAAAGGCTTACTCTCATCACAGAGACTAGATGCAGCCATAGCATAGCAATTTGATGCAAACGAGGCACTATGAAAGCATAAAGAGTATGATATGACAGAGCTGCATCTAATTTTCTATCACGCAAAGTCTGCACTAGCCATTTTTGCATACTTTTTGTTTGCTCAATATCAGCTCTCTCATCAACAAGTGCATCATGTAAATCTGCATCAGAAATGGAATGACCTACATCATCACTTGAAACCTACAAAGGCTGAGAAGTTGCCTCATTAGGACCAGCACTAGACTGTCCACCTGTAAAAAGAGGCAACAAAGTATCATACATGCCTTTGGAGCTAACATATGTCTCCTTAGTACATGAAAGCGATGGCTGAATAACATCTTCCACAAAAACAACATCACGGCTAACCAAAATGCGTTTAGTCTCTGGATGATACAAACGATAGCCTTTACTTTCAGAACTGTACCCAACAAAAATACATTTTTTGCTTTATCATCCAATTCTCTGCGATGTTGTTCAGGCACTTATGCATATGCTAGACAACCAAAAACACGGAGATGAGCAATAGATGGCTTGTGATCATGCTAAGCCTCATATGGAGTGATAGATTGTAGTGCTTTAGTGGGACACCTATTAAGTACATATGTTGCACACATGACAACCTCAAGCAAGAAACTATGTGGTAAAGCCTCACTCTTGACCATACACCTCCCCATCTCCATGAGTGACCTGTTCTTTCATTCAGCAACTCTATTCTGTTGAGGTGTATACGACACTGTACACTGGTGTTTTATCCCACGTTCAGCCAGAAATGCATTAAAATCAAAAGACATATATTCCCCCCTCGATTAGAACGAAGGGTGCCCATTTTACATGCTGACAGATTTTTAGCCAAAACCAAAAACTGTTTGAAGCACATGAACGCTTCAGCCATTGCCTTCAATGGATATACCCATGCATGCTTGGAAAATCATCAATGAAAGTCACAAAGTAAAGATAATTTCCAAAAGAAGGTGACTGCATAGAACCACAGACATCACTATGTACAAGCTACAATTTCCGAGCAGCCCAAACTGAACCATCTTTTGGAAGCTGCATTTTGCCCAAAATACAGCCTTCACAAACATGTTTTCCAAGTGCCTCAAGCTTCAAAAAAGAGGACACCATTTCATATTTCTGCAAGCGTAGCAAACTAGCAAAATTTAGATGACCAAAGCGTGCATGCCAAAGCTTTGCATCTGACATAGCCTGAGAATCATGTATTGCACATGACGAATCATTCATAGATCTTTCATAGTCTATGAGCTTATACAACCCAGGACATAAAATGCCAGAACCAATAATCACATCGCCATTCGATAGATCATGAACTGTACACATTTCATCCACAAATTTCACAACCAAGCCGATCTTGGCTAATGCAAAAACTACTAACAAGTTCTTCTTGATCCCTGGCACATATAAAGCGTTTGACAAAGTGAAAGAACTACCATCAACAATAGTCAAAATGATCTTACCAACTCCCATAATAGGATAAGAGGAGTTGTTGGCGCATGTAACAGTATTCCTAGTAGGGGCAGGCTCGAGTGAAGAGAAGAAACTGCTCTACAAGGTAATATGTTTGGTCGACCCATTATCAAAATACCAAAAACACATGAATCGACCATCACCATATCCTAGTATGGACTCAGGACCATCATCTCCTTCCAAGAGAGATACACTCATGGAAGAGCAACCTATAGATTCCATTTAGACCATGATTAATAGGATTACCAAACTAGAGGGCACTCTTTGCGATATCTTGGCACACATAAGTGGGTCCAAGAAAGAGGAATATGTGCATGATTTTGATTTTCTAAGGATGGAGGTAGATGCTCTAGATGAGCATTAAACTCTAGAAGTCCCTAGAGATAGCATCCTAGTCACCTAGATACCATGGTTGAACTAGTGCTAGGACTGCTGATGCTATTGAGCAATGGCTTAGTAAATGGAAGGAATGCTTCTTTTTCTTGTGTCATATCATGGATGATAGACACAAGATTCAGCAAGTCACATATAATCTTATGGATGTCACCCATAGGTGGTGGCACAAGATCAAACAAGGTAATGAAGAGACACTCTATGTGTGTGAAGGACAAGGCTAGCTAGCCAAGGTCGCAAGCTCCGGGAAGAGAAGGGATCACTCTATGTGTGTGAGGGACAAGGGCCAGCTAGCCAAGGTCCCAAGCTTAGGGGATATCCTAAGGTATTCAGTAGCAATGGGAACAAGTGTTGCATGATGTATAGGTGGTGGCACTAAATTATTCTAGATGAACGTTATTTTTAGGATACAAGAGGGTATATATGGATGGGAGGAGCGTCACACACACATCATTCAAGTTCTTTCTTACAATGTCAGTACATGTCTTACCTTTTTTAATAAAATTCAATCAATATCATCCACATCATAACATTTGAATACAAAAAGTCCATATCATAGCATTACACATTTGAACTTTTGAAATCCACATCATCATTACTATATCAATGCATATCATAATATTTTAATTTAAATTCAATCAACATCATCCACATTATAACATTCAAGTTAAAATCAACATCATATCACTGCATATATTAACTTTTGAAATCCACATCATCGCTAGACATTAAAATCCAAATTATCACCACACATATCAACTTACCACCTCAAATTAAAGTAAAAACTATATAACATTAACACAATATTTAAATTTGTAACCATAACAAAAAAAGGATGTTCATTTATGAAATATATTCAATTACAACAATCCACTTCAAAATGTTCACATGCCATCACTCTTGGATAATTTCAAAATCGTACCTGGAGAGATTTCTAAAAACTCTAAGTTATTTATAAACAACTACTCTTTTTATTATATTCTTATCTGTAATAAGTTATAATAGATACTTGAAATTTAATGAATGGGAGATTCATCTAAATGTAGAAACTTCAAAAAATCCAGAATAAACATTGCAATCGGTTATTCTTCTTGTGATTTTGTATATGTGGGGGGACCTATTGAAATACACTTTGCATGATGGGTTTAGGGTTTATGGCTTGAAGTTTAGGATTTAGGGTTTAGCATTTAAGATCTAGATTTTAGGATTAAGGGTTAGGGGTTTAGGTTTAGGATTTAGGTTTAAATGTTAGGAATTTGGGTTTTAAGGTTTAAAATTTAAGGTTTGCAATTTAAGTTTTAGCGTTTAGGACCTTGGAATTACAATTTAGGATGCACAATTTAGTGTTTAGGGTTTGAATGTTTATGATTTAGGATTTAGAATTCAAGCTTTATGATTTAGAGCATAGTGTTTAGGTTTTAAGGTTTAGGATTTAGATTTTAGGGCCTATCATTTAGGGCCTATGTTTTAGGGTTGTGGTTAAGGCTTTCAAATTTAGGGTTCATGTTTTAGGGTTTTGGATTTAGGGACGAGTTTTTAGGGTTTAGGATTTATGGTATAGTGCTTATGATATATGGTTCAAAATTTATGGTTTAGTGTTTAGCATTTGAGGTTGGGAGTTTAGGTTTTAGTATCTAGCATTAACGATTTATAATTTAGGATTTAGAGTCTAGGGTTAAGAATTTAGGAATACAAATTTAGGTTTTAAGGTTTAGGGTTATGGTGTAAGATCCAATGTTTAGGGTTTTGAGTTTAGGGGTTAGGAGTTAGGGTTTATGGTTTAAGGTTTAGGTTTTAGGGTTTAGGAAATATTCTTTAGGATTTAGACTTTATGATTTGTGTTTAGGGTTTAGGGTTTAGGATTTAGGGTTTATGGTTTAGTGTTTAGGGTTAAGAGTTAGGTTTAGGGTTTAAATATGGGACTAACAATTTTGGGTATCAGGTATACTTTAGGGTTTTACTGTTTATGGTTTAGGATTTAGGATTAAGAACTTAGGGTTTAAGATTTATGGTTTAGGGGTTATGGGTTAGGGTTTATGGTTTAGGGTTCGGACTCCCATGAACCCCATGTACTCTATGTACATGGTCATCTCTGTGTGTTGTTTCCCATATCCTTCTCCTTAAGAAGCCTCATATGAGATCATCATAAAGGTAAGAAACCATCTGTGTTGTGCCCATTACCTCCCATATACACTAAACTTCCAAACTATCACTCCCATGACATATAACATCATCAAAATGATCTAAGTCCATATGATGCATCCTCTATGGAGTAAAAGTATGCAAAGCAAGTGTAAAGTGGCAAGCTTATAAGCTTGACCATACCATAATGGAGATAATAAACCATAGAATCCTATGAAATAAAGAACAAAGTCCCATAACAAGTGACTCCAAACCCATCTAAGACTAAGTGATAGATTTGCCCTGATACCACTCTAGTTTGCCCTAACCTTGTGTGTAATCACGAGTAATAGTTTAATCTAAACTACCTTGTGAACTATGCAATTCCATCATCTAGCTCATATATAAGAATTTCTTGATAGTAAAATGCAATCTCTACAGTCCACCGACCAAGACGTCTTTCGTTTGTTATCCGTTACCTTGGACTTAGTTCTATTGGAAGAGCGTCTATTGGCACTAGTGCAAACTCTAAAATTTCTCTTTCCTTTAGTTTGCCATATGAATGCAAAAATCATTCCCTTGGAGATTTAGATAATCCCTAATTACCCATCCTCCACTTAATGTTTACACATCATCCTCATGATGAAGCATCAACAAAGAGTTTGGTACCCAATAGGTTAAGTATCTTCCTATCTCCTAGAAAACCTAAAGAGAAGAGTCATAACTCTACTCCCAATCTTATTAAGTTCAATAACTAGATTATCTCATCTAGTCAAGGACCATCACTTGAAATAAACATAACTACTTCTCTCTAGAGTCTCCATGTCAGACTCAATCTAACCATCATGATTATCTTATCTCCTTCTTGTCTTTGATAGAAGAGTGCCACTCCTATTTAGATAATCTAAATGTGAGAAAGTGAAAGTGTCTCTCTCTTGCTCTCTAATCTCATCTTAGGAAAAGAGCTCTCGTACTAGAATCTATTCCACTTTCCCTTTCCCTTCGAAGAGATTCTATTGAATCCAATCGCTCTACTCATCCATAATTGAGAACATGCACATAAGCTCTCCATATTTGTCCTTCAAAAATAATGGAGAATCAAACTCCCAAGTGAAAGAAAATTATACTGAAAATTATAATAAATGAATACCTTTTGAAATATAGACTAAGAGTTGTTTTCTAAACACCTCTCCTCTCTAAAGGAAAACATTCTCTGTTCTTCTCCTATGAAGAAATCATGTTTTCCTTTCCTTTTTCTCTTTCCAAGAACATGATCTAAAGTGGGACCACTGAGCTAAAGTGAGATCTCTCATCGATCTCTAAGATAATTCCCACTTTCTCCTTTCCTTAAAAGAGAAACTTATGAATTCATTTGATCCTCTCTTCCATAACTAATAAATAACTCCTCATTATCTAAAATGATATAAAGATGGAGAACAAATCTCCCATAACTAATGAAGGTATATGTAGTGAAGAGTGGAGAAAATAAATTCCTTATAAGGTTCAAAGCCCTCTACTAAAAGGGTCAAGAATGATATGACATGATACCATAAACACGTGTATCCATACTAAAGATCTATCTTTGCCAACCATCCTCTATGCATGGATCTATACGATCCAATTAAACTAATGGCATTATCCTTCATGAAGACCTCAAAATGAGTATGTGATACCAATGGTGATAAAATCACCTATCACACTCTCTACTGGAAGAACATATATTCCCTAAACGAGGAAGGATTACTCCCAATCCTATGGAGATGTCTATTAAGAGCTCTCCTCTGATGTAGTGAGATATGTCACCATGAATGACGAGTCCTTTTCTCCCTGGCCATAGAAGAAGAGTGCTCAAAGGGAATTCGTTTCCACCATCCCATACTAGTGGAACCTTCTTCGAATTCACGATGTCATATCTACACTAAACCGAACATGTAGGCGGACTCAAATGAATCCCATATCCTAAAATCATGTCGTTGGACTCAAATGAGTCACATGTCCTCAAACTAGTTAGTTTGGTTCTAGTCAATATGTGACAATGGATATCCCTTTCTATTCCAAACTAACTTGTTTGTAGGTACCAAGATTAGGTCTAAGTAGCTCTCTCTAGATCCCAACATGCATATATGTATTGGGTAGCCCAACTATTTCTAACTAAGGGATCTATGCTCTAAGTCATAGAGCTAGTGCCATGCCTCTGGCCTTCCTAACCATCACTCGAATCACATAAGCACCCACCGATGCTTTCGCATGAAACCAATCTCTATGATCCCATCTAATTGGTTTCCTCATTAGTGTAGCAAAAATGCTTCCCTACTTTCTCAAGTGATGTTCATGAGCAAAACTAGTCACTCTTTGGGTATTCCTCATTATACCCCATAGTCTCTTAATCATACTATGAGACTCTTTTGAAGATAAGTAAATCTTCACTACCTTAGAGATTATCATAAATGTATTTCTTGTGCCTCTATGCAACTTCCTATAACCTAGAGCATTGCCTATGCACATTCCTAATGGTAAAGGTATAGCTCCTTCCCCGTAGCAATCCTATGGTCTAAAATCCATAAGGATTATGTCTAGGGGTCTTATTACTAATGAAGTTACCTTATCTATAATACTATGATGGTACTAAGTCCATCAAATACATGCTTACAAGCATGCTAACACCTTACTGATATTTGCAGAAAAGGAATGTTACCATGCCATAACATTCTTACCTAAAGGTAACTGCATATATTACATGAGGTGAGAAAACTTTTGACAGCATTTCCCCAAGGAAATGGATTCCCAAAATTTTTTAATAAGAAAATGTGATTTTTGGAGTGCCCCAAAGCATTCTTCTATCAAGCCAATCCTAGAGTTCTCTCCATAACCTGAGAGAGTAGTACATGGAGATGCTTGGGCCTATTTTCACCT
The DNA here is from genome assembly GCA_020310875.1 of Ceratopteris richardii. Classification (NCBI taxonomy): domain Eukaryota; kingdom Viridiplantae; phylum Streptophyta; class Polypodiopsida; order Polypodiales; family Pteridaceae; genus Ceratopteris; species Ceratopteris richardii. The sequence continues at coordinate 90,711,191 of CM035418.1, forward strand.
TTCCAAATCCTCCCTTCATGCATGCTAATTTTCTCCCCAAAAGAGGCCTAAATCAAGATTTTTGCTTTCATGAAAAAAGTGAAATGGGATATTTTAGCAAGCTTCTAAACCACTCCTAATGTGGATTTTTCTTGAATTTTCACATTCTACATGGTAATACATACACCATACTTCATGTATGTATGCACTAATCCATGGGAAGCCTCTTAAATAGTCTCTTTTTTTAACTCCCAAAAGTGGAGTTTAACAAAAATTAACATCTGAATTATTTCCAAGAAGTGTGGGAAGGGGGTTTTTGAGGAAGTAAAATTCCTCCTTAACTTATCATCTTAATGAATTCTATGATTCCATTATGAATTCCATTAACATAATCTTAGCACATATATTTTTTCCCATCCGTCCATACCTAATGCACCTCTTTTTCCCTCCTCCAAATGGGGAATTTATCACATCTAGGTGCTGAAAGTTTTTCTCAAACATCGATGGAAGGGGGTTTTGTGGAGCTTCAAACTCCCATCATACTGAGACAATCTTTGAATCTCTTTATTGTATATAAAAGTCCATACAATACATTATATATGTGCATGAGTTTTTTCATAAATCTATGGAAAACACCTCTTCTTTTCCCTTTCCAAAAATGGCTATTTATCAAAACAACTCCTCAAATTTATATGAAAATAGTTATTTTAGAGATACCCTAAGCCTGTGTTTTCTTGTATTTTGAGGGAATCTTTGACTCTAGATGAGAGTATACATCTCATACTCTCCATACACATAAATTTCCGTCAAAGAGCTTGATACTCAAACCCTTCCTTGCCCTTCTCAAACCAAATCTTTGTTTTTTTAGTTCCTGGAAATAACAAAAATGCTCATACCTGTGATTAAGATGAAACTCCATCCTCTTTCACTTTGGAACCATGATACTAGGAAGCTCATGGAAGTGATGTTCTTCATTCACGTACTCTTCAAATGTATTAGGTGCATCCAATTTGCATCTCTCATGTATGTTCTCGATCCTTATTTGAAGATGCCTTTCTAGGACTTAACTCCTTAGAACTTTGATGTAATGCAAATTAACCTTCCTTCTACACCAATGGGTGTGTCTTTGATATTGCTGTCCGATGGGGCAGTATCTCCTTGCCTCCCTTCATGTAGACGACACTATCTTTATCCTCAATGCATGTGGACTTCCAAAGGAGAACATTCATAGACCCAAGCTCATCTTTGAATCTAGTATCACAAAACTTAAACTCCTTTTGCCGGACTGAAGAAAAGATCAAGATATGAAGCATGAAGAAAGTACATGTTCTGAGAATGAAGATGTGTTTACATATGTACATTAACTTAGAGTTAGCTCACTTATATTTTTGTATAGTTATGAGCTTGTACATAGTTTCCTATATATACAAGTAAAAATGTTGGGGCAAATATGAGAGAGTGTGAGAGAACAAGCATTAAAGAGAATTAGAAGTCATTAGACACTTGTGAAGTGAGTTAGATGGCTCTCTCATCCAGATGTAAAACTTTTCAGTAATGAAGAAAAGTCGCACTCGATTTTTCTGAGTGTTCTTCTTCTGTGCTTGATCATTTCAAGAATCCATTTGTAGGTATCTAATTCCATAGTTAATGAGTCTATGGTTAAAGTTTGAGAGCGTAATTGTAAACAAGCTGTGAGAATTATGAATAGGAACATTCATATGTAAGGAAGTGTTGAGTGTCTTTTGAAACAGGCGCAATCTCGATGGTCAAAAAAATGGTCAGTTCTCAGTGCACACTGTAAAGTTTTGCACAAATCAGGCATCAAAATCTAAGTTGAAAGGTAAGCCATCTATGGCTAAAATCATGTGCATAAACGGGTTCTAATTCAGGAGAATCAAGCTTTAGAAGTTGTAGGTGTCAAAGTCGACTCTAAAGAACTACAATTTTAGACATAGGTAACTTGTTAAGATCATTTCTCAAGATCTACTGAGTCTTTTGGAATGATTTAACTTGGAGAAGGTGCATAAACTATAGGAGACACCTTGTGCAAAGTTCTATAAAAAACTTTACACATTTGATAAGTCAATGAGTGTGTTATGTGCATTAGACTTTCTATGTGAACATCTTCTTCACAGTTTGTTCAAGATTTTGGTAGTTGAGTATTGATCCTCCAAATTGGTGAAGGTTTTAAGTTATTATTGATATAGAGGTGATCTAACTTCAACAATAGCTTTTTCTTTTGGAGATTAACACTCTCCATCAGTGGTATTAGAGCAGGAAGCATCAAAATTGAAGAAAGGACCCCGATTGCTGCAGTCATAAAGAATTCAACAATTGAAGATCCAAAAGGTGAAAGCTTAAAACCAAAGCTTGAGAAGAAGGTTAGAAGATATCAAGGAAGACAAAAGGAGTATCATTAGAAGCAAAGGCAACCTTATTCCTCATAAAGCTTGAAGGATTTAATACACAGGTGAAGAAAGGATGGGAGATTCTCTTCAGATAGAGAAATTCGATAGAGAGAACTATCCAGCATGGTCAATGAGGATGGAAGCTCATCTTATGAGCACAGACTTGATAGGTTATATCACAGGTGGAGAGGAAAAGCCTGAGTTCAGAGATCCTAGTGTTCCAACTAGGGATGAATTTTCAGATTTGAAGACTTGGATGAAGAGAGATGCTCAAGCTAGGAGCATTCTCTATATGGGAGTTAATGAATACTTGCTACCTCACATTAGAGGTCTTGAAAGTGCAAGTGATATATGGAATGCTTTGGAGGAGCATTTCCAAAACACCACAAAGTCAAGGAAGGCATCTTTGTGGGCAGAGTTTACCACATTCAAGAAAAAGCCCTCTCAATCCATCTCAGATTATGTAACAAGGATGAAGGACATTGCAGATGCATTAGGAGCAATTGATGAAGATATTGAGAAGGATGAATTGGTAAGGAAAATCCTCACAGGTTTGAGAGGTGATGACAAATGGAAGCCATTCATTTTGGCTACTGAATTATCACTAGATCATTTTACTCCTGACTTAAATCAGTTGCTAGGACACATGCTAACCTTTGAGCAGGATGTCAAAGGTGAAGGTGATAAAAGTGCAGGTCAAGCAATGTATTCAAAGGATAAGAAGAAGAATAGCAAAGGGAAGCAACAAGCAAATGAAGATGAAGGAACAACTAGCCAGGCTAACTTCCTAAGAGGAAGAGGAGGTGGCAGAGGTAGAGGAAGAGGCAGAAGTAATAAAGATGGAGTCAAAGCTTGCTGGATTTGTGGTAAGACAAATCACTTAGCTCATGATTGTTGGCATAATACTCAAAATAATGGTGGATATAATCAGAACTTTAATTCAAGAGGAAGAGGTGGTAGAAATCAAGGAGGTAATTTCAGAGGTAGAGGTAGTAGAGGTTATTTTGGAAGAAATGCAGGTAGAGGATTCCAAAGCCAACAATACAACAATACGTACTACAACTATGCTTCAGATTAGAAGGAGGATTCAACATTGAAAATGAATTTGCAACTTGTGAAAGGCAAAGTGAATACCAAAGAGTCTTCTACATTGACTCAGAGTGTAGCAATCACCTGAGTGGCAACATAGCTTTGATGATTGATTTGGAGAATAAGGTAACTAATGATGTAGTTCAAACAGGTAACAATACAAAGCACAATGTGAAGTCAATTGGATCAATGAAGGCCAAGGATGGAAGTACTCTCTTGAGTAAGGTTTTGTATATTCCTACAATTCCAAAGAATCTGATAAGTGTAGGGCAAATTGTTGAAAAAGGTTATGAAGTTAGGTTCACTAATGAAGGAGTTTTTGTGGAAGACCCTAGCAATGGGTATAAACAAATTGTTTCAGGGAAGAAAGAAGGAAGATTGTTCACATTGAAGATTCAAGGTAATATTGGTCATGTCTTGTTCACCTATGGAGAACATAAGATCTCTGAGTTAGATCTTTGGCACAAAAGGCTTGGACATTTCAATGAAAGATGTGAGGCATGTCAATTAGGTAAGGCTCATAAGCAATCTTATTCCAAGCATGGTTTTATGTATTCAGAGAAGCTTGAGTTGGTACACACAGATGGGTGGGGACCATCGAAGGATTTCAATATCAATGGTTCAAGGTATTATGTGATTTATGTTGATGATGCTACCAGATGGATCACTATCTATGTGATCAAAGATAAGTCAGAGGTATTCAATACATTTAAGCATTATCATGTGTCTGCATAAAGAATTACAGGTCAAAAGTTGAAGAGAGTAAGGTCAGATGGAGGGGGAGAGTATTTCTCTAATGAGTTCAGTGATTACTTGTGGAATGCAGGTATAAAAAGGGAAATTACTTGCAGGTACTCTCCTAAACAAAATGGTGTAGCAAAAAGGAGGAATAGAACTCTTGTTGAGTTTGCAAGATCCATGATGAAGGAGAAAAATTGCCCAAATTATTTGTGGGCTGAGGCTGTAAATACAGCCACATATTTGGTCAATAGATTACCATGTAAAGCTTTGCAAGGTATGACACCATATGAGACATGGTGGGGTAAAAGACCTACTCTAGATCATTGCAAAGTATTTGGATGTTTGGCATATGCATATGTGCCATCTCAATTGAGACACAAATTGGAACCTAAAGCTGATAAAGTATGTGTTCATTGGATATGATGATAAGCAGAAGGGATATAGGTTATGGAGTCCATCCACAAACCAATTCCTTGTTTCAAACGATGTTACATTTGATGAGCAAGGTACTTGGTATGCAGGTACAATCAATATTTATGCAGGGGATGAAGAAGTTGTGAATCAAAAGAAAGGTAAATCAAAGGTTCAGATATTTGATGAAGAGGAGAATAATGAAGTACAGGTTGAAGTTGAAGAAGTGCCAAGGTTTGATCCAGAATGTGATGAACCAGAAACCTCAAGAAGTGGACAACTTAGAAGGTCATCAAGGCACAAATGACAACCTACAAGGTATAGCTATGACACTTCTTTTTTGGCTACCAAAGATTATGCTTATATGATAAAGGCAGATGAAGACCCTTCTACATATGAAGAGGCAAAAGGTAAGGAAAATTGGGAGGAAGCTATGCAGGAAGAGTATGATGCATTGATGGAGAATGAGACATGGGATTTGGTTTCTAAACCAAATAGTCAGAAGATCATTGGATGCAAATGGGTCTACAAGAGAAAGAGGTTTGCAGATGGAAGTGTGTCTAGGTATAAAGCTAGACTTGTTGTGAAAGGGTTTGCTCAGTTATATGGTATAGATTATGATGAGACTTATAGTCATGTGGCAAAGATGACAACCATCAGAACACTCATAGCTATTGCTGCATGTAAAGGTTGGAAATTCTGTCAATTAGATTTGAAGAATGCTTTTCTAAATGGTTATATTTTAGATGATGTTTTCATAGAGCAACCACAAGGATTCAGAAATGAAAGGCATCTAGATCATGTATGTAAGCTCAAGAGAGCTTTGTATGGTTTGAAGCAGGCCCCAAGGGCATGGAATTATAGACTTGTGAAGTTCTTGAAAGAACTTGGTTTCCAAGTATCTAAAGCAGATAGTAGCTTGCTTGTTAAAGCAAGTGATGATGGATTCATTTACATGTGCATATATGTTGATGATATAATTCTTATAGGTACAGATGAAAAAGGAATTCAAAGCTTAAAGAAGCAAATGGAGAAAGAGTTCAAGATTAGTGACTTGGGAGATTTGTCATATTCTTGGGCATGGAGATTTCATATACTCAACATGGAGTATATGTAACTCAAAAAAGGTATTTGAAAAACTTCTTGATCAATCTTAAAATGCATGATTGCACGGTAGCACCTACTCCAATGGAGGTGAATCACAAATTGAGCAGATATGGAGGAGAAGAATTCAAGGACATGAAGCTATATGAAAGCTTGGTTGGTAGTCTAATTTATGCTACATGCTACATTAACTAGGCGTGCTTTGTCATATACAGTTGGAGTATTATCTCAATTCATGCATTGTCCTAGGAAAGAACATTGGGTTGCAGGACAAAGAGTGTTGAGGTACATTAAGGGTACACTCAAAGAAGGTTTGTATTATGGTTTTACATCAGATACAAACATCAAGATATATAGTGATACAGATTGAGCAGGTAATCGTGATGATAGGAGATCAACTTATGGATACTTGTGTTATGAAGGAGATAAGTTAATTTCATGGTGTTCAAAGAAGCAACACACAATTGCTTTATCATCCACAGAGGCTGAGTACAAAGGTATGGTTGAAGCTGCAAAGGAAGTGATATGGCTTAAGACTCTTATGAAGCGTTTTGACATCATTCAGACTACACCCACTATTCATGGAGATAATATGGGTTCATTGTATTTAGCTGCTAATCCTATGTTTCATGCTAAGACTAAACACATTGAGATTTAGTATCATTTTCTAAGAGATAAGGTGATGGATAAGGAGATTGAAGTTATACATACTTCAACAATAGATCTGATAGCTGATATGCTAACTAGAAGCTTGGATGGACCAAAGCTACAGAGATTCAAAGATATGGCAGGTATTAAGAAGATAGAGAAAACCTCAATTGATGATTGAGGTGGAGGTGTTGGTGCAAGGCAATCAACAATTGAAGTTTTGATGAAGGTTTGAAGTCAAGTACTGAAGAAAAGATCAAGATATGAAGCATGAAGAAAGTACATGTTTAGAGAATGAAGATGTGTTTACATATGTACATTAACTTAGAGTTAGCTCACTTATACTTTTGTATAGTTATGAGCTTGTACATAGTTTCCTATATATACAAGGAAAAATGTCGGTGCAAATACGAGAGAGTGTGAGAGAACAAGAATTAAAGAGAATTATAAGTCATTAGACACTTGTGAAGTGAGTAAGATAGCTCTCTCATCCATATGTAAAAATTTTTAGTAATGATGAAAAGTTGCGCCCAATTTTTCTGAGTGTTCTCCTTCTGTGCTTGATCAATTCAAGAATCCTTTTGTAGGTATCTAATTCCATAGTTGATGAGTCTATGGTTAAAGTTTGAGAGCCTAATTGTAAACAGACTGTGAGAATTATGAATAAGAACATTCATATGTAAGGAAGTGTTGAGTGTCTTCTAAAACAGGCGCAATCCCAATGGTCAAAGAAATGGTCAGTTCTCACTCCACAATGTAAAGTTTTTCACAAATGAGGAGTCAAAATCTAATTTTAGGTAAGCCATCTATGGCTAAAAGCATTTTCATAAACGCGTTCTACTTTAGGAGAATCAAGCTTTAGAAGTTGCAGGTGTCAAAGTCGATTGTAAAGAACTATAGTTTTAGACATAGGTAACTTGTTAAAATCATTTCTCAAGATCTATTGAGTCTTTTGGAATGATTTAACTTGGAGGAGGTGACCAAACTATAGTTGACACATTCTGCAACACTTTATCAAAAACTTTACACATTTGATAAGTCAATGAGTGAGGTATGTGCAGCAGACTTTCTATGTGAACATCTTCTTCACAGTTTGTTCAAGATTCTAGTAGTTGAGTATTGATCCTCCAAATTGGTGAAGGTTTTAAGTTATTCTTGATATAGAGGTGCTCTAACTTCAAGGATAGCTTGTTCATTTGGAGATTAACACTCTCCATCAATTCTACCATCCCAAATTTCAAGATTATGGAAGAGGCCATAGATTTCAGTAATCCAAACCCAGTAATTTCGAAAGTCAACCAATTCAATGTCAATTTTTCTTAGATTATGGACATCATCGATTTGAATGCAAGGAAGCTAAAGAATATGATCAAAGGAAAAATGAAGCCAAGTTGAAAATTCCCATGGTGAATATAGTAACCTTAGAATATATGGAATCTTTAGTGGCTGTTATCACAAGATCAGGTCAAGAGTACCAGACAGTACAACAACAGGAGCACTCACTAGTGGAGCAAAAGAATCACTTGGCAAAAGCAATTCAGTGGGCCAAGGAGTACCCACTATATTATGTGGACCCAAAAATAATCATTGGGGGTAATCATAGTAAGGGTCAGTTAGGTAAAATGGCAAGTATAAAAGGTACAAAGAATGAGGACCCATGAGGGTAGAGCAATAGTACAGGAAAGTGTGATCTTCATATGCTTACTAGAAACAATATAAACTGAGTCTAAAGTTTTGGAATTTCAAACGTTGAGTTCAGGTTTTCAGGACCCCAACACTAAAAAGTCACGCCGGACTTCGAAAGAACCACAAAACCAGGTCATTCTAGAATAGGTAATGTTAGAGGAAGGTAGTCCCTGGCACTAGTTAAGCAAATCACAAATTCAATTACCATTGGGTGCATTGCTTGAATTAGTCCTGGAATTTAAAGAGAAGTTAATGGATCATTTACAAAAGAAACAATCTCCGAAAGAGTTCTAGGAAGTAACTGTTGGTATGGTCAAAGAGGATCCAAACAAAGTGGTGGACTATGAAGTTTTGATGATTATAATATGGTACAAAAATAAAGATATTCTGAAAGTGTTAATTGATGGAGGATCGAGTATTAATATTGCATCTACAACCACTTGCCAAAAAATGGGTTGGACCAGCATTGGACCATGACCATTTTTTTTTCGAATGGTGAATCAATCTAGAATACAAGCAGTGGAACTCATTAACACTACAACACATCGAGCGTATACCGAGGCTTCTACGGAGGAAAATGAATGGGTGCAATTTTTCCCCGACCTCGGTGTAAGGGTCGGTGTAGGCATTGGAACCAAAGCGCCAGTATAAGCATCAGTATAAGCGTCGATATAAGCGTCAATATAAGCGTCGGTATAAGCGACGGTATCAGCGATGGTATAAGTGATGATATAAGCGATGGACATGCCCTTGGGCAAAATAGTCGGTATAAGCATCGGTATCTGCATGGGGATACCAATGCTTATACTGTCGCCTATACCGACGACCATATCTGCAAAATGTTTTTGGGCAGAGTATGTTGTCTCTTTCTACAACGACATTCCCATGCTGTTGTGTAGCAAAAGACAATACACTCTGCCCAACAAAAACTCGAGTACATGTGACATGTACGACAATCAACAAAAACATGATTCGATAAAGCAAAACATACTATCAAATACAATAGACATGAGAGAAATCAATCATGAACCATGTACAAAGAAATGAGACACATGGACATGATATTTATAAACAACAAGCAGAACACATGTATATGTGTGTATGCCTATGTATATACATGTGTATGTGTATATGTGTTATGTGTGTATATTTGTATATGTATAAATATTTGTATGCTTTTTTAAAAACCCTAAAACCCAAATCCTAACGACCTAGACCTAAAACATGTGTATGTGTGTATTTTTGTGTATATATATGTGTATGTGAATATATATATGTGTATGTGTGTGTATGCATGTGTATCTATGTAAAAACCCTAAAACCCTAATCTTGAAGACCTAGACCTAAAACATGTATATGTGAATGCATGTGTGTACATATGTAAAAGCCAAAAACCCTAACCTTAAAACATACATATGTGTGTATGTATATGTCACATGCGTGTATGTGTGTATGTGTGTATGCATGTGTGTATAATTCAATGTGTGTGTATGTATGTATGTATGTATGTGTGTATGCATGTGTATATATATGTGTATGGTGTATTTGTGTTATGTGTTTATATGTGTATATGTGTATATGTGTGTATGCATGTGTGTATATATGTAAAAGCCCAAAACCCTAATCCTAAAACCCTAACCCTAAAACATGCATATGTGTGTATACATGTGTATATATATATATATATATATATATATATATATATATATATATATATATATATATATATATATATATATATATATATATATATATATATATATATATATATATATATATATATATATATATATATATATATATATATATATATATATATATATATATATATATATATATATATATATATATATATGTATGTATGTATGTGTGTGTGTGTATGTGTATGTGTATATGTATTATATGTTTATATGTGTATATGTGTGTATGCATGTGTGTATATATGTAGAAGCACAAAACCCTAATCCTAAAACCCTAACCCTAAAACATGTATATATGTGTGTGTATGTATGCATATGCATATGCATATGCATATGTGTATGTAATATGTATGCATGTGTGTGTATGTATCTCTATGTCTCTCTCTTTCTATCTATCTATATCTCTCTCTTTATCTCTCTCTCTCTCTCTCTCTTTCATCTCTCTCTCCCTCTCTCTCTCTTTCATCTCTCTCTCTCTATTTATAAAAAAGAACAAAAAAATCACTTACATCGATGTAATTCTTTTGAGCGCTCTCCTCAAAGCCCAATCGACGTTGTCTCTTGTCAAATTCCAAAGAATCGATGCCAAAAAGCTCCTGCAAAACAAAAGAAAAGAGAAATTAGACATAGAGAAAGAGAGACAGTGAAAGAGTACACACATCACTTACCAAGATGTGAGAGAGAGAGAGATGTGTGTAGGAGAGAGAGAGAGAGAGAGAGAGATGTGTGTGTAGGGGGAGAGAGAGACAAAGAGATGTGTGTATGCATGTGTATATGTGTGCATGTGTGTATGTATTATGTGTGTATATGTGTCAAAGTCAAAAACCATAATCCTAAAACCCTAATCCTAAAACATGTATACGTGTGTATGTATATGTGGTGTGTGTGTATGTGTATGTTCATGTATGCATGTGTGTGTATACATATGTGAATGTGTATATATATGCGCATGTGTATGTAATATGCATGTGTGTATGTATGTATGTGTGTGTGTACATGCATATGTGTGTGTATGTATGTATGCATATGCATGTGTGTATGCACATATGTGTGTGTATACATATGTGAGTGTGTATGTATATGTACATGTGTATGTATGTATGTGTGTGTGTACATGAAAATATGTGTGTATGTATGTATGCATATGCATGTGTGTACGTATACATGTGTGTGTGTACATGTATCTATGTGAGTATGAGTATGCATGTGTGTGTATGTAATATACATGTGTGTATGTAATATGCATGTATGTATGTATATGTGTGTATGCATATGCATGTGAGTATGTAATATGTATGTGTATGTATATGCATGTGTGTATGTATATGCATGTGTGTATGTATATGCATGTGTGTATGTAATATGTATGTGAGTGTGTATGTAATATGCATGTATGTATATAATATGTACATGAGTATGTGTATGCATATGTCTGTGTATGTATGTATGCATCTCTCTCTATCTCATTCTCTTTCTATTTCATATCTCTCTCTCTCTTTCACTCTCTCTCTATCTCTCTGTTTCATCCTCTCTCTGTGTGTCTCTCTCTCTCTCTCTCTCTCCCCTCTCTCTCTCTCTCTCGCTCTTTATGTTTCTCTATATCTCTCTCTTTCATTCATCTCTCTCTCTACCTCATTCTATATCAATCAGAAAAAAAGAATCACTTACCTCGATGTAATTTTTTGGAGTGTTGTCGTCAAAGTCCACTTAATGATGTCCTCCGTCGAACTCCAAAGAACTCATGCCAATAAGCTCTTGCAAAACTAAAGAGAAGAGAAATTAGAAAAAGGAAAACACAAAGAAAGAGAAAGGGTGCTATAGTGTGTGCGATATTCACCAAAATTTCAGATCTAGAGAAATAGAGAGGTGTGTGTAGAGAAAGAGAGAGAGAGAGGGAGAGAAAGAGAGAGATGTGTGTACACAATATGTTCAGAATGTAGTTCGTGTGCGCAAACTCGATAGTGGCAAACTTTGGTTCAAAACACGAGCAAATGTTGAATTTTTGCTCTCGGGTCCGGTTAAAACATTGCCTCGATATAAGCGTCGGTATGAGCATCGGTATAAGCATCGATAATTTCCAATAAATTACCAATGCATATACCGATGCTCATACCGTTGGTATTCCATCCGTGATTTTTAAAGTGAGGCAAAATTGGGCCACCAAAACCATCACTTTTTGGAGAGGACATGCTATAATTTTGGTGTAGTTGGAAGATGAACAATTTTTCCTTCTGAAAAATAAACCCGTACTTGCAGAGCCACCACACATACTTGACGGACTCGAAGAAGATTAGGAGCAACAATTTCTAGAAGCAAATTGGGATTTACTTTCATTGGCTGTGGTAGATGTTGAACCAATGATTAGTTCAGTTTGTGGTGGTATGGCAACACCTATCTGTACCAAGCTCTTGGACCTAGATTTAGAAAAAGACATCGACCTTGTCATTAAAAATCCAATGGAGCAAGGAAAGATACATGTTGAAGAGGATCTCCTCAAAGTAGTTAATTTGGGCACAAAAGAAGTACCACCAATGATGAGAATTTGTGTGAAGCTCTCTCTGGAATTTTGGATTGCTCTGATCACCTTGTTAAAAGATAATAAGGATCTGTTTGCTTGGACCTATGCAGATATGAAAGGCCTTGATCCAAGACTCTATCATCATAAAATTTCACTCAAGCCAGATGCAACTCCGATTATGCAGCAAAGATATAGGATGAACCCCAATTTTGTAGAACAAGTAAAGCACAAACTAGACAGACTCCTGTGTAGCCTCTCAGAAATAGTTCGTAGCAGAGAACAATACAAGGAAACAACCGAAGTCATGCTTCTGCAAAAAAAAACTATGGACAAGGAATCTCCGTGGCAGAGAATCATGTAGAGGCTAAGGAACCGAAACAAGTGAAAAGTATGAACAGTCTAAGGTTGCGCCGCTTCTCTGCAAGCCATTTTCAGACTCACAGTGCTGCCATTTTTCCATCGGGTAGCACTGTATGAGTTTGTTCCTGCTCGTACAACACATAACAACATTTGGACAGAGACAATGCACAAAAGAGAGTTTAGAAAGCAAGGATTGTGGCGTTCAACAACATATGTAAAAACACGCAATGGATATCAAAGTGTAGTAGCCATAACAATTCAAGATCATGCACGGGACGGTGATGGGACTTCACCTGTGAGCAGCAACCACTCTGTCAAATGGCAAAATATTTATGGCTACATGTAAGGGATTAGACACCACCTTCTTATAAAGAAGGTAGGACCTTCCCAAAGCCATCATGTCTTGAAGCCATGTATACCCCAAATGAAAATGAACTAGCTCTCCAAAGAATTAATCTCATTGAGTTCCACATTTTTCAAAGCCCCATGTAAAGGGTTTAGACACTGCTCTTTAAAAGAGTAAGACCTTCCCTATGGCTTGAATTCATGCTCACACAAATAATTTTATGAATAAAATTGAAGGGAGCATACAACCATCAAACAAGAAGGAAAAAGAAGGGTTTCATCACCCACAAGAAGGAAAAGTACCCTACCAAAGATCCCATAGATGGATCCAAAAGAAATCAACAAAGAACACAAAGCAAAAGGAGATGGCAAATGGTCCGAATGCACTACCTACCCCATGATGTAAACCCTATATGTCTAGGGATCCCATATGTCCCTAGATCCCAACAAAACCACTTGGATCTCAAATGTCCAAGAACATGTCTTGGGATCCTATATGTCCCAAGATCCTAGGGATGCCATATGTCCCAAACTTGGATCTCATATCTCCAAGTTATATCGAGGATCCCATATGTCCTTGGATCCTAAAAACCAAATGGACTAAGTGATCCCATATGTCACTAGTCCCCCATATTAAAAACAAAAGGGTCATCACATGGAGGGGGGTTGTTGAGTGTTCCATGCTCCATCCTTTTGTCCAAAGCTAGAATCATTCTCATGCAAGCTCACTTATCCCACATGCAAGGGAATTCTCCCAAACTCCATATAAGCAAGGCCTCGCTTCACTCCTCACAAGCTCATTCACTCTAGCCCATTGCCAAGAGTGTGCTTCCCCTCCTCATGGAGTCCCCATGCTCATAGAGCATCTATTGTAAGTCATTTCCATTTCCATTTTAATTCATTCAAAATGTTTTGTTATCTTTTGTTCCTTCCTCCTTAGCTTGTTATATTTGTGAATGTTAGTAGAGTAGGAGTAGTCCTTTTTCATTTCAACAAACAATACCTCAAACTCTGAAATCTTTACCACATTATGCAATAAATGTGATAATTTATTCTCACTGAAAATGCATCTTTTCTTTCCAAAGATTCAACTTCAATTTCACTTCTACTTTGTTATGAATCTTCAAGATTATTATACACATTAACTTGTAGAAGTCTCATAAAGTTGTTGAGTGATTCCAAACAATACTTTCAAGTATTACCTCATAAAGTACTTCATTTCTCTTCAAACGTTATACAATGTCTTCCTTCGAGTTTATGTACCTATAATATTAATCTTGCTTCGCTGATCACACATCCCAATTCGTAAGGAACTTTTGGAAAAATGTAGTTGAGTACCCTAGCTTTCAATTGAGCTATTATGTATTAAAAACCTTCCACATTACACTTAGATCTGACTCTAAGAAGTTCAACAAAATCTGCAAGTAAATTGGTAATTAGATCTGACTGCGAAGAAAAGCTCTTTATTGTTAAAAACTTCGATCTATGATACAAGTAAATTAAAAACTTCGATCTATGATAGTAAATTAAAAACTTCGATCTATGATACAAGTAAATTGGTAATTAGATCTGACTGCGAAGAAAAGCTCTTTATTGTTAGAGTATTTTCTTGTAATTCTTTGAGCTCTTAGGATCTCTCAAACATAGGATTTGTGGACATTCCTCATTCACGTCTAGATTTATTAACAAGGGTTCATGATCTTCTACCCTTTTAAAAGATCTAGCTCTCTCATTAATCTTTGACATCCATTCTGGTGAAGCTTGTTCTCTATCGGTCATGTGTAAGTTATCTTTTCCAATAGTTGGTGTGCTACCTCAAATTTCTCCATACATACCATTCGTGTTTAATTTTGTAGATCACTATGTGCGTAGCAATCTCCATGTTCTATTATAAAAGGGCTACCATTTATTGTAGCTTGATAAGCTCTAAATTGCATATTAAATACTTTGGCATATGATCCGCTAATATTGCAATATCCTCTTTAGTTTCCGATGGACTTTTGTACTCACCTAGCTAGTAGTTTTATTCTCTTAAATTCTCTTCGAAGGAAGATATATTTTTCTCTAGGCCTTCCATTTTCCTATTCCATTGTTGTTTTGATTATTGTGCCTCTTTTCCTTTGTTTAGCATTTTAACCTTTATGGAGTTATGTAACAAGGAAGGTTCACATTCAAACGTTTGTTTGTGTTTCCATTTTATTTCTTTTACTTTTGCATCATTAGAGCGTTTGTCTGTAGAGTACTCACTTGCAATGATATTTTCTTAGCTTTTTTATGCCCAAATCTCAAAGAAAAGTCTCAAAAATAAATGAAACTCATCATTTGATAAAATGTACTGACAAAATGAAAGTCAATTAAATCCGATAGCTGTACTTACTCGCGAGAAATGAAACTCAACGAGCTTCCTATCTTCGTGAAAAATATAGATAAAAAATGAATATCTCTGTCACACGGAAATTATATTCAACTTGTTTGAGGTGGAAAATAATATTCAACTTGTTTGAGGTGGAAAATAATATTCAATACGTTTGGCACTAACTTTAAGTATGAAGATAAAAAATTCAAAATCTTTGAATCTTTGAATTGATAATTTTAATGATAAATGGTAATTTGCACACTAGAAAATTCTCGCCTTAGATTTTTCTGGGTATCAAAGATGCTTTGACCTATCAAATGATCTCTGATTTCTCCGAATTTTGCATATGCTATTACTCAATAAGTATTCTCTTTGTGTTTAAGTTCCAAATAATTCTGACATTGGGTGCTTCCGTAATCTTTCTTAGGTTGTTTTCTTCTCACTATGTCCCGAATTATTTGAATACTTTTACGTCCCAAATGATTTGGAAACTTTCCAACCAAAAAGGAACATCGACAACTAGAAATTATGAGATGTGGTGATCCATCATCTACTCATATCAGTATTTGGAGAGGGAGTTTCCAAAGTCACCATGATGAATAACTTAGAAGACACCCATATCACTAGTGGAGATCGCCCAAATGCTAGGTGAGGGAGTAAGCAGGAGGAAGGGTAATTTGGTATTTATTCTAGTGCTTGCATAGACCATGGAAGCTTCACATCGAGCGCACCAAAGTGTAATGGTCTCTCACATGTGGCTGCCTTTCGGGGTTGGTTCTCGCACTGTTAGTTGATTAGGCCATCAGAAACAGCATATAATGGAAAAATTCTCTTTAATTGTACCCATGTTGATTGGAGCCATAGCCAGAGCCATACTTAGAAAAGTGTTTGTAGGAACTATTCACCAAATCATCATACCTATGATCAAGGAAACTTCATGATTGGGAGATAGTTGGTGATAACCATGGGCTCCAATTGAGGTATTCTTACAATCGGGCCCATAAAAGATTAGTGTGAAAAGTGACAAAGGTCTTTTAGTTGTAAAGAGGTAAGTGCAAGTGAAGGAAAGAGTGGGAGCACATGTAATTAATTGAATTCTACAACATGAGATTGGAGGAAGTTTCTTTCATTCAGTTGAAGATGGTCTCGACTTGACGTCAAATACACTGGCTAGGGCACCTTGGTGCTTTATCCTTCATGCTCGATAAATGCACTTTGAAAAGGGTATCCTAAAGGCTTATGCACATTTATTCGTATGTGGAAGTAGGAAGGGAAGAGGAGTGTACTAGACTTCTGTCTAGCAGACTCCTAACCCTTACCCTTTTCTGTTGTTCTTTTCATGCATGACCTGCACAGATTTCGAAGCTTAAACCTTTAGGTTTTCTAGTGACTTGAGAACCGACATGGAGCAACCAACATTCTCCTCTCTTCTACACATGAATCTAGCTAAAATCTTGAGGAGGAAGAATAATTTTCCACCATGCATGTATGGACTTGCTTTGTCCATCACCATCTCTATCTTCATCTTTTCCAATGCACAAGAGCTTTGGGCGCCGATACCAAATGTAAGATTAGAGCAGAAGGATGTACCTGAGACTCACCTCCTAACTAGTATATAGCTCCTGCGTACACATCACCTATGGTCTACCATGTGGTGTCACTATTCATTTGGCCATCATCAATAGACAACCAACCATTGGACTCATGAATCTCGTGCTCGATATGCCCCGAGCAAGGAACTCCTCATTCCTCCAACATATACATCCTTGAATAGTATAATATTATGAGTTGCTTCTACCTTGTGTTATTCTCCTTCAAGGGTAATTATCCCACATACGATCGATGTACTTTGGGAGCTTCCTCAAAATGCATTTGAGGAATGGCTCTATCCCACTTTCTACTTGGTCAGAAGCTTGAAAGCTCACTTCATGCTCTTGGAAAGCTCACTCTCATCCATAAGTGAGTTTTCCCATTTCATGGTCTAATGGGTCTCATAGCGATTTCCATTTTGTGAGTATATTTCCTATTTCATTTAGCTTCTTCCTCTGTACTCTCTAAAGGTCCATCCCCATGACCTCCTTCACTTAGTAATTTCATGTGTACTGGAATGAACGTAACATACGCTTCACTCACCTCGGCTTCATCGAATTGATGGTACAGGCACGGCACGACAGTAGAACGTCGGCATTACTGTGATTTGTTTTTCATATGTGTATCACATTTTGAACGAAGGTAATGAGGGATTTGCCGGCGAGGGAACGCCTGGCAAGGAATTATGCCGCGTGGTTATATCAGGACTACTAGTCGTAATTGCAGCCTTTACATGTTTCAATGGCGACCTGTTTTCATTTCCTGCATATTTACGTTTTTCACATTGTTTGTGGGAAGCCGTGATCAGCACCTGGTCATCATCGCTGAGTACTCCACTCCTAGCGGGAGGCGCAGCTGCAACAACTCTGAATTTCTTGTCCTTTCCTCCTCCTCCATCTTCTTGTTTGAGCCACTGCATTATGCGACGCACATCTTTGTGCGGCGGAAGATTCATTGTTTGAGCCACTGCATTATGCGACGCACATCTTTGTGCGGCGGAGGATTCAATGTTTCCATCTTGTCAGTACTACCACCAGTTGTTGTTGTTGTTATTCCTTTGTACTGGAAGAAGAAAGCGTCATGTATAGAAGTGAGGAAATTGAGGAGGCTCGCCAGCGGACCGCCGTTAGCCCTTTCTGGTTCTGGTATCTTCGAAAGATGGTTCTGAGTCTCCATTTCCATTTCCATTTCCATTTCCAGCGGAAACATTTTGGAAGAAGTTGTATTTGCATATGGCAATTAGGTTGTTCGTATCACGTGGCCAAACGGAAACGCTGTCGTCAACAATGACGATCCGAGAGGCCGGAAACGGGATAAGAGTGAGATCTTTCAAGTAATGTGGAGGTCTCAGGCGATCCCGAGAGATAATCCGATTTCCAAAAAGCTTGTTGGTGGGGTCGAGGAGTTGGATGACCTGCTTTGCATAGTGAGGCTTGCTCCTTGTAAACGCATAGAGGTTGAACATTCGGCTGGCGAACCGCAGAAACGAGTGGACAAAAGGGCGTAGCTTCACGCAATACAGAGCTCCACTATGGTCCGAGAGGGTATACATATCAGAGGGTAACTTGCTGCAGGTGTGGATATTAAGGGATCGTGAGTCATCATCTGCTCGCCCCATATCCCCAAAGGCGGCCGACTCCAGCAAGGTGTGATCGATATCCAAAACAAGGCACAGGCGCTGGTGGTGGGCTGTCTTCAGCTGGAGGGCATCTTCGCTGCTGCGTTGGTCGGTGGTGGTGGTGCTTGACGTCGACATCCGGCGCTGATGTTGCTGCTGGCGGGCGATGGCGCTGAGGAATGCTGGGGTAGAATGTGGGGTAAAAAAAAGAAAAAGGGGAGAGGCTCGGTCCTCTTTCATGCAATGTATAAGATGGCCCAATACATGAGACCATCATGGAAATTGCACCCTCTTCAAAATGATGATGATGTGATTTAGTTCATAGAGAGAAGTATTGGAAAAGATTCATGCTCTTTAAACACTAAGTCATGACAAACGAGAACAAAGACATGTTCTCTTTTTTATTTGAGAAGCAATGCATAAAATGTTGAGAAAATAGCTCATTTTCCTATTCCATAGCAAAAAAACATTATTTCATTTTCAATTAGTATCACGAAAAACCACCATTGAAGCATTAGATTCATGAAGAAGCTTACTAAATTATTTTCAATGCTAGAAATGGCCATGGAATGATCCAGCACCTCTTGTCAGAGTTTTCAATTTCAAGAAGCGGTGGCAATTATGTCAAAAACAAAGAAACCCAATCTCTTGAGATAGCACTTGGCACTCTTGATGTGAGATTTATGTTCTCATTCTTATTGAGAAATCGAGTTTCAATGAGCAAGATTGCAATTACAAGTACATGTGCTAGAAAACAAGTCCAAGATCCAATCATCATCATCATTGGAGAATAATTGGATTAACCTCATTATAAGCTTTTGGGGCTTTTGATAAGGATTAACCAATGTCTTTTCTCCTACAACATGAAGAAACTTCTTCGTAAGTGTAGGGAACATTAGCACATTTGAAATTTTGTTCTCACTATAATGTTCCCTAACCCTTCTTTTACTAACTTCATTATAATATCCAACTATAAGGCACTTGGTAGCACGAACGGACCTATGTCCTGGCGTGTGATTTACGTTTGTCTTTACCCTACAAATTTGTAATTATAAAAACAATGTCATGTGCAATTTCTAGAAAGAGACAAAAAGCAAGTACGTACCATGTAAGACACTCCATAGCATGACACCTTGACTTTGATGTTGTTGAGATAGAGAAGGATTAGTCCTTTCTATGAAAAATGACAATCCTCGAGAGTCACGACATGGTTAATTCAACAAAATCTGTCACCATCTTTCATATCTGTAGGTGCTTGAATGGCTCATCATCATTACTCACTCTAAAGCCATATGGCACGTCTGCTATTAAAAGGGAATAATGTCTCCTAGGTACTATTGTACAAATGTTATTTACATCATCACAATATATATTTTCGTACAATGGCCTTAGGGGTTCTATGGGGTTTGAAAAACACTTTAGTCAAGAGGACTCATCCTCGAACTCCATCTCCTTTGCCTTTGTTCTAGACTTCTCATGCCTTGCCCTTTGGATATGAGCAAGGAAGGTAGAAGGATAACCTTCATTTAGCTCACCACTCTTCTTTCGAGGTTTCTACAAACAAAGGACAAGTTTCAACCCAAAGATTGTTTACAAAGTGTAACATATATCAATGGTTCTGATGCTTTGCATTGAATAAATCTTTGCTAGGAGACTTAAATGAATAGATAGTTAGAGGCCAACTGCCATATAACTTGCATCAAGTTAATGCTTGGCAGCGACTAGTTGTGGCAAGCTACACCTAGAGTCAGGTTCGTGCTACAGTACGATGCGTGGCATCGAATTTTGACTAAAGGTTGTTGTTGCACATAGCAATTCTCTGATATTCAATGGGAGGCATCGACTTCTAGCATATTTGTTCCTATAGCTGGATGCCCTGCATCAAATAGCACCAAGTACTTGAGAAACGTGATCATATTATATTGTAATGAGCAAGAGAACTCACCCAATCGCGGAACAATATAAAGTATTCTGACAATGCTTTGTATGAGGAGGTGGTCGGGTACTCTACCTGGACTTCACTCCATGTGAAGCATCAAAACCTCCTCACCATCACCTTCTAAATCTTCATATAAACCTTGTGACTGCATTGTGAGTTTTAAAACAGCATGATAAGTTACTGAAAGAGCGAAAAAAACCGATCAATGACAAGAGTCTACTTACTCATTTAGCTCAATGACCATCTCCTCAAGGCTTATGTCTTTGGAAATGACCTTGATCATGTTGAAATTATGAAAGTGCCATCCTTAATGCCTTGCAAGGCTCTCCAAGGTATCAGCTTCATATCCTCAAGAGCGGCCTCTTCAATGGAGAGATGAGCTTTCTTTCCCTTTCGTTTTACATCAACCTAAGAATCTATTTTTTTCTTTCTTTATTTCTATCCTTTGACCTCTTTGTTCCCACTACAACATATGAGGGGCATACCGACGCCGCCCATACCAAGGGTCAGTCCTAGCATCGGTATAAGCATTGGAAAAGCATATAGATGGTCAAGTGATCGTTGGTATGAGCGTTTTAAATGGATCATGAGGATGTCTCGCGACTGCTGGTATAGGCATTCGTATAAGCGTCTGCATATGCATCGGTATGAGCGTTGCTAATTTACTAAAAATTACGTACGCCCATACGGATGCATATACCGAGGCCGTGTTTTAAACATACCAGGAACCCGAGAGCAAAACTCAAAATTTTGTGCGTGTTTTACACTGAGTACTGCTTTCTTCTATTGAACTTGCACATGCAAACCAAATTATGACATGCATTTTGTTGTGCACACACACACACAGATCACTCTGTCTACACACAACCACACATTCTCTCTCTTTAGATCTCACATCTTCATAAGTGGTGCACATATTGTTACCCTTTGTCTTTCTCTATGCTTTATGTTTTATAATTTTTCTTCTCTTTGATTTTGCAGAAGTTTTTTGGCGTTGATTCTTTGGAACTTGATGATATGACATACATTACGCTTTGCATGGTGATTTGTAGGGATTATACCATAACTATGGCATGAGTCACAAAAGGGAAATGGATCGATTGTCTCCAAGCTAGGGAAGGATTGTTACCTTCAAGAGAGTGTCACGAAGTGAATATGAGACTATGAGATATCACAAGCTATGGAAAAATTTACTATGTGATAGAGCTTGAGTAAATTAGGGAGTCACTCTTAAAGAAAATATATACACCAATTAGAAAGGATCCTTACTATAGGTCAGTTGGTTCTTACCCGTCCCAAGTGATAGTCATGAAGGCCTTAGTATAGTATGAGAAAACCTCCCTATCTATTATTTCATTTGTCATCACTTGGGTTACTTTTCCAAAGAGTTTCCCCTTCACGAGGAAGATAATCCCCCCCCCCCCCGCACCTCGAGGAGATCCCTTGCATCCCTTATATGACCCAGATAACTGCAAAGAAGGTTTCACACTGATGAGACAAAGATCGACTAGTTGTCATAACCCTCTCAAGCGTTCAAAGCAATTATTTGATGCTTTGGACTCTCAATCCATCGTTTCGGATTCTACAAGTCAAAGCTTAGGATCCTAGAATTGGTTGGAATCTCGATACTATTTCGAGCTCCCACCACTCGATCATCAACAAGGAAGTGGTTGTGTTGCTATGTATGAACTTTTCTTTGATCGCTATCGATGCCCCAAACATAGAACTTGATAGAGTGTCTATCTAGGACTCTCTTTCTCCTCTCCAAGCTCTCGTTGTTCATGGAAGAGAATCTAACATTGGCACTCTTCGTATTGATAGAAAAGGTCAAGTGGGAATCCTTTTGTTTGTCCCTTGACTTACACAACTCATGTTGACAAATTCTATGCTTGCAGGTGTCTTCATCTCTCCCATTCCATCAAAACCAAGATCCTTAAAAGCATTATGGTACCTCGGCATAGTATGGTTTGAGTGAGGGATTGAGTGTATGAGTGAGCAGGGCATTATGGTTCTTGTATATTTGTCTTTTACAAATCAAAGCTTAGGATCCTAGAACTGGTTGGAATGTCGATATTATTTTGACCTCCCACTTGGTTTAATGTCCTTCGCCCTCCCATTCATCACACACCTCATCTTGATAAACTCTATGCTTGCAGGTGTCTTCATCTCTCCCATTCCATCAAAACCAAGATCCTTAAAAGCATTATGGTATTTGGGCATAGTATGGTTCGAGTGAGGAATCGACTGTATGAGTGAAGAGAGCATATTGTTCTTCTATATTGTATTTCTACAAACCAAATCTTAGGATCTTAGAATTGGTTGGAATCTGGGTACCATTTCGAGCTCCCCCCCATTGGATCCTCACCAATCATCAAGAAGGAAGAGGTTGTATTGCTATCTATGAACTTTTCTTTGATTGATATTGATGCCTGAAACATAGAAGTTGATAAAGTGTCTATCCAAGACTCTCTTCTTCCTCTTCAAGCTCACGTTGTTCATGGTAGAGACTCGAACATGGTCACTCTTCATAGTGATAGAAAAGGTCAAGTGGGAATCCCTTTGTTTGTCCCTTGACCTTAAGCGGGACTCCTTGAGGGTGTGGAAAAGGTCAAGTGGGACTCCCTTTGTTTGTCCCTTGACCTCAAGGATAGATGTAGTAACACATGCTTCACTTGGTTTGATAACCTTGACCCTCCCCTTCATCACACAACTCATCTTGGCAAATTCATGCTTGCAGGTGTCTTCACGTGTGCCATTCCATCAACATCAAGATCCTTAACAACATTATGGTATTTGGGCATAGTATGGTTTTAGTGAGGGATCAAGTGTATGAGTGAGCATAGCAATATGGTTCTTTTATGTTTTTCTTTTAGAAGTCACTACAAGATATTAGGGGCATACTGCTATTGTGCATACCGATGGTCACGTGTCGGCATCGGTATGACCGTTCAAAACCCCTGAAGAACCACGTAAGCAATATACACATCGGTACACATGCATCGGTATGCATGTTAGTATGAGCATCGGCATGAGCGTCAATACATTACTCTTAACTACCGCACTTATACCAACACTCATATCGACGCTCATATGGATGCCATGTTTTAACCGGACTCGAGAGCAAAAAATCAACATTCATCACGTTTTGAAACAAAACCTGCTATTGTCGAGTTTACGCACGTGAGCTACATCTCTTCATTTCTCACTCTTTCTCTCTCTCTCTATGCACACCTCTCTGTTTTTCTAGATCTGAAGTTTTGGTAAGTATCACACATACTCTAGCACTCGTTTTTCATTTCTTATGTTTTCCCTTTTCTAATTTCTTTTCTCTTTAGTTTTGCAAGAGATTTTGGCATCAGGTCTTTAGAATTCGACGAAGGACAACTTTAACTGGATTTTGAGGACAACGATCCAAACAATTACATCCACGTAAGTGATTGTTAAGTTTTCCATTGACATAGAGAGAGAGAAATGAAAGAAAGAGAGAGATCTAGAGAAACATAAAGAGAGAGAGAGAGAGAAAGAGAGACATATACATATACATACACACTCACATATGTATACACACACATATGTGCATACGCACATGCATATGCATACATATATACACAGACATATGCATATACATACACACATGCATATACATACACACATGCATATACATACACACATGCATATACATACACACATATGTGCATACACACATACACATGCATATGCATACACACATGCATATGCATACACACATGCATATGTATACACACATGCATATGCATACACACCTGCATATGCATACACACATACATATACATACACACATACACAAATGCATATGCATACACACATGCATATACATACACACATATGTGCATACACACATACACATGCATATTCATACACAAAAACACACATCCATATGCATACATACATACACACACAAATTGCATATGCATACACACATGCATATACATACAGACATACACACATGCGTATGCATATACATACATACATACACACATGCATATACATACACACATATGTGCAAACACACATACACATGCATACACATACACACATACACAAATGCATATGCATACACACATGCATATGCATACACACATGCATATACATACACACATAAGTGCATATCCACATAAACATGCATATTCATACACACATACACACATGCATATACATAGATACATACACACACATATGCATATACATACACACATGCATATACATAAACACATACACATGCATATGCATACACACATACACACATGCGTATGCTTCCACACATGCATATACATACACACATACAAAAATGCATATGCAACACAAATGCATATGGATATAGATACACACATGCATATACATACACACATATGTGCATACACACATACACATACACATGCATATGCATACACACATACACACATGCATATGCATACACACATGCATATGCACACACACATAAATATACGTACACACATACGCAAATGCATATGCATACACACATGCATATGCATACACACATGCATATGCATACACACATGCATATGCATATACATACACACATGCATATACATGCACACATATGTGCATACTATACACACATACACAAATGCATATGCATACACACATG
The DNA here is from genome assembly GCA_020310875.1 of Ceratopteris richardii. NCBI lineage: Eukaryota > Viridiplantae > Streptophyta > Polypodiopsida > Polypodiales > Pteridaceae > Ceratopteris > Ceratopteris richardii. The sequence goes on from CM035418.1 coordinate 90,736,331, forward strand.
CATATGCATACACACATACATATGCATACACACATGCATATGCATACACACATGTATACACACATATGTGCATATACACATACACACATATGTGCATACGCACATACACATGCATATGCATACACACATACACACATGCATATGCATACATACATACACACACATATCCATATACATACACACATGCATAGACATACACACATATGTGCATACACACATACACATGCATATGCATACACACATACACACATGCATATGCATACACACATGCATATGCATACACACGTGCACATGCATACACACATGCATACGCATACACACATGCATATACATACACACATACACAAATCCATATGCATACGCACATGCATATGCATATACATACACACACATGTGCATACACACGTAAACACATATGTGCATACACACATACACATGCATATACATACACACATGCATATGCATACACACATGCATATGCATACACACATGCATATGCATACACACATGCATATGCATACACACATGCATATGCATACACACATGCATATGCATACACACATAGACATACATACACGCATACACAAATGCATATGCATACACACATGCATATACATACACATATATGTGCATACACACATGCATATACATACACACATATGTGCATACACACATGCATATACATACACACATATGTGCATACACACATACACATGCATATGCATACACACATACACACATGCATATGCATACATACATACACACACAAATTCCATATACATACACACATGCATATACATACATACATACACACATGCATATACATACACACATATGTGCATACACACATACACATGCATATGCCTAAACACATACAAAAATGCATATGCATACACACATGCATATGCATACACACAGGCATATGCATACACACATGCATATACATACACACATATGTGCATACAGACATACATATGCATATGCATACACACATACACACATGCATATGCATACACACATACACACATGCATATGCATACATACATACACACACATATGCATATACATACGCACATGCATATACATACACACATATGTGCATACACACATAAACATGCATATGCATACACAAATACACATGCATATGCATACACACATACACACATGCAGACACACATGCATATACATACACACATACACAAAAGCATATGCATATACATACACACATGCATATACATACAGACATACACAAATGCATATGCATACACACATGCATATTCATTTATTCATTAGATATTCAACTTGATGATCAATTGGAGTAAAAGAAATTTTAATCTCCTCATCCAAGACTTTCTACATGATGAAATGATGGTGTATCTCAATGTGTTTAGTTCTTGCATGAAAAATCGGGTTGGCTTCAAGATGTAGAAAGCTCATCTTATCACCAAAGATGATTAGTATTCCTTGATAAATAATTAATATTCTAAAGAGTGTTTTCATCCATAAAACCTCTTTTGTTGCTTCTACTAAACCTTTATATTCAGCTTCTTTCAAAGAAAGTTCCACTTTAGGTTGTTTTCCCTACTCCAAGAAAGTAGCTTTCCTCCTGCAAAACACATGTAGCTTGATGTTGATCTCTTGTCATCCTTGTTACCAGCCCAATCAGCATCTTAGAATACTCTTAAGCTCAAATTAGAGAAATAAGAATAACGAATTCCTTCCTTTGTAGTCTCTTTCAAATATTTAAGTACTTGTTTAGTTGAATGCCAATGTGATACTCTAGGTCCCTCAATATATTGTGAGAGAACTCCAATTGAGCAACTCTAAGTATGATCGTGTTAAAGTAGCATAAATTAGACTTCCAATAAGACTTTGATATGTCTTCACATCATCAAACAATTCACCTTCATGAAAAAAGTTTGTGATTCAACTCCATAGGAGTCCTTGTATTTTTGCAATTTGTCATCTAAAACTTCTTTAAGAGATCATTTATGTATTTCCTTTGATTAATATACATACCATGTGTTGTATAAAGGATTTGCATGCCAAGAAAATAAGTTGACCTGCAAGGATCTTAAATTTTGAATTCCTACTCTAACAATGATATCATCCACATATATGAAAAGATAAATCAAGCCTTCATCCATACTCTTGATTAGCAAAGAAGGATCAGCTTTACTTACTTCAAAGGCTTTATCAATAAGATATTGAACCAACCAATAACTCCAAGCACTTGGTGGTTGTTTAAGACCATATGAAGCTCTTCTCAACCTACACACATAATTTGGATATTTTAGATGTTTGGAACATGTAGTTTTCTCCATGTACACCTCATCACTAATATAGCCATTCAAGAAAGCATTCTTGATGTCTAATTGATACAAAGGCCAATTCTTTGAAGCAACAACAAGTAAAGTTCTTATGGTTGGCATCGATTCCATGAATTTCATCATACACTTTTATAATCAGCCTCACTCTATATTTTGAAATCAATCCATTCACATGTTTTTTAATCTTGTACACCCATTTGTTTCCTATAACCTTTTGTGTAGTACTCCTTGTTATAAGCTCCCACGTATGATTGTCCTCCACAGTTTCAAACTTTTCAAGCATGGCATGTTCCCATTGCATCTTTCCTTTTTGTTCATCATAAGATTGAGGTTCTTTGTGTTCATCTTCATCCTTTGCTAAATATGCATAATGCTTAGTTTTAGTAGTAGAAAGCGATGTATCATATCCATATCTCTTTGGCTTCTTTCTTTCTCTTTGAGATCTCCTTAATACCTGAGGTGAAGACTCAGTTATAGAATAATATTCACAAGCTTTTTGTTTAACTTTTTATTGAGGACCAATGTGCATGCTTATTGTTGAACCATGCTCTTCTTCAATACCACTGTCTTGTTCTTGAATATGCACATTGCTTTTAGTCAAAAGAGGAAAATTAGATTCATAATCATGTGAGAGAGGAACTTTACCTTTATCTTGACACCATGACTATTGTTCATCAAGTGTAGCATCTCTTGACACTGTGAATAATGTTGTTGAAGGATTGTAAACCTGTAACCTTTCTTATTCTAACCATATCCAATAAATACACACTTCTTTGCTTTTGGTTCTAATGTGCCTCTCGACTGTGATGGTATATTGTAAGCATAAGCAAGACAACAAAAGATTCCACAATGATCTAAATTTAGTCTGCTACCATGCCATATTTCATAAGGTGTTGCTTCCATCCAGAGATTTTGATGGTAACTTGTTTGTTAAGTATGTAGATGTATTAACTGCTTCTGCCAAAAGATAAAGTGGAAGACATTTCTCATTGACAAGCTTCACATTTGAAAATCATATGTTTTTTTTTAAATATTTGGAACTCCCAAGATAGCTTGATGCCTTGTCATATCTTTTAAGATCCTTCCATTCATGTGTCCCAATCTCTTGTGTCATAGATCCAGTTTTGAAAGTTATTAAGCACAATAAGCAAAAAGAGTTGCATCGTTGACACCTAGAACTTCAAAAGTAAATAATCGTCCTTTCCTTTATCCTTTAGCAAGTCTTCTAAAACCTTGAGTAGGATCCTCCACATAAGCTCCACACTTGTTGAATCTGAATTGAAGACCTCTCTTGAAAAGTTTTCCAACACTTATGAGGTTTTTTGTGATCGATGGAACATAAAGTACATTGCAAAGAAGGTTCTTACCACCATGAGCTGATTTCACATTTCCAACTAGCTCAACAATATGCTTAGTATCATCTCCTATCTGAAAAATATGTTTTTCTTTAGGTAAATCCAAATATGAAAGTAAAGATATATTAGATTAGATATGCTTGGAGCATCTAGAGTCAATATAGAAAACATTGCTATTAGTACTAGGATCACTTCTAATCAAGTTCATCAATAAAAGTGAATTTGGCTCTTCTTGTTGATTTGTTGCATAGTTATTGAGTTGTCATCTTCTTCCATAGTTTCTATTATAACCTCTTGCTCTTTGTCCTCGACTAAATTTGCCTTTTCCTCAAGTATTTGATAATTTTTCCAAGCAAGTTGTGCAAAGTGATTTATTGATCCATATAAAACGTGGGTGGGTTAGAAAATCTACCTCTTCCTTGTCTTCCATACCTCTACCTCTTTGATTGCCTCTATTGAATTTGCTACCTCTTGTAGCAAAATTGGCTTGTGAATTTGAATTGCCTTATTTCTCCTTTTGTTTTTGCCTTTATCTACCTTGCCTTTAGACTTTGATGAGTAAACGTCTGAATATTTATTTCCTTTATCATTGTTGAATTCCTTCAAATCAATCTCAAAAATCAACATATTGTTGGAGTTTGAGGTCTGCGGAAGCACCTGAACAACACAAGGAAGAAGACTAAGAAGCTTTGAGCACAACACACAATCCTAAATGTATTTCCAAGAGAATGCACAAAGATAAGTGGCCCATTAGGTTTATAGGCATATATACAAGCCATGGGGGAAAACCTCCTAAAGAGGGAAAAAGGTGTCCCAATACTCTTAATGTGTTGACACACATCACTAGCAAAGTATATCAACAAATCCCCCCTAGGAGTGATGCAGTGAACAAGGCGTTGGCACTCATGTATAAGGAAGTGCCAAGATATGTGGAATCAATCCATAAAAGGAAGTAAGCCCAAAGTTTTGCAGAAAGCTTCAAACTTCCCCCTACGTAGAGCCTTTGTGAAAAGGTTTGCAAGGTTCTCGTGTGTGGGCACATATGCCAAATTGATCTCTCCAATGGAGAACCTCTCCCTAATATAAGGATAGTGCACCTCAATGTGCTTAGTGCGAGCATTGAACAGAGGGTTCCTTGCAACTACCAATGCACTCTAATTGTCAGTAAAGATGGTGGGGGGTAGAAGATTGACCAACACCCAAATCAGCTATAAGGCATTTGAGCCACACAAACTCAAATGCACAAGTACAACAAATTGAATATCTATCCAAGTAATGCATAAGTAAATCAAACATCCAACAACCTACTGATAGAGAAGAACATCAAAAGCATCTCCAACATCATGAAGACTCAATAAAAACCTCTTTCGATAGGAGTGGCAATAGGTTTGCATTCTTCAAGGCCAAAAATCTACAATCAGGTGTCAATATTTTTTCATTGATACAAAGCTATTCCACCATCAACTTGCATAAACTAAATGCCCAACTAATGATGCAAATGCCCCAAATTTGACATCTCTAATGAGGAATGAAAATCAGCCTTAAAATCAACAATATGCTTCTCATTAGGACTAGCGAGCAACATGTCATCAACATAGATAACAATGATCAGAAGAATATCATTTGCACACTTAACATATGAGGTGCTCTTAGTTGGACTGTTCTCAAAACCATTTGCAATCAAGTAGGCATGTATCTTTCATACTAAGCACAAGGTGCTTGCTTCAAACCATATAATGCCTTTTTCAACCTACATACTTTGTTTTTATGCCCTTTCTGCACAAGAACACAGGGCTAAGAAACATACACTTCTTCATGCAAGTCATCATTCGTAAATGCAATTTTAATGTCCAATTGATGTACATTCCAAACATGATGAGCAGTAAATGCACAGATGCTACAAACAATAGTCATTTGGCATGTAGAAGCCCGACAACCAAAGACACAGAGATGAGCAACAGATGGCTTGCAACCATGCCAAGCCTCATATGGAGTGATAGACTGCAATGCTTTAGTGGAACACCTGTAAAGTACATATGTTGCATACATATGCTAAGTACATTTCTTGATCCCTGGCACAAATAAAGCATCTGACAATGCAAAAGAACTACCACCAGCAATAGTCAAAATGATCTTACCAGCTTTTATGATAGGATAAGAGGATTTTTTTGGCCCATGTGATAGTATTCCCTATAGGGGCAGGCTCAAGTGAAGTGAAGAAATTGTGCTATGAGAGTAATATGTTTTTTTGCCCCACTATCAAAGTACCAAACATCTGAGTCTACTATAGACATACAGTGTTCATGAGAAGATGGGTCATAACTGCAAACAGTAGTAAATGCCCATTCTTCATTTTGTACAAGATTTGTAGAATCTAATTTGGGTGTACAAGCCTTTGCAACAACCATTACAACCTCTTTTTTCTTTGCCTCTTTTGTAGCCAGTTTTGGACAACTCTTTATGACATGATCATTTCCTTTAGAGTATTTGCAGAACAATTTTTGCTTTTCTATTTTCTTCTCATCTTTGTCATCCTTCTTTGATTGTGCAGAATTAGCATATTTTTGCTTACTAGTAGATGAGCTCCATTTACCTTTTCCTTATAACTATCCAGGAAAGCTTGATCTGCAACACACACAATGGACTTGCTCTACTTAGACTGATCTTCTTGCAATAGAACAGAGACTAACTCCTCAAATATTAAGGCATTTGGATTGCCTTTCATCATCAATCGATGAGTAGAAGCAAAACTCTAATATGAATATGGAAGACCATTTAAAACACTCTGCACAAATGAACTATGAGGCAAGACTTCATCGGTAGAAATCAACTGCTACTTCAAATCTTTGATCTTTGTCAAAAAACTGTCCATGGAATCTCCTTCATTCATGTGCTCAATATCCAAATATTTTTGGAGGTAAGCAACATGAGCCTCATTCCTTGCCTAGTATAAAGTGGTACGTGTATCCGAAGCATCCTTTATTGTTTTGTAGGAGCTAATGTGATGAATAATGGCATGTTTGACATAAAAGGCTATCAATGCATGTGCCTGAGCATCTCTACCATCCCAACGAAGTTTCTCTACAATAGGTGCAACACAAATTGCAGCACAAACAGGAACCTGAAGAACATCATCTTCAATGTGATGTGCATCACCTTCAGTAACTATATTTATAGTTGTAGTAGGACGTTTTTCAACACCCTACACAATATTCCATAGTCATTTTGTGACCCATACATGATGCATCATATATGCCTATAATCAGTAATTGGTACCATTCAACTTATCCTCAATAGCCAACATACAAAATACATCACTAGTTTCAGCCACGACCACTAGCTAAAATAATTTGATGTAGAAAAATGATTCTATCTCAAAAATTTGAACAAAACTACCTTGTCGAGTTTTGTAAAACCTATAATAGACTTTGAGGAGCTTATAGTAGATTGAGATCACCATGTGTATGCTCACCAATTTTCATGAGATTATGAGACTGTGATCGAAGGGGTGTCCACAATGCCCTAGATGAGGCATTGACCTACTCTGATACCAATTGTTGGAGTTTGAGGTCTACAAAAGCATGTGAAGAACACAAGGAGGAAGAAGAATCTTAGAGCATAACACACAATACTGAATGTCCAAGAGAAACTACAAAGATAAGTGATCTATAAGGGTTATAGGTATATATACAAGCCAGGGGAAAAAACCTCCTAAAGAGCGAAAAAAGTGATGTGGCGGTCCTACTGTGTTCAGACACATCACTATGGAAATATATCAACACCTATTTCCCAACAATTGATTTATGTCAAGCACATAATGGTCAAGGTCAAACTCTGCATTCAACACAAAAGATTTCCATATTTCCTCCCATTTAATTCCTATAAGAATTTGTCTTATGATATGTACCTCTTTTATTTCAACTCCTATGCTTCCAAGTTGACCTGCTCTATTATTTAATTTAGTAAAAAGATATAAACTAGAATGTTTTGATTGTGTCTTCATAGTTGTAAGTTCTGCTTAAAGTTGAGCTTTACTAGCTCTTATTGAAGAAGAAAAATAATATTCCAAAGAACTCCAAATGTCAGCAGCTGATTCATAACCTCTTATATGTAGAAGGAAAAAATATAAAAGTGGGTTTTGCTTCATCTATAGGTTCTGCCTTTCCTTCATCACTTGCAATATAATCATAAAGATCTTTACCTTGTAAATAAGCTTCCATCCTCATCGACCATTCTAGATAATTTGTCATATCAAGATTTTTAATAGAAGGATAATTATCTCCCATGTTTTGATGCTCTCATACCAATGAAGAAGTTTGAATGAACTTTAAGTGCAACATGAAGTTAGATGAACCTCATAGGTTATTTGTTGAAATTTCATGAGACAAACAAAGAATCTCTCTAATTTAAAATAGCTATGAGTCTTGAACCCTTTTTTTTCAAAAGTGTTTTGAATAAAGCTACTAGAAATGAGTGAAATTTATATGAGTTATAGGACATGCCAAATGGACATTAGAGCAACTAGATATGATTCCTCCAACATACAGGTACAAAAGACATTTCCAAGAGCTATTGGAGAGAAAACCCCTCTCTTATAGAGATCATAACTCATGAAATAGAACTTCAATGAGAATAAACTTTGATCCATATATATTATGGAACAAGAATTTTTGAAGGCATGTAGGGATATCAGATTTGGTTTAGTAACTAAGGAGAAATATAAGTCTGAAGATGAGGCTATGCAGAGATAGAAAACTTCTTAAAAATTTATAATAATATGCACTATTTTGATTGCAATGCACCAAAAAGTAAACAAAGGAAGTGAAAATTAAAAAATATGATCTACAAAGTCCATTAAACATGCTCCAAGTTACAAAACTGAATTTGGATAAATATACAAAGAGAACAAACCAAAACAAGTTGGCAGACTTTCATCGAGACTGTTGTGATATAGGCACAAGATACAAAATTGTTCTAAAATGACTTATATTTAGTACAAAAGTCATGTAAAAAGATTTTCATAAATTCCTCACGCCTTGATCATGAAGTTCTATGCTTTGGTTGCTCAGAATCACTCTAGAAGGCTAAAATTAATGAATCTCTAATCATGAGTTTACATGCATCCTAAAACCAACTTGTACGTCATTTTTTAACAACTTTTCCTACTTTAAGTGCATTATACACATAAGACAAGAGTTCTAAGCTTCTTAAGTGATGGTCCACATACAAGACCGTCCAAATAAATTTTAAACTCACTAATTCACATACAAGTTGTGTTTGCTTGTTCAATAGTAGTCACAACTCAAGTATTTGAAGAAATGAATTTTCTATAGTAATGGCAAAGAAGAACTTCTTCAAGTTAGCTAGATAGTATCAATGTTCAATAGATTCTTAGCTTTGGAATTTGAAAAGCATTAGCAAATTCTTTGAATTGAGTTGAGGGAAAGATCTCTAAAAAATACCTAGGGTAAGTTAATGAGCTTTAGACAATCAAAGAGATATCAATATAAAGAATGGTTCTTTATCATTGATGCATGGCCAACAAGAATTGATTAGGCTTGATAAAGCTAGAAATAGATGCATGAATGATTCATGAGGGAAATGATTTATGTCTCATAACATAAAAAGTACAACTGAATTTTGGAATTCCAAAATTTTCCCAAATCAAGCCATAAAGAGATACAAGGTTTGAGAGATACTATATATTTGGTCTAAAAAGTTTCTTGCACAAACTAGCTTATGTGAAACGAGGAAATAACACCATAGTCGCAACTCTCAAAATTGGTGCCAACAAGGGTTAGATAAAGGATCATTAAAAATGATCAAAAGAGCTTTGACAAGACATAAAAAAAGAAAATTGGATGTATTTTTGTGGCATGGAGAAAGTATACGTTAGTATGGGAATGATCCTTTCAACCAAGGTTAGACATACTAAGTTAACCACCAAATCCATATTGTAACTTGGTGAGATTAATCACTCATAGGAGAGTACACTATGGTGCATCATCATCACACTATTTCACAGGTATTAGAGCTCTTTGAAGGAAAACGTATTTTGTTTTTGTGCAAGCAAAGCGAGCAACCACCCACCCACACACAAGCTATGACTAAGGCAGGTTCGAAGGCATAGAACTTTTCATACCTTGTCATTTGAGTCAAAGAAGTCACCATTTTTTACACGAGATGGAGGACTACAATGATCAAGGAAGACATAGGTTCCCGATACTTCTTGAGAGGTCACCCATGCTAGTATCCTGCTTCCCAGAGCTCACTTAATTGGCAATATCTTGCCACTAAGCTAGACTCTTGTGGCATTTGAGGACGAGAAATGTTCATATTATCGTGAACACATTTTAGGTCCTCAGAGCTTCATTCTTCAATTTCAAAGCCAATTTTGAAGCATTTTTTAGGTGATTGTTGGAGCCATCTTGGAGTTGTTTCACATAGATTTCTCTTTACAAAGGTTCAAGAACATCAAGAAGAGCATTCTTTGTGCTTCTTTGAAAAAGAATATTGAGAGAAGAGGTTGTGTTTTCAGCCACACTAGTGAATTTACAAGTTTCTTGGAAGGCTTTCAATTGTGGTGGGAATGGCAATTGCAATTTTATGCATGTTTTTGGGGTCTAAAGAACGGAGTTGACAAACACTTGTAGATGTTTTTGACTAGAGGTTGGGCTATAAATTCAGCCTTTCAGTGCCATTTTAGTACATATATTGAGCAGGTAGAGACTATATAAGCTTTTATGGATACAATTTATGTACATCCATGTGGTCATTGATATCGCGGTTATGTTTCTGCATAAAGCCTTTGAAATTGATAAAGAGAGCCATGGTGATGTTTTCTTAACTAGGAATCACCAAGGTGTCAAGTTCTCTTTGGTGATGCAAGTGGAAAACTTACCCAACCTTGCCATAAGAGATGTTTGATAGTTGTTCACAAGTGCTCGATAAGCCTAGTTGGATTCTTTTGGCTAAGTAGTGATATGTATGGATTCAGAGATTCAGTATGTAGGTTTACATGCCAATAATCACCGTTTTATGTGTTTTTCTAGATCGGTCATATGTTCAGTTTGTAGAGGATACTCTAGAAATCTTTTTCTAGATCTTAGATTTACAACTATATAGTGGTTGACTTTAATCCTTGAGAAACGTATTGGTATGTGCACATACATTCTCACATAGTTTCTTTGGTTGGTCATTTCTACTAATTGATCCATTTTGCTAGAGAGACTCTACCAATTTTTTCCCAGAATTTGATGGTCATCTTTTTTGAGCGTTAACAGTATTTGGGATATTCTAGCTCCATTATCATTCTAGTCAGTTCTCTATCATTACACCATCAGAGATCTTACACATGTCTGGTGGATTAGTTTCTAGTGCTAGTGTTCCCAAGAGGAGTTATAACTTGTAGAGAAAAGATCATTTCGAGATTCAAAAATTTGATGGTACAAACTTTGCTCTAAAGATTTCTTGATTCAAAGGAGGCAGTGGAAGCCAGCAAATGAAACCTCAAAAAAGAATGTTGATATGGATGATGATGATTGGGATGAGTTGGATAAAATGGCCAGGTCTACCATTTGATTTCACATGGCACATAATGTTTACTTTATAGTATTGGATTGTGAAAGTGCAGATGAGCTTTGGAAGACATTATGTAATACATATGAAAGCGAAATGGCATTAAAAAAGTGTATCTGATGAGAAAGTTATATAAACCTCACATGAAGGACACAAATAGTGTTGCTAATCATCTAAAAGGGTTTGAGGCACCTTGTTATCATCATGGGATACATTTTGCATAGCAATAGTGCACCTAGTGGTAAACTGATCTATGAGCACATATATGGAGCACTCTTGAGTGAGGAGATCCATAGAAAGTCTATGATTGACACTTAGAATGGGGACGCATATAATGTTCATGATTCTTACCAAGGAAAGAATTGGTAATGGGGCAAGAGCAAGAACAAGGAAAAAATTGGTCAATGATATAAGAGTAGAAGTAAATCAAGGAAGATGGATATTGAGTGCCATTATTTTCATAAGAAAGCACATATGAAGAAAGATTTCTATGTGTTAGAGAATGATAAAGGTAAAAGACAAAATGTTGATGTGTGTTTTAAACAATTACTTGACCATCTGCTTCAATTATGAAGATAGAAGAAATTGATGCTATTCATGATGATGCTGATGTGCTCACACTTGACATTACTATAGCTAGTGAGGCTTTTATGGCTTCTTCTCTTTCCCACACATGACTGTTAGATTCTAGTGCTTGTTTCCACGTGACACCACATAGAGAATGGTTCTCTACTTATGTAGCAAAGTCTCTTGGTACCATGAGACTTGGTGATTCTTACCAATGTGATGTTGTTGGGATAGGAGATGTGGTTGTGTAGTTCATTGATGGTCCAAAATGTACTAGCATAATGTATCCCATGTGCCTTAGCTAGCATGCAGTTTGATGTTACTTGGTCAACTTGTTGACCTTGGATACAAAGTGGTTTTCTATTCTCAGTATTTCTGCACATCAAAGGGCAATATGGTTATCGCAAAAGGAAGTAGAGTTGGCTGAGTTTATCCTTTATTTGTATCACAAAAAGAGCAGTTGTTAGTTGATAGTGATCAGACTATGGCTAATGTTTGGCATGGTTGTTTGGGCCACATATCTCGTAGTGGAATGGAAAATATTTCTCGTGTCTACTTACTTGTGTTATCTTTCTCTGATTTTTCATTTTGTGAGTAGTTTCATTATGGAAAGAAAGCTTCACCATGTAAATGGGTATATAAGATGAAATTTACATTAGAGAGTGGTTCTCCAAAGTATAAAGCATGACTATTTGCTTAGTGTTTTTAGCAACAACATGGTGTTGATTTCAAGGAAATCTTCTCTCTTATAGTCAAGATGACTACACTGCACATGTTGCTTGGATTCATTGCAACGAAGGCCTTAGAGCTAGTTCAAATGGATGTGAAAACTACTTGCATGGAGATCTTACATATGAGATCTATATGCAACAACTTGAGGGTTATGCGTTTCCTGACAAATAAAGTCCAATTTGTAAGCAGAAGATCTTATGTGGACTTAAATAGTCACATAGACAATGGTACAAAAAGTTTTATGCTTTTATGAAGTCTCAAGGCTATTCTTGAACCAATCAGAATCATTGTCTCTACACAAAGATATTCTTAGATGGTAGCTTGATAAGCTTCATACATTATGTCAGCAATATGTTGATTGCTTGGAAGTCCTTTGATGACTTGTCATTCCTGAACAACAAGTTGACTGAGACATTTGATATGGTTAAGGATTTGGAGGATGGAAAACATATTCTTGACATGCACACTACGTGTGATAGGAGTAAAATATGCATATACTTGTCTCAAAGTGAGTACATATCCAAAGTACTTCCAAAGTTTAATATCCAGGGTGGCAAGGCATTGAGTACACTTTTACCTACATATGGGAAATTGAGCAAGGATGATCTCCCCAAATCAGATGAGGAAAAGGAATTCATGACTAAAATTCCTTATCTATATGTTGTTGGTAGTCTCATGTATGCTATGGTAGCTACTAGACTAGACGTTGCACTTTTAAGTGGCAGTAAGGACAAGTGTGTATGCTTGGGTAGAGGAAAGTCATCCATGATTGGTTACACAGATTTTGATTATGTTGCTTGTGTAGACAATTGCAAGTCTACATCAGGGTGTATTTTTTAGTTTGTTGATGATGCTATCTCTTGGGGATGTCATCTTCAAGAATGTTCAATTGTTTTGACTATAGAATCAAAGTATGTTGTAGCTAGTGCGGCATGTAAGGAAGCATTGTGGCTTTTTTGTCTTGCTTGTGATATGGGTCTACCTTAGCATGTACCTCATTTGCCTAGTGATAGTCAGAGTGCCATTGCTTTGGTTAAGAATTCGATCTATCATGCAAATACCAAGCACATCCAAGTGAGGTATCACTTCATTAGAGACTTCTTAGCTAGTGAGCGCATTGTTTTTGAGAAGTTTCATACTCGCGATACTATTGTGGATGTTTTAACTAAAGCTCTACCACAGGATAACTTTTGACACTTTTCACCTCATGAGGATTACTTGATTTATGATCTTGGACAATTACTTGTACACTGTGTAACATCCCCATCAAGTGGGAGGTATAGTTTGTATAATCACACCCGAGTATCCCTTATCCCAATAGTATACATATTTTTAATCTATTTTGTATGTGCTATTTGTAGGTGTTTGTTCCTTATTAGATGTTTCCTTTTCCTAAGATTGAAGTCACTTACCAAGTCACTATCTCTGTTCTTCTATTTTTTACGAAGTTTGCTACACGATGTCTCTATTGTTTTAACAAATCTAGGTATGAATGCCTTAATCTATGTTGTGCAATAGTTTGCAATAATTGGTTGTATATTCAAAGCTATAAGGTACCAAATTACAATACTCACGTGATTTTATTGTGTAAACATCGTCCTACCAGTGTGCACAATATCTGGTTATGATGCTTGTAGAAGGGAGATTTTAGGGAAATAGGATCAAGATCACTTTTCACCTACATGACAATCTAGGTGCTGCTATTCGATATTTGGTCCTATAATTGTAGAAACTATTGTAGGTGTTTATAGCCTACAACACCTTGGGGATCCCACTAGGTCTTACTTAGCGCAATGTAAAGAGATCGAAATTTATCCTCTTAGTTTAAATATGACACATGTTTACAACAACACAGGTTACATGAAGCACTAGGGGCTAATCAAGAATTAACACTTGAAGAATTGGTTAGAAATTTAAGCTTTGCAAAATGTTTTTGCAATACCAAAGATGAGGGTGCTAAAGGAAGATGTGCAATTCTGCCATAGGAGCAAGGGTGAGAGGCAGTGGCCTAGATGAGCTGGCACAAAAGCAAGAAGAGTAAGGGGGGCCCTTCGGAAGCCTAGTTAGAGTGACATAGGATAGAAGTGGGCCTACACCCTACTCAATAGTTTGTAAAAGCTAGTAGAGAATTGATCTCTACACAAATTCAATTCACAATGGAAGAAGCACCCCTACAACCTACAAACCCTTGAGTGGGGGCAACAAAGTTTAGCGGATGATGAGGTGAGGATCTCGATAGTCATGTAGTTCCAAACTAGATGGATTCCAAGTGGATATCAGAACCTTGGAGATATCATGGAGAAAGCACATTTGGCAGCAACACTAGAAGATAAATCTGCCTTTTGGAAATAAAAGTTAAGGATCTCCATAAAAGTGCACAACTTTCTACTCACATGCTTGTTTTTTGAAGTGACCTCATTGTAACTCTATATTTGGACGTAGTAAAAACTATAAATACATGTACTCCAAAAACTCATCCAATAGATTACATGGGGGGAGATTACACTATCTTGTCCAATGTGCATCTCTATTGTATACTATCTTGTCCATTGTGCATCTCTATTTTTGTGTGTTTTTTTTAGATTGCATACTCGCTATCTATGTGTGTCCATAAGATCTAACAACAATAGCGATTCCAAAACCATCTAAGTTAGATAAAAAAAATAAAGGATCATCCTATGAAAACATTGTGGTGACTAAGGACGTTGCAATTGAGGAAGTGTGAGTGGTAGGAAAACTCATAAAAGTTGATAATAAGATAAAGATTATTAAAGAAAAGATAAAACATTTGTAGCACACCCTAACAAGTGCAATTGTAACACTTGCATTGTGATTGAGGATGTTTTGGAAAATCCGGATGTTGAAACTTTAGTGTTGACTAAATCCAAAGCTAAAGATAAGGAGGAGTTCCAAGTTCAAGTAAGGATGGATATCACTACAATGTAAAGAAAACTTTCCCCAACAATAAGATAAAGAACATGTGCAAAACATGGCTAAGAAATTTGCTATTGATGTACCGCTAGATGAACTATATGAAGCTTTGATGCATGCTCCTATCTCCCTAAAGGTAGGAGAACTGTTATAGCTAGTCCCCTGAGCTTGTTAGAATATCAATCTTATACCATGCTTGAAAATAAGAAGATTCTATCATAGGCCAAGTTAATTCATCAATTGAACCATAGTTTCATGATGAGTTATATGTTTTTCTATTCTTGTAAGATGCCATAAGTATTTATAAATCCTAGATCTTTATTTCTTTTAAAGGAGAAATATGGAAGACCTAAACGCCATGACTTATAAGGTGGGTATTCAGCCAATTACCAAAATCAATTTCGAACTTGATTCTCTATCTCTGAGATTATATGAAAAAATAAGGAATCACATCAAACTCACCTTGTCTGAGATTTGAATTCAAATATGGGTGTGAGAGTCATGGGAAATCATGAGGAGAACTTCAAGAAGTGTATATAACCACTCCATATACGTGTAGTTGATGATAGATGAACATACAATCAATTTTCTTCATCTTCTTGCTTGCTACTTATTTATTTGAGGCATCTCTTTCAAGTCATTAGACTTGCAAAAGCTAGTTGTCACAACTCAGTTGTCCATTCTTCATTATTAATGGCTTATTGCAAAGATATTAGTGTCTATTTGTTTGATGCACAGTTTCATAGCATTTGGATTCACGTATTGTGTGCTAGAGCAAACTTTGTGCCTTGGGCTCTATGCCTCAAAGTCTATGTCTACTACTCATGGAAAAGTCAGGGTGACCCCCTGTTGATGTTAAACTTATAATGAGAGCATGTATTGTTTAAAAAATATAATTCTTCTACATAATAACTACTTAACCCTATAAGTCAACATTCCCTAAGAGGAATTCATCCAATTGTAATTAGGTTGGGAGCACTGAGAATTTGAAGGTGCATGTTCCAACCATAAATAGAAAGTTTCATGAACTAGCTCATGTGCAAAGTAAGTTTTTTTTGGACCAATGGTTTCTCTATGATGTTCCAAATTATCTAGGGTGTTTTATTGCATCAACTTGGATTTTATGAGGTGAATGGAAGTCTTCAATAGTAAAAGGGCAGGTTCTATGTTGGTTAGTTGGGCCAAATTTCCACAAATTCATCATTAGATTTCTACTCATCTCTCTTCTTTAGAGAACTTTCAGTGGTATCAAAGCTACATCAAGTTGGGTAATGGTTTTGCTTCCATGATTGAAAAGCTTAATAAGAACAACTATGCTAGTTGGCCATTCAAAAATTGAAGCTTACTTACAAGGTATAAATCTTTATGGAATCGTTGGAGATGATGAAGATATGCCTACTCTAAGATCCAAAGGAGGACCTATACAAGAAGATATTGAGAAGCTCACATTATCATGTGCAAGAGATGCTCCAATCAAGACTTATATCTTAAAATCTATCTCTGATTTCTTGTTTCCACACATTAGAAGTTGCAAAACATGACAAGAAACTTGGGATGCACTTGAGACATTCTTCTTTGCTAGCACCAAGCTAGGAAGAATCACTTATGGAATGATTTCAACCAAATGAAGAAGAAATCAAAGAAAACAATTAGAGATTTTTTCACTAAAGTCAAGGAGGTTACAAATCAATTAGCCTCAATTAGAGAACTAATTGAAGAAGAAGCCATCATGAGGAGGATCCTAAATCATATTAGGGCTGACAAGCAATGGTAATCATTTACAACTCCTTATGAACTTATCATGGATGTGCAAACACTTGACTTCAACATATTTCTTGGGCAAGTCTTCAACCAAGAGGACAACAACAATGCAAATGAAGGTAGCTCTTATAGGGTAACACTGCAAGTGCTCTTAATGTAGATAAGAAGGACATGAATAATAAAGGAACGCAAAAGGAGGATGATCATGAAAAAATTTCCCAAGAAAACTATGTAGGCAGGAGCAAGTAGAAATGGAAGAAGAAAGGAGAAAAGTAGGACAAAACAAAAGGAAAAGAAACTCAACCTTGTGCCATGTGTAACAAGACCTATTTGCTTTTCTTTTGCTCTACATCAGCAAGAATAGCCTCACCTTCCTCAAATTCTTTCCAGAAACAACCTTTTTCTTTTTACCCAGAACAATCCACAATGATGACTATACCACTGACAAGAAGGGTGTGATAAGCTCAACCTCGCAAAAGCTCCGCCAGCCCCTTGTGGCAATCGCATTGATACGGCCAAGAGAGAGAAGGAATGATTGTTTTTTATGACGATAATGAGTCGGTGAGAGAGAAAGGTAGATTGAAAGAGGCAATACACTAAGCATGCATGCGCCACAATCATCAACATGAACAATATTCTAATAGAGAGAGAGAGAGAAAGAAAGAGCTCTCTATGTCCTAGAGAAAGAGAGAGAGAGAAAGAGAGAGAGAGAAAGAGAGAGAAAGGGAGAGAAAGAAAGATAAAGAGAGAGAAAGAGAGAGAAAGAGAGAATTACTTTGCCTATTCATGCTTGCTTCTGAGAACTCTTAAGGTCTCTAATATGGAGATTGTGCACAGAGTAGATATGCACTGCTATTGACGAATGGATAAAAAGAGTGAAGCCATAGACAAACCTCGATTCTTTCAATGTACAAGTGCAACTATCAATCCAATTTGGGCACAGTGATTAGCTATCTGGTTACTACCTCCAAGATCAAAAAGTGACAAAGATGTACACTGCTATGAGGACACCATAACGACAGCTGGGGATGGATTGGAGGATGAAGCAATGATCTTTGATGTCACCTAGAATTTGATTTTACCTTTGTTCTTTTGACTCATAACCGTGCTTCACTAGTCCACTCCCATGTTTGTAATAGAGAGAGACCCATTCTACACACATAGAGAGAATGATCTCGCATCTCTATGTCACCTAAGTAGAGAGAAAGAGAGAGTCTTAGAGAGCCACATGTCTAAAATTCACTTTTGCACTTTGAAAAATCATAAAATATATCGATATTGACATCGTTGATGATGTCAATCCTTGCCTACCTTAACCATTCATTTTGAATGCAGATACCAAAAATATCTAGTGGGATATATACTATTGAACAAGGTCAAGGCATTCACTTTATTTGGATGGTTTTTTCCTCTCCTTCACCTTTTCTATTTGATTAATGTAGTGATGATCTTAAGCATCTCTTGTATCTAAGGGGATTCCAAAAATTGTATCTTCACTTTCATAAAATTAGGTTTTAGTATCTAAAATATCTTGATTGTAAGTCTCTCTCATACCCACTTGATATTTGGCAAGAACTCTCTCCACTACCCTCTACTTTTTGCATATATTTTGGCATTACCTTTGTATTTTCCAAGGTTATTCATTACTTGAGGAGTCTTCAAAGGTTACTTTTCCAAGAGTTCAACCCTTACTTTTCCCAACCATTAGGCTCACTTTGGCACTAAGTGCCCCATCTTTGTACAAAGAAATACAAGAAGAAAATATTGTGTGTATGCATTTGTGGGTTGGCGGCTAATCTAAGCCCACACACAAACTCTCTCAAGTTCCGAAGCCTATTCTAAGGCTATCTTGGTGTGCATCGGGCGACTCTAAGCCTTCTCTCTACACCGACTTGTCTCACTTTTAGTGCCAAGGCTACTCTAAGCCCTCCAATTTTTCCAAATTTGTGGATATTTTCAAGTGGTATTTTTGCATAAAATGTGTCTTAGGTGTGTGTTATTAAACACTTTCAAAATGCCATTTTCCCACTTGAAGGCATAGGTTAACATGCTTTCTAGCACTTGTTTGCATCCTCTCTTGTCAAGAAAGTGTTCTTCAATACTTGACACTTATTTTTGTCAATTTCAAGCACAAGTTCAATTTTCCAAGATCTCAAGATCATCACCAAATTTTATAATGTCAAAGAGAGAAGCAAGTTCGTAATCCATGGTAAGTTATTTACCTTCCTTTACGACCATGTTTATGCCTCAAAAAGAATGCTTAGATTACCAAAATTGTAACCTATAGAAAGATATCATGCATGCATACTTGTACATAAATATTCTCCATGAAGTTGTAGATGGTTCAAAACCCGAACCAAATAAGCTCAAAGATGTAGAGTCTTGTTATATTTGCAATGTTAAGGACAAAAGAGCTTCATGTCAAATTCTTCTAGCTTGTGACAAAGGGTAACATGACTGCCTCCAAGACTTTCAAAGAATCTTGGGATGCACTAGAAAGGCTATATAAAGATAAAAATCCTTCAAAGATTTATGCGTTAGAGACTTTCACAATCTCAATATTCATCCCCAAGACACCACCATATTCAAAGGTCCTATGAAACATTTGTGACCAATCTTTACAAAAAAGGTCAAGAAATTACTTGAGAAGAAGTCAAAAATTACTTCTCCATGACTCGAGGCAAAAGACTCAAGCTACACAAGAAACAACTATGAAGGCAAAAGCTACTTTCCACAAGACTAACAACACTCAAGAGTCTAAGGACAAGGGCAAGAATAATTTTACTTGCAAATTTTGTGGAAAGCTTGGAAACATGGAGAAGTATCACTTTAAGAAGAACAACAAGGAAAAGTCCAAGTCTACTCCAAAAACAAAGCATCAAACGCACTCCACAAGTGAAGACATATTTCCTACAACTAAACACAAGGCACCTATCACATCCACTCATAAAAAAGAATGGATTTTTGATAGTGGGGCTTCATCACATATGTGTAATGAAAAAGAATACTTTCATGAGTTTCAAGAACACAAAAGCCAAGTTTATCTTAGAGATAACAAGTGCAACTCATACAAGTTATCTTTCCACACTCCTTTTCTTACATTATTACTTGGTCTATGAAAAATTTTTGCACCATTGTTGCAGAGCAAAGAGAGCACAGGGCAGAGAAAAAGAAGGGCCTCAAAATTTTCGATTTGGACACTCTATTTTGTATCATATCCATTCTTGTAACATATTTTCTGTTGTAAATGCACTAGAGGAGTCCTCTAGATGCATACCCATGGAGATTAGTAGCTTACCCATGTAAATTAGTAGGAAATTAGTCTTTTAGTGAATAAAGTGCCGGTCTCTTGTTTGGAAGGACCATTTTTAGGGCACATGTATATAATTCAATTTGTGACTCTTTGTAAAGACTTTTTTCCATTGTGAGAATCAAGAGCACAGAATTTTTTGTGTCTTCTCCTCTCTGTATCTTCTTCTATGTGAGCTTGTGAGCATGTGTGTTGCTTGAAAAGAGTGTTAGGAAGTGTTGTCTATCCATGAAAGTGTTTGTTTGCTGTGGTTAAGGTGTGTGCAAAGTGCAGGAAGTGTTGAAGTGTAGGAAGGTCATTCTAGTGACTCAGTATTTTGCTCATAACTTAAAGTAGAAGTGTGAGAATTGAGCAAAAATACCACCATTGGATGCATATTCTCGAGAGCTTCGAGATGCATATGCTATTCGCTATATTTGGAGTTTGGACCTGAGAGAAAGGCCCAATTTACTGTTGGCTGCTGCTCCAAGTATCGTGACACTATGACCGACAGCTGAAGCTTGATTGGAATAGTCTTAGCCTTGTTTGCACTCTTTGAGAAGTACATTTGCATTGATCGTCATTTGAATGCATGTCCTCATACACTCGGCTAGGTTTTGATACTCATCGGATTGATAATTAAAGAGTGAATCCCCACTATATGCACTTGAGGGGGATTTACGTATAGTCTCTTTCTCCACAAGTCCCTAAGTTGGTTCTTAGGTACACACGTTTTTTGGTGCGGTTGCCGGGGAGTGTCGAATCAAACCGAGGCATTCGTGTGATGATAAGTAGCTTTTTGCATTGAAGTGAGTGGAGGAATGGTGATTTTCTCTTCTTTGGTAAGTCACACTCATCCGCACTTACTACTTCTCACTCTTGAAGTGTGTGTAGTGAGTTGTTAGTCTAGGGAAGTAAGTGGAGTGAGTAGAGTAGGAGGAGGAAGGGAGTAGTTAGGAAGTTAGAGTAGCCATTAATTCTAGTCTTGTGAGTCTTTGGAGTTAGAAAGAATCTTTCAAAAGAAAAGAGTATAAAAACCAAAAACATTATCCTTTTGAATTCACTTGTTCCCAACACAAGTATCGTGTGCGCACTCTGTTGAGTATCGTGAGTTGAGACCGGGGATTTTTGGAACCTTGCAGAGCAAGCCAGAGGGATAAGGGAGTGGGAAGAGCTTCCAAGGTGAGCACACAACTGAATCCTTGTGCAAAATTACTTTTGAAATCAAGTTTTTAGAAAAGTATCGCGAAAGTCATCCTGGGGTGAGAAAAGTTTATTTCTGTGATACAGTTGGTGAGGAGAGGGTAGAAGAGCTTGAGAAACACATATAATCATTTAAAATTCAAAACAAACTTGTAAAAAACTAAAAAAGTGCCAAGTATCGTGTTCTCCCGCGGTCGAGTACCGTGATACCTGAATATCGTGATCTCCTGAGGTTGAGTATCGCGATACCTGGACTCGCTAAGTATCGTGTATCGTGGAGCTCTGTTTGCGATACCTGACAAGTATAGGGTATCGTCGAATCTGTTCTGACAATACATGCTAAGTATCGAGTATCGTTGAGAACTTCTCACGATACTTTCGGATATCGCATATCGTGTATCGTGAGATTCAGATCACGATACTTATTGAGTATCGTATATCGTGAGTTTTGGATCGCGATACTTGTTGGATATCGTATATCGCGGAGACTACTTCCCTGATACCTGACGAGTATCGAGTATCATCTTGAATTGCCTCGCGATACTTGTTGTGTATCGAGTATCGTGTTCATCAAGTATCGAGTATTGTGTTCATCAAGTATCGAATATCGTGTTCCTCTAGTATTGAGTATCGTGTTCCTCTAGTATCGAGTATCGTGTTTGGCACAGGATATTGGGCAACTATCGAGTATCGTGTTTATCCAAGTATCATTTATCGTCTCTTGTGAAGTATCGTGTATTGTCTGGTTCAAAGGTCGAGTATCATGTATCGTGAGTTTCGGATCGCGATACTTACTGGATATCGTATATCGCGGAGACTACTTCCCCGATACTTGACGAGTATCGAGTATCGTGAACTTTTTTGGGGTCAAGTATCGTGACCTGAGGTTTTAGAGTCAGTCCTTTCCCAACCAAATTTTTCTAGAATTCTGATCCTTAGTGAAGAACTCTAGAAGCTGGCCGTTGGCTAAGGTTAAACAGAACTTTAAAGCGAATGAACCTGAGATCTGGGAGAACCCTAGGAAGCGGAAGAAGTGTGATCTCTTTAGTGGGAAGTGTAGCCGAACCAAGTAGCCGCTCACATTATTCTGAAACCTCTAGCGAGTCAGAGGAAGAAATTCCTATGGCTTCAGAGGATATGCAAAACACTGTACCAATGATTGGCATGATGTCAATTATTGAGGGAGAATATCGGACATCTTTAGAATATGTGACCACCAATCAACACGAGATACCCATATACCTAGATGGAATAAACCGATCGGTGGCCAGATTTAAGAAAGCTTCAGAGGCTTACATAGTGCCTAGGCCAACAGTTAAGTATGCAGGAGGATTTTATATGGATAAAAGCAATATCCAGTATGTTGTTACAGAACATCCTCAAAACATCAATGAACTTGGGGAAGAAAGTAATGCTCATAACCTTAATGAAGAAGGAGATGAAGTGCAAGTGACCACTCCTAGAGGGAGATCTACTGTTGTTAAGGTTTGGAGAGGAGACCTGGTTCCCCAAGATGACTCTTTAATGGATGTGTATTTGATCAATGGAATGGAGCCTCTCCTCAGAGCATACTCTTCATTATGGGAAGCAACCCCTAATCCAGTCACTATCTATGAGTTACAAGATCCTGACTTCCCCGCCATCATCACATATCTAGACAAAAATCAGAGAAGGTATTGGCCCCTAACAAAGTCACAAAGAGCCGAGTTGAAATATCAGAACATTCCAGTGTTTCCCCCGAGGGATCAAGCCACTACTTCACGAAACCCACATGGAACCTCTCAAAATAATTCATTCCACTAGTCAAGACAAACACATATTCCGGTCAGACCACACAAACAATTTGCTTTGCCTACAAATAATCCCCACCATCGGCCTCAACCACCTGTTGACCCATGGAACGGAATTCCTGCCCCAGTTAGACCACCTGTAGCAAGAGGACTTGGTATACCCATTGGAAGACCCATTTTTCCTGTGATGCCTAGACCGCCTGAAGGAGGAAGAAGATTAAGGCCTATTCAAGTTGCCAAATGCATGAAAAACCATTATGATGGTTCTAGTGAACCTTACACTCATATAGCTGAATTTAAGCAAGTAATCAGAGTGGAACAAGTGAAAGATTTCTTCATTCAGTATGAATCTTTTGGTCTAACTTTGATAGACACAACTTTAGCTTGGTTCCAGCCATTAGATCCTAATAATTTTCAAAACATGGAACAAGTCTATCAAGAAATGATTGAGGAATTCACTAAATTTGGGATTAAAAATATTTCTTCCTCATTGATCCATAGCTTTAAGCACGCTCCTACGGAATCAGTGAGACTGGCAGCAAGAAGATTCAAGCAGTATGTGGATAGGTGTCCAATGGAAGAGAGACCTACTCAAAACAAAATGATGTCATTATTTTTGGAAGGATTAGTGAATGGATCATTGAGATCTCTAGTATCTGTGAAAAGAGTTCAAACTTTGCAAGAGTGTATGAAGGAATGTATCGACCTAGAAGACAATCTAGCCGAGGATCTGAAAATACCTCAAGGTAGTATCAAAAGTGAAGATTCAGCCAGCAGCACATCAAACCCTAAGAACAATGTAGAGGAAATAGCCGACTTAGTAACAAAGAAACTGAACGTTCAAGGACAGAGGAACTACCACAACAACCCAATGAGAGTGCCCATGCTTAGAAGATGTATGCATTGTGGAGGTGATCATTCTTCTCATTTGTGCACTAGGGGAGTAGTCCCACCACCTGCTTATGCTTACAATAGACCACCTATTCTGGGCCCTCTACAATATTGCAGCATAGAACAAAAATACACAAATCAGAGTGCACAAAATTGTCCTTACAATAGACAATCAAGACCAGTAGAACCGCTCATGAGACCTTATGGATACCCTCAGAGAGATCTAGGAGGAGAAGCCTTCAGATATCCCACATATCAGCAGTCGGCACCAGCACCACGACCTTGTGCTTATCAAAGTTACACTCAACCACAACCGGTGTTAGGACAACAGACGCCCCATCCTCAAAATGTTGTCCGAGTGAAAATAGCTCAACTGAAGAAAACTTAGGGAGAGCAATAGTCCCAGCCACACCATTGTCTAGTAATGAACCATATGACTCATCTTATGACCATAGTCAAGGAAACTATCCCAGTTATGAGAGCACTATAATAGAATATGGGCAAATGTACGAACCATATGCATATGGCATGGAAGCACCAGATAGTTCCTACGGATATGAGCAGGACTATGTGTCATTGATGTACACAGCACCCAGGGCATCCATACCCCCCGACCTATGAACAGACCGCCTGTACCTAGAGGACCATGTTATAGATGCGGAGGTGATCATTATATCAGAGAATGTACAGTACCAAACCCACCACCACCACAACGAGTCTGGTAAGGATACTGTAGTGATTGTGGTAAATAACACCTTTTCAGAGATTGCCCCAAGAACCCCAACAAAGTTAACTCTAACTTGCAGATTAACGTAATAGAAGTGATAGAGTCATCAGGGAGTGATAAGGAGTACACGGTACAGTTGAAAGCAATAACTAGAGCCAAAGCTAGAGAGACCCCAGACAAAACTGAAGAAACTGATCAAGGTGACAAAGAAAGGAACATACCTACACCTCAAATAGTTGAAGACTCGAAAGAGCCAAAGAAAAGTGTTACAAGTAAACGAACACAAAGATGGAAGAACCGTAGAGATAGGATGAAGGAAAAGAAACTACAACAAAAGAAGGAAAATGAAAAGAGCGAACAAAATCCAAAAGAGAAACAAGAAGAGGAAGAAGAAATTCGGAAAGGAAAGTCAAAAAAGGAAGAGGTAGGATCAGTTTTAGCAGATCCCATGCCTCAAGAATTAGCCATGTGGATTTAGGTGTACAAGGCACGAATAAGAGCAGGATCTACCATTGAACAACATGAAAGAGAATATCCTCGAGGAGACTTAGAGAAGGAAAGGTTGGAGATATGCAAAAACAGACCTTAGAAAAACCTATTCTTCAACTACCCAATTCACGAATCCCCGAAAAAGAATTCCAAGAGTGTGTCATCCCTAATGACCCTGAAAAAACCAAAAGAGGTGATACACATAATGAAAATTACTGTGAGGATAAAAGGGAAGGATCCATTGTCCCCGAAGTAGACGGAGAATGGCCTAAAGACTTGTGGGCAAGAGTCCAAGAAGACCGATGGAAGAAAGTGGAAGGAATAGCACCACCCTTTGAGGAGCTAGAAGCGGAAGGTGAAATTGAAGACTCCATATCTGAACTAGATTCAGAAGAATTAATACTAATTGATCCAAGTGACAAAGAAAATGATAGTGTAAAGGTTTCGCCAAATTACACAAGAGAATACAAACATAATTCAAAATTCTACCGCATTCCCTCAATGAGAAAAAAAAGAACAGAACCCATCAGTCCAAACATCAGACATCATACAACACCTTAGAAAGGTAAAAATCCCTTGCACTCTGACGTTGGAAGAATTTTTGAAGGTCAAACCACATTTGAAGAAGAAATTAACCAGCCAGTTGGAGATCAAGGCAAAAGAGACAGAGATGCCTGATGAAGTGGCCATAGTTAAAATCCCAGTCGATAACGTTGGAGATTTCAATGAGGGAGATGAAGGAAACACTTGCCTTCCAATTACCTATAGGGGTTACACTACTAAAGCTATCTTGGATTCTGGAGCTGGAGTAGGAATAGCAACTAAAGAAATCTGGGAGAAATGGAGAAAACCAACTCTAAGACCAATACACATGAAGATACAAATGGCAGACGGACACACTGAACGACCCTTGGGATTATTGGAAAGAGTAATTTTTACCACTTGCGGAGTTGAATTCGAGCACACCTTAGCAATATGTCAATTTGAAAGGGCTAGCAATTATGAAATGATACTTGGAAGACCTTTTATGAGACAACTAAAGGTAGTTCAGGATTGGGGAAAAAATGCGGTATACCTACAGCATGAAGGAACCACCACAAGAATAAATCTCCACACATATACATATCAAGATATTCCCCCCCTTACAATGGAATCAGATTCATAAGGAGGAAGATAATCAGTCGATTCATAGTATAGGTTCAAGTGATCAATCATCGATGAACAAAGACACTCATCTATGGATATGCCAAACTGCGAAAAAGGAAGAGGATAGGAGGAAAGGATGGTAGCAAACGCAAGGAGTTGCTAGATCTGTACAAGATCCAGCCTATATGCCTCAAATATTCCTAGATGAAAAATTCGAACCTCATGGTTGGATGGAGATTTTAGCTACTCTCGATGTGTGTGTAAACGAAGAAGTGATAACCATGAATGAATGCATTGATGAGGAAGGATATGCTGTTAGTCTATACTTGGTAGGCCTTCAAGAGGCTGAAGAAGGAGAAGTAATTGAAAAAGAATGGAAAGAGGATTACGAGAGCATTGAAATGGAACATGAACATATGGAAACGGAAAATGAAATCCAAGAAGTAAGTATCATAGCTAATGAAATAAATTAGGAACCAACACAGGAAGAGGAGCTTGGATTAGATAAAGCAAAAAATGATGAAGAAAAGAAGCCTCAAGACCAATTTGAAGTGACTGCCCACTTCAAAAAATATGAAGTAGAAGAGAGGAGAATTGCTATTCAAATGCCAAAACTAGAAGCACAGCCAGGAATAGCATATGACAATAAAGAGCAGACTAAGAAAATAGTAGTAACCTTAGAGGAAGGAGAAGAACGATGTACTTTTATAGGTCAAGATGTCTCAATGGAGGAAGAACAGAGTTAATACGACTGATAAAGGAATATAGGGATGTCTTTGCTTAGACATATAAGGATTTGAAAGGAGTAGATCCTTCTATATGTGCACATAGAATCCCTATGACATCTGAAGCCAAACCTTCCAAACAAAGACCATACACCTATAACGATGTATACTCAGCAAAGATCAAAGAAGAGATAGATAAGCTGTTAGATGCTGGATTCATTTACGCGATCGAACATACGGAATGGGTGTCACCTTTGGTGGTTGTACCGAAAAAAAATGGTAAGTTAAGAGTATGCATAAACCTTAAAAAAGTAAATGCTGCCACCATAAGGGATAGTTACCCATTACCCATCACGGATCATCTCCTCGAAAGAGTGGCAAGAAAGGAAGTTTATAGTTTTTTGGACGGATTTTCAGGGTATAATCAAGTAGCCATTGCTCCCAAGGACCAACATAAAACAACCTTTGCAACTGAATGGGGAGTATACGCCTTTAGGGTTATGCCCTTCGGCCTAACCAATGCCCTAGCCACTTTTCAAAGATTGATGTACCATGTGTTCAAGGAGTTCCTGAGAAAGAGTATGGAGGTATACGTGGATGATTTATGCACTTATTCAGTTGTACGATCAGAACATATCCCTGAACTAGGAAAGATCTTTGCCAAATGTCGACAATATCGAGTGTGCCTAAATTTGGAAAAGTGTGTCTTCATGGTTCGACAAGGAAAAATATCAGGACATATTGTCTCTAAGAATGGAATCTCAACTGACGAAGACAAAATCAAAGTAATTCTGGATTTACCGCGACCAAAGACTACTAAAGAAGTACAAGCATTTATGGGACACTATGGATACTACCGAAGATTTATACATATGTATGCCATAATTGCTAGACCTCTATATACATTATTGACTCAGTTTAACTAGACTGAAGAATGTGAAAAGGCCTTTAACGAATTAAAGAGTCGATTGAGTTCAGCCCCAATTCTTCGAGTACCTAATTGAAACAAGCCCTTTCACATTCATGTAGATGCTTCCAATTTTGCCATTGGTTGCATCCTAGCTCAAACCGCAGATACAGGAAAGTTAGATCACCCTATAGCCTATGCCAGTAGACAATTGAATCAAGCGAAACACAACTATACCACGACTGAAAGAGAAGGTCTAGGAATGGTGTACGCAATAAAGAATTTTCGACACTACTTATTGGCAAACAAATTCAAATTCTTCATTGATCATCAAGCCCTACTGTACTTAGTCAATAAGCCTTGTAATACAAGATGACTAGTACGATGGTTTCTATTGTTGATGGAATTTGATTTTGAAGTAGTAGTCAAGAAACGGAATACCCACGTTAGAGCATATCACTTATCAAGAATGACACATGGAGAACCACCCATAGGAGTACCAAATGATCTGCCTGACACGTACCTGTTCAACCTCGAAGTATGTCCCCAATGGGTAGAAAAGTTGATCCCTATACTCACATATGGACCTAAACATGGGATCTCATCAAACCAAAATCAAGATATATGGAAGACTGAAAACCTGCATATCATTGTTGGAAGCCTATATCACCAAGATTCAAGTGGATTACTCATGAGATGTGTGGAAGAGGAGGAACAAGAGATGTGGCTTCAAAAAGCACATGTAAATCGATGGAAAAATCACTTAAGTGCAAACAGAACGTGGCAAACATTGAAGAGATTAGGCATATATTGGCGGACCATGCAAAGGGATACACATAACTACGTATCCGCTTGCCAAACTTGTCAAGAACGCAATCCAGAAGAGAACTCTAACTTATGCTACTCCACCGTAGCACCAAGATGGAGCATGTCTCTAGTGAAGTTCTTGAAGACCCAAGATTACCCAGAAGGAGCCACTCTAGCAAGGAAACGTGCACTTGTAGAAGAAAGCAAGGACTATGCTCTCATAGGAAAACAACTCTTTAAGCGAGGAAGGGATAATCATTTACGAATGTGCATTCATGAAGATGAGTATCTTGCTGTCTTAGAGATGGCACATACAAGAGCTGTAGGAGGACATTTCTCTACAGATAAAACTGCAAAAATGTTTCTCTTTGCTGGAATGTGGTGGCCAACTCTACATCAAGATGCAACAACATACGTACAACGATGTGATACTTGTCAACGAACGAAATATCGAATTAGAAGGGATGAAATGCCACTAAAACCCATGATAAGTGCCAGAGCTTTCACAAAATGGGGAATAGACTTCATAGGACCTATTAGCCCACCAGCTAAAGGATCCCATGCTGAATACATAATCGTAGCCACAAACTATCTGACCAAATGGGTTTAAGCCAAAGCTACCAAGAAAAACGATGCAAGAACTACGGCCAAGTTTCTCTTCAAGAACGTTTTCACTAGATTTGGACTGCCGATACCTGCAGTCATTATTGACGTTATGCAGTCATCCAAATTGTGAGTGGTAGAGGCACACACTTTGTGAATGAAGTTATAGAAGCCTTACTGAATGAATTCTTGGTAATTCATAAGAAATCAGCCCCTTATCACCCACAAGCCAATGGACAAGCCGAAAGTTCAAATAAAATCTTGTGCACAGTTCTCACAAAAATTGTGAACAATGGTAGATCGGATTGGGATAAACAATTACATCATGCTTTATGGGCATTCCGAGTAGCTTACAAGACCACCATAGGAACTACTCCTTTTAACTTAGTGTATGGACAAAATGCTATTTGCCAATTGATTTCTTAATACCCACTCTCAGAGTAGCAACAACTTATGAGTGGACGGGACATGAACTCTCAGCTCAATTGGATCAAATAGAGAAGTTACATGAAACTAGGTTACAAGCAGTAGCAGGCATTTATGCTGCTAAAAGGCTACAGAAGGCATATTTTGATGCTCATATTAAAGATAAAAATTTGAAGGAAGGAGATTTAGTTTTGGTATATACCCTGAAACAACACGCAAAGAAATTGCAGAAAAGAGGATATGGCCCATTAATCCTCAATCGCATATCAACCAGTGGAGCCATCAGTTTAGCCACCTTGGATGGAGACGTATTGCCAAACTATATCAGTGGGTGTCGAGTGAAAAAATATCTAGAGCCATTAACTGCAGAAATAATGTCACGGTTGATAATGGGTAAGAATAGGCGCCTAGAGGAAGAAAGAATACGAGAGGAAGGCAGACAAGAAGCGCTAGAACGAATAAGAAAATGGAAAGAATGGATGAGAGAGAGATGAGAGATATCGCCTAGGAGAGGAACTCATCCCACTGGCCAACTTTAGGGCCATTGAAAACCTAGGGCAACAAAGGAAGCAACCATATTTGAATGTGGGAGCTGGAAAAAAAGAGTACCACTTAGTGGATGCTCTCATTGACACAGGAGCCGCTATAAGCTGCATCAAATTTTCATTGACTCAGAAACTCAAGGAGGAATTACGCCCATCTAAGGTACAACTGATAGGAATAGGAGGAAAAATTACTCAAGGTATAGGTGAGGTTACCTTACCTCTACATCTCGAAAACAACACTATGGAACAGAAACTCTTAGTATGTCATGATCAAGATTTACTCGAAGACCTAGTGTTAGGCCAAGATTGGATATACAAATATGAAGTGACTATTCAATTGGCCTTAGGATACATCTCAGCCAACGTAGGACATCGAGAGGTATTCAGCATGTTAGACGAATGACCAATTAAAGATAAGGATGTGGACCCGAGAGCTCACTCTAATAAACATGATGATGAATGTATGTCCACTAGCACTATGGAAACCCCTTCATCGAGTACTCCATGTGAGGATACACTGAATTCTGCTTGCACACCATCTTCTAATCTAGCAAATCACAAGAGTATCATTCTATCTGAAAACAGCCTTAGCGAAGAACCACGTACAAG
The DNA here is from genome assembly GCA_020310875.1 of Ceratopteris richardii. Lineage (NCBI taxonomy): Eukaryota > Viridiplantae > Streptophyta > Polypodiopsida > Polypodiales > Pteridaceae > Ceratopteris > Ceratopteris richardii. The sequence goes on from CM035418.1 coordinate 90,767,742, forward strand.
AGAGACTAATTCTCTGAGTAATCACAAGTCTGCACCTATTAGAATATACCCCATTCCTTACACTAGACAGACTTGGATAAGGAAGGATCAAGTGGCTGCATATCTTCAACAACAGAAACATTATCGACATCAGAACGACCCATCGAACAAGCGAGTAAATCACTTTGGACACCGGGGTCCACAACGAATTGCTAGAATATGGATTCCAAAGAAAGTGGTAGCCGCTCAACTGGCCCAAACACAGATATGGATTCCCAAATCATGTACTCAAAGGACAATCACCAAGAAGGACGAGTCGAGGCACAAAGAAAATCAGTATGGTCTAAAGGCAAAACAACCAAAGATGAATAGCTATAGGATAGAGAAGGAGTCTACATATGCTTCAAAAACCATTCCAAGATTCAAAAAGCAGATAAAGCAGGCGTACATCATGAGAAGCACCACATTCTTCAGGAATGTTAGGAATAAAAAATGCCCCAACAGTGTGAAGCAGATGTGGATCCCGAAAGGCAAGACAAGCTATATGCATCACCCAAATACTTCGAGTTGCACACATTCAGAGTTACCAGAGCCCAAAGTATGCATGATAGGGCCACATTACAAGGCCAAGCATTTGGCACAGTATTCTTCTATTTTAGGATAGTAAAGCACATTTTCCTCTTGGGAAATAGGAGAGCACTTGTACATACTTTAAGAAAATCACTCAAAAAGTAATAACCGCTTCGGCTATGGACTAACTTTCCTGTTTTCCTTTCAGACAAAAACACAAAAATATCTAAAAGTATGAAAAATCCTAGGTATTACCTTTCTCACACCCACGGGGAAGGGATGACACCATTCACACGGAGCATGGCCAATCTTATGAAAGACAAATGAAGGAGGATTTTTGATACTAACTTACCACTAATTCATACTCTATATTGAGTGTAGATGGCATCTTCTAATTCCGAGGCTATGCAAGAGGAAGAGGTCCAACTTCTTCATTGGAATCAATAACAAAAGCAAGAGGCCATTGGTTTCTGGATGACCAACCAGTGTCCGAACTCATTTTCATGGCCACTATCAAAATCATGGACAAGGATCACTACTTCCCTATCATGTCGCAAGATTTCAAGACTATCATACAAGGATTAACTCGCATGACGGATGTCTGGACACAAGTAGGAATGGATGCATTTCACAAACTACCTATTTATCTACCAGATTTCCAGAGGTGTACGCAAGTGATGAATACACTTCAGCCTGCATCGAATAAGATGTCAGTCCTAGAGGCACGAGTACTGAATAAAGTGGGTGCCTAGAAAACGACTCAATTCAATCATGAGCTAATTAACAAAGCTTTCGGATGGAATCAAGAGGGACTCACTAATGTCAAAGATGAATTTCATGATCCGAAAAAGAAAACCTTTTTGGAAATCAACAGAACGGATATTGAAGATGTTGTTCGCTTAGTGCACCAGCACTTTTGTTTTCCAAGCATGCATAGATATACAGCACCTCAAAAGATTGTGGTGCAACTACTCTCACATGCTATGAGGCAAGTCGGAAATCAAGTAAATATGACTCCATATGTTCAAGACCGTCTATTTGAAGCAAAGAAGAAGTGGGGTCAGAAAAAGTTTCTGAATGGTAGTTCGGCCTTGGCCCTACTCATTTATGAGGCACTTGACATGAAGAACTGCTTGCGCGTGATGCCAACCTCAACAGAGCTAGCCAAATATGCTAAGTCAGCGACTGTTCCAAAGAAAAAGAAAACAACCATATGTATTGACGAAGTAGGAACCAGTTCAAGGAAACCCATGAGGGGTACTAAGCGCCTAAGAGAGGAAGAAGCTCAAGAGACACCACAATCAAAGAGGACCCATACACTACCAAATATTCCTGTGATCCAACAACCAATTACGAAAAGAGACCTCTCTGCTGCCCTCGAAGAAACACATCAATTTATTCAGGGGCAACTAAATTTAAATATTCAAGGTCACCATTACAGACAGGCAAGCAAAGAAAGGAGAAAAAAAGATAAAGAACAGACCCCTGAACAAGTTGCCAGATATAAAGAACTGGGATTAGAAGATTCGAGCTCTAATGAGGAATCTAGTCCCGAGAAAGACACCCTGGACACTAACATAAGGACTGAAACTCACAATGAAGAATGGACATAGATCAATCAAGTTGAAGTCACGCCAGACAACCAACAAGCACAAGCAAAGAGCGTGGAAGAATCCATTGGGCGCACATAATTCAATTGAATGAAAAGTCAAAGGTCAGCATCAAAGAAGCTGCAATAACTAATAAAGATGCAAAATCACCTATCAAAGAGGAAATACAAACTCTAGTGGCCCAAGACTCAGGCCTACTACAAAACAAAGAGCCAACTGTGATTGAAGTGCCTGATGATACACCTCAAGGTAAGATTGACCACATGGAGGCTGAGCCAAGGATCCAACTTCATATTAGGCAGCCCCATGATACTACGTTACACATGGCACAAGGGAAAGATGTGACAACTGGAGCAGAACCTAGTATCCCTACCACTTGGTTAAATGTGGATGTCACTCAATTGAAACCTGTTGTCAAGCAAATGATACAAACGGCCATGGACACGCAACAACAAATGATGGACATAGATGTGGATTATGACAAGGCAATGAGGGAAAAGAATCAGTTTCAAATCATGAGGGAACAACTATCCGCACAGCTCATCCAGGCCTAGAAAGAGATTACAGCCAAAGGAACAGAGTTACTCGCAGTAAAAACACAATGTGCTACATTGATGCACCAGCATTATCAGCTATAGACACAACTGATAGAATTACAAAGACAACATGAAGCTAGTGAAGCAGACAAGGGAGAATGAAAGCTAGAAGTAATCTGCTCGAAACACAACTAAAGGTGTACATGGAGGAAAATGACAATTTACGAAACAAAAATAAAGAACTGATGAAGGCACTACTGTACGATCAACCTCTAGAGAAACAAGAGACTACAGTTGTTGACCAAAAGGAAATAAGAGATTAGATTGAGAAATATCTATTATGCCCAGCCGACCAACAATAATGGCATATTATTCTAGGTTGATGTTTTTGCCGAGTACATATATGCAGACATTCAAAGAAGCCTTTTTCATAGGGTTTTTTGAAATTGATTCAGAAATCTTCTTAAAGATGTCATCTAAATTGAATGCCAGATTAGTGGTATATGAGCTAAGCTTCTTCGCCGATCATAGACAACCACCACATGACGGTGTGAAAGCAGAAGAGTGGAAGCAGCTAATGATACGTGAAGCCAATCTCCTTAATGAAAGAGAGCAAAAAGTGTATAGAACATACTCCCGTCGACTCCCAAAGCCTGTCGGGGATGACAGAGTTCAGGAGGGGGGCAGTGTTGAGCGAGAGTCAAGCAAAAAGAAGAAAAGAAGAAGAAAAAGAAAGAAGCTTCATTAAGAAGATCATATCTGAAGAAACATCTCTATAAGAAGCCCCGCAGGGGTGCAACACCCATCTCTACAAGAAGCCCCGCAGGGGTGCAACACCCATCTCTGTATAGAGCCCCGCAGGGGCACACAACAAGGAAAATCACGTAGGTGGAAAGGAGCAACCAGGGCCAGGAAAGTATCCATGAAGTGCAAGAAGATATTGGCACCTAGTAATCCTCCCGCTGATAGCGCGCGTTTTCAACAAAGTAAACAGGCTCAGAACAATACAACAGGGTCACATGTGTGCAACCAAGACAAATCAGAAGACCAAAAGCTAGAAAGAGGTGACTAAGAACAACACATTCCTAGTCACTGGTGGCGTGCGTGGCAGCCCGACTGAATGCGGCAACCCAAATTAGTGATGTACGGGATATCAAGGGGCAAACAAAAGCAAAAGACATACCTCAGATAAGATAACCAATTGTCTGACAGTCCTTGTTGCCGCTTCGACCGTTGGGTGCGTGTATTCAGACCTCTTAAACAAGCTGGAGACAAGAAGTAAAGCATGTCAAGGGACAACAGAGACAAAGAGGGGGAGAGTGTTGCAGAGCAAAGAGAGCACAGGGCACAGAAAAAGAAGGGCCCCAAAATTTTTCCGATTTGGACAATCTATTTCCTGTAACATATTTTCTGTTGTAAATGCACTACAGGAGTCCTCTAGATGCATACCCATGGAGATTAGTAGCTTACCCATGTAAATTAGTAGGAAATTAGTCTTTTAGTGAATAAAGTGCCGGTCTCTTGTGTGGAAGGACCATTTTTAGGGTACATGTATATAAGTCAATTTGTGATTCTTTGTAAAGACTCTTTGCCATTGTGAGAATCAAGAGCACAGAATTTCGAATTTGTGTCTTCTCCTCCTTGTATCTTCTTCTTTATGAGCTTGTATGCATGTGTGTTGCTTGAAAAGAGTGTTAGGAAGTGTTTTCTATCCATGAAAGTGTTTGTTTGTTGTGGCTAAGGTGTGTGCGAAGTGTAGGAAGTGCTGAAGTGTAGAAAGATCATTCCCGTGACTCAGTATTTTGCTCATAACTTGAACTAAAAGCGTTAAAATTGAGCAAAAAAACTACCATTGGATGCGTCTTCTTGAGAGCTTTGAAACGCATATACTATTTCTTATATTTGGAGTTTCGAGCTGAGAGAAAGGCTCAATTTACTGTTGGCTGCTGCTCCAAGTATCGTGACACTATGACCGACAGCTGAAGCTTGATTGGAGTAGTCTTAGCCTTGTTTGCACTCTTTGAGAAGTACATTTGCATTGATAACCATTTGAATGCATGTCCTTATACACTCGGCTAGGTTTTGAAACTCATCGGATTGATAATTAAAGCGTGAATCCCCACTATATGTACTTGAGGGGATTGAGGTATAGTCTCTTTCTCCACAAGTCCCTATGTTGGTTCTTAGGTACACAACCATCCTTTTTGAAATGAACTTCAAGTCCATGATCTTTATGATAGAAATTGATAATAAGTTGCTTTTTCGTATAGGCACATACAAAACATCACAAATATTTCTCTCAATACTAGTGGAAGCAACAAAAGAGATGGTTTTTATCCCTTTAATTGGACATTTGGAGTCATTTCCAACCACTACATTGATGGTTTTCTATAAACACATTAAGGAGTTCTACCTATCCTTCTAGCTGGTCATGTGGCAAGATTCTCCACTGTTTAATATCCTAGGTTCATCCACATGAGTTTGCATAGATGTACATGCATCCTCTATGACAACCCATAGTACAACTTTTGTTCTATTAAAAAATTCCCTATTCTTTCATGTGGATTTGTGAGTATTGTTTCTCTCTTGAGCTTGCATCTTCCTCCAATCCTTAATAGCATGAACCTTTTTTTGCAATAAAAACAATTTTTGGTGAAATTTTTCTTCTTTGGATTTTTCTCTGAATTATGAGGAGAATCTTTGCCATTTGCATTTATTGAAAACGAGGCATCATTTGAGCCTCGCATATTCTTCAAGCACATTTCTAGAAGCCTCATAAGAAAATCTTCAAAGGTAAGAGGTAGTCTACCCTGAGTGTTAAGGGAAATTACTAGCCCATTTTATTTTGCAGGAAGAATTTGAACACACTTGCAAGCCAACTCTTCATGTTAATTAGAACACCAAGAGTAACAATATGATCTAGTAAATGTTCGATTTGCTTGATGAAATCTTGCACCTTCTTTGAATCAAAGTGCTTCCCGTTTGTTAATTTATTCTTAAGATTTTGAATGTGAGTGTGATTCTTAGTCTCATATTGGCAAGCCAATATACCCCGTGCCTCATGTGCTTTAGTCGTATGTTGGACTATAGTAAACACAATCACTTACACTCTTAACAATGGTAGACAACACATCTACATTTCCTCTCTTCAAAGTTGGAAGAAGATTTGGATCATGCTAGATTGTCACTTGGGGATTTGATGGATCTTCCATTGGAATGAGCTCTAGATCAACCCCTAGTGGGCCCATGACCTTATCAAGAAACTCATAAGAGTAAAAAATTATATAGATTTTGAACTTCAAGAGTGTGTTATTTGTTCCATCAAGCTTCCCTTGAGTGAATGCGTGTGGAAGAATGTAAAGTTGTGTAGCAATAACATTAGGAGATGAACAAACACTAGAAGATGAAGCCATCACTTATGCACTATGTAATATGAAGAATTCATTCGTAGGTTAATAAAGTAATCCTCTTTACTAATAGATACCTAAAAGCTTTGATACCATCTCAGAAATTAGTTACCCAAGAAAACATAGGAGCAATAGGAGAGAAGAGAGGAGATACTTCAAAAAAGTTGCTACTAAAAGGAAGTATAAGGATGAGGGTGTTGTCAACATCATTTTTGAAATGTACTTCAAGTCCACGATACATTATGGTTGAAATTGATAAGAGGTTGCTCTTTACTATAGGTGCATACAAAAGATTAGTGAGTTTTCTCTCAACACTAGTGGAAGCAACAAAAGAGATGGTTCTTGTCCTCTTAATTGGACATTTGGAGTCATTTCCAACCACTACATTAATGGGTTTTTGTAAACACATTAAGGAGTTCTACCAGTCTGTCTAGCTCTAGAAAGATTCTCCACTATCTAATATCCTAGGTTCATCCACATAAGTTTGCGTAGATATACATGCGTCCTCTATGGCAACACATAGTTCAAGTTTTGTGCTATTTACACATTCCCTATTCTTTCATGTGGATTTGTGAGTATTTTTTCTCTCCTCAACTTGCATTTTCCTGCAGTCCTTAATGGCATGGCCCTTGCTTTGAAATAAAAAAACCTTTTAGTGAACTTGTTCTGCTTTGGATTTTTCTCTGAATTATGAAGAGAATAGTTGCCATTTGCATTTATTGAAAATGGGGCATTATTTGAGCCTTGCCTGTTCTTCAAGCACATTTCCAAAAGCCTCGTAGAAAAATCTTCAAAGGTAAGAGGCACTCTAACCTGAGTTTTAAGGGAAATTACTAGCCCATTATATTTTGTAGGAAGAATTCAAACACACATGCAAGACATCTCTTCATGTTTATTAGAACACCAAGAGTAACAATTTGATCTTTTAAAAATAGGGACTTACAAGATAGAAGTTCAACTGACATAAAATATATAAATGATTTTTGAGTCAGATAGGGAATATTCCATGGAATATTCCTTTTATGGTCACCAATGTTGTCGCTCAGCATTGCCCTTGGCCCCAAAATTGGGGATCATGGAAATTCCTTTCCTTATAGTACTTTTGATGGTCCAACTTGACCTTCATTCAACTTGCAAGCTAGGATTTCCATCAACTAGGTAATGCATGATAGGCTTCTCCTTTTAATGAAGGCCTTTCAAAATGTGCAACACAACATACAATCATGAGGGGTAGACATTCATATACTAGCAATAATCACATCTAATTAGAAGACATTAGAGTAGCCCAAACCTAAATGACCTTTGTTTGTTTTAAGCAAGGGTGATCGAACAAAAGGGTATAATAAAAAACAAAGTGAACTAAATCAAGAACCAAAAAATTAATACGAAATAGTACCCCATACATATGAATGGGGATATCACAAAGAAAAATCCTAGGTTACACTCTAGACTAACCAACCATTCTGATGAGAAATAGGGTTGATTTTCATGATTCCAACCGAATTGCTTGCAAGTGAAAAATTTGTGGATCTTGACAGCAAGACCACCATCAATAAGAACTTGCCAAAAAATTGTTAAAGGAACTACACTAAGTGGTGGCATCCTGTTGGGTCAAGGGTGGAACTACGTTGCAAGTATCACTGTTGATATATTTAGGTAGTGATGTGTGTGAACACACTAGGACCGTCGGGGCACTTTTTTCCCTCTTTAGGAGGTTTTTTCCCCCGGCTTGTATATACGCCTATTGTCCTAATGGGCTACTTACCTTTGTACATTCTCTAGTAATACATTGACTATTGTGTGTTTGTGCTCCAAGCTTCTTCTTCTTCCTTGTGATGTTCGCGTGCTTCTATAGACATCTATCTCCAACAATTGGTATCAGAGTAGGTCATCGCTTCATCTAGGGCACCGTCGACACTCCTCCGTTTGTAGTCTCAGAATCGCTATTTCATCTTTTTGTGCCAAAGGTATATACCAGTTTCTGTTCGCCAGTTTAAGCGTCTCGATGTCTGCTACAGGTCTAGCAAAACTCGTCTGGGCAGTTCTATTCAACTTTTTGAGATACAATCAATTTTCTGCATCAAGGTATTTTAGTCACTGGCCATGGCTGAAAGTAGTGATGTATTCTGTATGTTGGCTGTTGAGGATAAGTTGGATGGTACCAACTACCCATTATGGGCTTATATGATGCGACATGTTTTGGTTGCAAAAGGATTGTGGAACATTGTGCAGGGTGTTGAAAGACGTCCTGTTACACCTGTAACGACAGGTACTACAAATACAGGTGCTGGAGCTGATGAAGATGGTGTCGAAGATGATATTCCACAGATTCCTGTTCGTGCTACTGATTGTGTTGCACCTAATGCAGAGCAAATTCGTTGGGATGGTAGAGATGCCGAGGCACATGCATTGATAGCTTTGTCTGTCAAATGTGCCATTATACTCATATTCGCTCTTGCAAAACAGCTAGGGATGCTTGGGATACACTTACCACATTGTACCAAGCTAGGAATGAGGCTCGTGTTGCTTACCTCCGAAAACAGTTGGAGAGTGAGCACATGAATGAAGGTGATTCTATGGACAGTTTCCTAACAAAGATCAAAGGTTTGAAGGAATAGTTGATTTTTGCTAATGAGGTTATACCAGATAGCTCACTTGTGCAGACCGTTCTGAATGGTCTTCCTGCTTCATATTAGAGTTTTGCTTCTACTCTTCGGTTGATGATGAAAGGCAATCCGAATGCCTTATCATTTGAGGTGTTAGTCTCTTTTCTGTTGCAGGAAGATCACTCCAGGCAGAACAGGTCCATTATGCGTGTTGCAGATCAAGCTTTCTTGGTTAGTCAGAAGGGAAAAGGAAAATGGAGCTCTTCTACTAGTAAGCAGAAATCTGCAAATGCTGCACATTCGAAGAACCAGGATAAAGACGAGAAGAAATCAGAAAAGCAGAAATTGTTTTCCAAGTACTGTAAAGGGAATGATCATATCATAAAGAACTGTCCAAAACTGGCTGCAAAAGAGGCAAAGAAGAAAGAGGCTGGAATGGTTGTTGCAGAGGCCTCTACACCAAAAACAGAGTCTGCAAATCTTCTCAGGAAGAAGAATGGGCGTTTACTACTGTTTGCAGTTTTGACCCATCTTCTCATGAGCAGTGCATGTCTGCAGTGGACTCAGATGTTTGGTACTTTGAGAGTGGGGCGACCAAACATATTACCTCGCAGTGCAGTTTCTTCTCTTCACTCGAGCCTACCCCTACAGGGAATACTATCACATGCGCCAACAACTCCTCTTATCCTGTTATGGGAGTTGGTAAACTCATTCTGACTACTACTGATGGTAGTTCTTTCACCTTGTCAGATGCTTTATTTGTGCCAGGTATCAAGAAGAATCTATTATCAGTTTCTACATTAGCCAAGATTGGCTTGGTTGTGAATTTTTGTTGATGACAGATGTACAGTTCATGATCTGTCAAATGGCGATGTTATTATTGCTTCTGGCATTTTATGTCGTGGGCTGTATAAGCTCATAGACTATGAAAGATCTGTGAATGATTCGGCATCTGCAGTTCATGATTCTCAGGCTATCTCAGATGCAAAGCTTTGGCATGCACGCTTTGGTCATCTGAATTTTGCTAGTTTGCTACGCCTGCAGAAATCTGATATGGTGTCTTCTTTGCCCAAGCTTGAGGCACCTGGAAAACATGTATGTGAAGGTTCTATTTTGGGCAAAATGCAGCGTTTCTCCTTTCCAAAAGATGGTTCGGTTCGGGCTACGCAGAAATTGTAGCTTGTACATAGTGATGTCTGTGGTCCTATGCAGACACCCTCTTTTGGAAATTACCTTTACTTCCTAACTTTCATTGATGATTTTTCCAGGCATGCATGGGTATATCCATTGAAGGCAAAGTCCGAAGTGTTCATGTGCTTTAAACAGTTTTTGGTTTTGGCTGAAAATCTGTCAGCATGTAAAATGGGCACCCTCCATTCTGATCGAGGGGGGGAATATATGTCTTCTGATTTTAATGCATTTCTGGCTGAACGTGGGATAAAACACCAGTGTACAGTGCCATATACGCCTCAATAGAATGGAGTTGCTGAACAAAAGAACAGGTCACTCATGGAGATGGCGAGGTGCATGGTCAAGAGTTAGGCTTTACCACATAATTTTTGGCTTGAGGCTGTCATGTGTGCAGCATATGTACTGAACAGGTGTGCCACTAAAGCGCTACAGTCTATCACTCCATATGAGGCTTGGCATGATCGCAAGCCATCTGTTGCTCATCTGCAGGTTTTTGGTTGTTTGGCATATGCACTAGTGCCTGAACAACATCGTAGAAAATTGGATGATAAGGCAGTAAAATGTATTTTTGTTGGGTACAGTTCTGAAAGTAAAGGCTATCGTCTGTATCATCCACAGACTAAACGCATTCTGGTTAGCCGTGATGTTGTCTTTGTGGAAGATGCTATTCAGCCATTGCTTTCATGTACTGAGACATCTGTTAGCTCTAAAGACATGTATGATACTTTGATGCCTCTTTTTACAGGTGGACAGTCTAGTGCTGATCCTAATGAGGCAACTTCTCAGCCTTTGCAGGTTTCATATGATGATGCAAATCATTCCATTTTTTATGCAGATTTACATGATGCACTTGTTGATGAGAGAGCTGATATTGAGTAGGCAAAAACTATGCCAAAATGGCTGGTGTAGACTTTGTGTGACAGTTAATTAGATGCACCTTTGTCATATCATACTCGTTCAGGCTCTCATAGTGCCTCCTTTGCATCAGATTGCTATGCTATGGCTGTGTCTAGCCTCTGTTATGAGAATGAGCCTGTTTCTTTTGATGAAGCACAGAATTCAGAAAATTGGATGGCTGCTATGCAATCTGAATATGATGCTATAATGAAGAATGGTACATGGTCTTTATGTGACTTGCCTCCTGGCAAGAAGGCCATTGGCACTAAGTGGGTATACAAGCTGAAGCGTAAACGTGATGGTACATTTGACAGGTATAAGGCTAGGCTTGTTGCAAAGGGTTATGCGCAGGAAAGAGGCATTGATTTTGATGAGACCTTTGCACCTACATGCCGTATGACTACTGTTCGGAGCATTTGTGCACTTGCAGCCCATCATGGTTGGAATGTACATCAGTTGGACATTAAAACAGCATTTCTGAATGGTGACTTGCATGAAGAAGTGTATGTTTTTCAGCCCCATCGCTTTGTGTAGAAAGGGCATGAAAACCAGGTGTGCAGGTTAAAGAAGGCATTATGTGGTTTAAAGCAAGCACCACGTGCTTGGTATGAGAAGATGCATGCCTATCTGGTTGCACATGGTTTTGTGAATAGTCCAACTGAAAGCACCTTATATGTTAAGCGTGCTAATGACGTGCTTCTGATCATTGTTGTCTATGTTGATGACATGCTGCTCACTGGTCCTATTGAGAACCATATTGCTGATTTGAAGGCTGATTTGCATGCCTCATTTGAGATGTCTGATTTGGGGCATTTGCATCACTATTCAGTTTATGCAAGTTGATGGTGGAATGACTTTGTGTCAAATGAAATATATTAACACATTATTGCAGCGTTTTGGCCTTGAAGACTGTAAGCCTATTGCCACTCCTATGGAGACAGGTTTACGATTGAGTCTTCATGATGCTGGAGATGCATTTGATGCTGTTCTCTATCAGTAGGCTATTGGATGATTGATTTACTTATGCATTACTCTGCCAGATATTCAGTTTGTTGTCTCACATATGAGCAGGTTTATGCATTGCCCAGGAGTCACGCATTGGAAAGTGGTTAAGCGCATCTTTCCCTACTTGAGTGGCACTCGACTACTTTGGTTGTTTTATCCCAAGGGGGGATCACTACTGCCAGATTTGCATGCTTTTTCTGACTCAGATTGGGCTGGTTGCTATGACACTCGTGTGTCCACCAGTGGTTTTTGCTTCATGCTTGGTAGCTCATGTATATCTTGGTTGAGCAAGAAGCAGCCTAGTGTGGCCACTTCTAGTTGTGAGGCTGAGTATAGGGCAGCTTTCACAGCAACTGTTGAGTGTGTGTGGCTGAGATGCCTTATGGTTGATTTGGGTGTTGGCCAGTCTTCTGCCACCACCATCTTCATTGACAGTCAGAGCGCATTGGCAGTTGCGAGGAACCCTGTGTTCCATGCTCGCACTAAGCACATTGAGGTGCATTATCACTATGTCAGGGAGAGGTTCTCTGTTGGGGAGATTAGCTTGGCATATGTGCCCACGTAGGAGAACACTGCAGACCTTTTCACGAAGGCTCTGCCTAGGGAGAAGTTTGAAGCTTTCCGCAAAGCTTTGGGCTTACTTCCTTTTGTGGAGTGATTTCCACATAGCTTGGCACTTCCTTATACATGAGTGCCAGCTCCTTCTTCACCGCATCACTCCCAGGGGGGATTTGTTGATATATTTAGGTAGTGATGTGTGTGAACACACTAGGACCGTCGCGGCACTTTTTTCCCTCTTTAGGAGGTCTTTTTTCCCCCGGCTTGTATATACGCCTATTGCCCTGCTACCTATCTTTGTACATTCTCTAGTAATACATTGACTATTGTGTGTTTGTGCTCCAAGCTTCTTCTTCTTCCTTATGTTGTTCGCGTGCTTCCGCAGACATCTATCTCCAACAATCACTTCTCTAGATTATCATTGAAATAATTCCAATAAATTTTTTGAGATGAAGTTGAATCGGATATTTTAACAACAACTATCCTATTTTAGAAATAGCATCAAAATTTGTACAAAGAGAAGAGGATAAAGAATTAGTAACCCCATTAGAATCCATATGTGTTGTTGCCGTCTGTAAGCTATTAAGGAATGGGAGAAGAAGAGGTAAGTCAGAGGTCCCTTTGATCAAGGACCCATTGTCTTTGATGAGGAGAAGGACCTTCCCACAACTTGGAAGGAGGTACATTCTTAGTGGAACATATCTATGCTACAAGATCTAAAAGTGTACCAAGGTTTTCCAGGGAAATTTTAATGATTCTTCGAGAGTTCTTCACAAATTGTTAGGGAGAAAACATTGGTAATTGGATGACATGCCACCCAATGATCTGTGTCATATTCTTTGGCATCCGTACACTACCTTCTAACATGCACTTCCTTCATGCAAAATCAACATCATGGTGGTCATAAGTAACCATCTTGTTGATTATATCATCTTTGAGTTTAATAATTAGAACATTTAAATCCTCCTCTTACATCTCAATGTACAAGTCCTTGAGTCTGGATATAGGAGAGGAAGGAGCACCATCAATGGGTGCAACTGATTAGACTTCCATAATGTGCATGTAAGATTCATTGCAAGCATTGTATTGAGAATTCCAATTCAGATGGTCATGTGTAGCACCACAAATTACACAATATAATTGGTTTAATGCATAAGTATTTATAGTGTGTGTAGTATTTCCACATTTAGTAAAATCTAATGCCTATAAGGTATCCTTATTATGAAGGTCAACCATCCTAGATATAAGGAGAGTGGCTGCAATTTCATAAGATGGAATGAACTGTAGTTTCTCTTGGATCCGTTCCATGTATGTAATAAGTTCATCTAGTTTTGGTTCTTCAACGAGTTTACTACTAACCTGAGTAAGAAAGAACTCGACAAGATCTCGTACTACAAGATTACAAGACGACAAGAAGGTTTTTCTACAATACTAAACTAAACAAGACTAGAACAAGGAACAAGACTAGATTTAGAATCGAAACTTGGAAAGTGCTTACTTCCTGATCATGACTCCTTGAGCTCCCAAGACTAGCATTAGCGAAATTGAGGTTGTATGTGGAGAATCCCTCCTTCTATAGGTGTTCAAGGGTGGTTATGAATTGATGATATCATCGATGATGACAACAACCTAAAAAGGACCTTTGGATGTCAGAATCAAGCGAGTACGCAATTGATCTTAGGGTTTTGGCACATTTCGGACATGACAAAGCATTAGATTCTCCAAAATTGGAACTAATCATGAGATATATAAAGTCACATGGAGTCTAAGCTTGAGGATGATTTCCTTTGTGTCCTCCCCCTCAAGCAGCAAGTTCCATGAGGAGTGATCATGTTCTCTAGTGTTGACTTAATTGGATTTTTCTTATGGAATTCTCAAACCTCGATTGCATATATATATATATATATATATATATATATATATATATATATATATATATATATATATATATATATATATGTATATGTGTGTGTGTGTGTGTGTATATATATATATATATATATATATATATATATATATATATATATATATATATATATATATAGCATAGGACTCAAACTCTAAAGAACCATTTACCTATGAAGAAGCCAAGAAGAAGCCAAAATGGAGAAGTGCCATGGAAGAAAAGGCAGAAGCTTTACAAGAAAATTAGAATTGGGAGTTAATACCCAAAACTCCATCTATAAACGTCATTAACTCAAGGTGGATATATAAGGCAAAGAAGAATTTTGATGGTTCAATCAATAGGTACAAAGCAAGGCTTGCAGCCAAACAATTTGCACAAACCCAAGGTATTGATTATGAAGAAACATTTTCACCTATTGCAAAAATGCCTACAATAAGAGTACTCATGTGTGTTGCATCTTCCAAGAATTGGAAGATATATCAAATGGATGTCAACAAGGCCTTCCTAAATGGCTGGATATTAGAGGAGTTATATATGGCTCAACCTCTTGGTTTTGAAGATCAATCATACCCTGGACATGTGTGCAGGTTGAGAAAAGCCTTGTATGGCTTGAAGTAAGATCGAAGAGCTTGGAATCATAGACGTGTTACTTACTTGCAAGATAAAGGTTTCAATGCAAGCAAGGCAGTTCCTTCCCCCTTCATTGAGAGGAATCACTCACCTATGTGTATATGTTGATGATAGAATAACTGTAGGAAATGTAGATGGAATAAGAAGGATTAAAGCTCAAATGATGAAGGAGTTGAAGATCAGTGGTCTTAGATTGCTCACATACTTCCTAGGTTTACAAGTGGTTTATAGAGAAAGATATGTTCCTCACACAAAGGAAATATATCAGAGATATGCTCTCTAAATTCAAAATGCAGAATACAAAGGTTGTAGGTACTCCCATGGACGTAAAGTTGAAGCTAAGTGCTCATGTAGGTTAACTAATTGAAGATATAACTACCTATCAAAGTTTAAATGGAAGCTTAAATTATGCTGCTCTAACTAGAGTGGATATTTGTTATGGAGTAAGTCTGTTGAGCTAGTTCATGCATACTTTGAGGAAGCCTCACATGGAAGCAACAAAGAGAATCCTGAAGTACTTGAAGGGCACAATCAATGAAGGATTATACTATTCATATACATCTAACATAGATGTTAAACTCTCCTCTAATGCAAATTGGGTAGGCTCTAAAGATGATAGGAGAAGCACCTCTTAATAACTTACTTTTGCAGGTACAAAGTTAATCTCATGGTCTTCCAAGAAGCAACCCATAGTTTCTCTTTCATCAACAGAAGTTCACTATAGAGGACTTGCGAATGCTACACAAGAAGATATGTGGATTAGAACCCTATATTCACATTTAGAGCTGAAGACTTCAACTCCACATATATTTGGAGACAATATTAGCTTATTACATCTTGTTGCACCCTATCTATCATGCCAGGACTAAACACATAGAAGTTCATTATCATAATGTCAGGGACAAGATTATGAGTAAAGAGATAATGCTCTCATATGTATCAACTGGTCAATAATGTGCAGATATGATGACAAAGGTCTTGGATGGAAGAAAATTAAATAGGTTCGAATCAATAATTGGATTGCAAGAAATCTTGAAGGATTGAAGACTCAAGCATCTTAGGCTTGAGAGGGCATTAGGGGAAAAAATGAGCCCTCCTTGGGCCTTTTAGATTAAGGAGTGATTAAGGATCCACCAATGAGAGAAGGGCAGTGGCCAGAGTCTAGTACTAGAGTAGGCATAGGCTTCCATGGTTTCTTCCTAGTCAAAGGTAATGAAACAGCCATGAACTCGTGTTTTTCTCGTATTGAGTGGTTTGGGAGAGCTTGGAAATTATGTGAGCCCTTGGATGCTCCCAAAGATCCAATGGTTTGTGAACATTTGCAAAAGTCAAGGCGGGATGCACTCATGGCCCTTAGATCAAGTTAAGATCATGTGGTTTATATACATATCCGTTAGAAAAAGGCGCTAAGCAACTACGGCCCTTGGATTAGAGGTCTCATCTAAAGGCTCACATTGAAAGGACAGTACGAAGGCGCCTTTTGATGTGATACCTTGGATCAAAGTGAGATCGGACGATGAGGAACAGACGGTGCCTTTTCTTTCACGAAAAGCATTCTTCTCCCTTCGATTTCAGCTTCATCTAATGGCCCTTGTTGCACCCCAAGATGGATCAGCGCCAAATGCGCTTTGCCCTTGGATTCCACAAGATCTAAGGGTCCAAAACTTTGCAGAGTGCATCGACAGTATGGGTCCCTATTATCATCATGGAATTTTTGTCATCCACACCTTTGAATACTTGGCGTAGATCTTGAGAATCTGAAGAGCATCCAAAGGCCATGATCTATTGTATTTGAACAAATATTAATTTAATTTAGAATACCACTAGTGGTTTAGAATGTCTCCTTAATCTCCAAAAAATTAACTTTAATCCCTAACAATTAGGGATCATTACAAGGCCCATCCAGGGCTCACTTTTTCCCCTAATGGAGCTGTTGGTGCAATTAGCAAGCCTAAGTGATTTGCTAAGGACTTACGACTCGACACCTATGCATCACCTCACATAGAGAACAACATGTGAACTCACGCTTGTCAATTGTAGTGTATTTATATTGGAAAATTGTAAACATCAAGAGAGTAAGGAATATTATGAAGTTAGGAAAGTGAACCAATGACTTATTCGATAAAGGAATCAAATCAATTACATCCCTAAAGTCTAGGATCACTTTTAGGTGAGGGAAAATTCAAGTTCAAACTCAAGACATGTGTGTAAATACACATGCTTTTAGTCGCGGAATAGCAGAGAAACTTTGAGAGGATTTGAGCTACATCAATGAGCATAATTTGAGCTCACATCACCTATAAGTAGTCCAATACACTACCTCTGTCTCATGCCTACTCCAACTACTTCATCATTTTATTGAACATATGGAATCGAGTTCTCTATATGTACTCATTCATTTGCTATAGTTTAACTTGAGATAGTTTTAATAAAGTGTTTAGTGTTCACATTTCAATTTTCATCAAGATTGATTTAGTAGATCTTGCAATATGGATCAAAGAAGGTGACCATGCCTGCACATCTCCTAGATCTTGAAAAGTCGGGATGACCCAACTCACTTGCTAGATTCATTTCTCCTTGTATGGTGCAGCTAAATTCATGAAATAACTTTCTTTAGTTATCTACACACTTAAATCAGATGCGTGCAAAAGATCTTTGGTCAATTCATACCAAGTTGTGAGCTCTACGTATAATATTGAGACATTCTATGCCCAAAATAAAAGGTTCTTCTGGTTTCTTGCCTATACAAGTTATCTGTTTTGATGCAAACATTTGATGCTGCAAAGGACTTGGTGGTTCTAAATACATTATTGTGAAGCTAAGGAAGTCTACTAAGCATCTTTGAAGTTAGATTGGCATGTGTAGAGCAAGAATTTTGCAGCACTAGCTCATCTCTAGACATAACCACACCATGTCCTCACATTGGTCCATGCCTATATGATCATAAGATTAATGTGAAACTAGGTGCATCTCTAATCATTCAACAATAGTATCAGATGAATCCCAATTTTTCAAAGTAGGTAAAGGAGGAATTGGATTGACTTCTATGGTGCGGATTCATTGTACCAATTGAATATCGGGAGTGGATTTCCTTGGTCATGATTGTCCTAAAGGAAGACAAACAACTCCATATCTATGTGGATTACCACAAAGTGAACACACCTTCTATTCCAAATCCTTTCCCATTACCTTTTTTTGGACACAATGTTAGATGAACTTGCAGGACAAGAAATGTATTCTTTCCTAAATGGATTTAGTGGATATAATCAGGTTTAGATTGTTTAGGCTGATGTGCCTAAAAATTTTTAAGTGGGGTCTCTTTACTTACATTCTTATGTGGTTTGGGCTCTGAGATCCTCCTAATAATTTTCATAAATGTATGCATCATAATTTTTTTACTCAACTAGCTTTATGTGAGTTTTTTGGTTGATTTGTCAGTTTGATGGAAACAAGTGGATCATTTGGAGCACTAGGACTCTATTTTACAGAGTGCAGTAAGGTTCATCTCTATTTGAACCCTGCTAAGTTCGTCTTTGGGGTAAAGTGAAAAAAGCTTTTAGGCCATATTATTTCCAAGGAAGGTATATATATTTATCTGGATAAAGTTAAAATGGTATTGGAAGCTTGCCTAACACAATCATCAAAAGATGTTCTTTGATTTTTGGGCCAAATTTGGTGGCGTAGCTGTCACTTATGGTGTCTGGCTCATATTTATATTCCACTCAATCATTTAAGTCATGTTAAGACTAGTGATTCCCACTAGGTATGAGCAACTAAAGGCACAAGTGCATGAGTGAGAAGCACACAAACATGCACACTTATACACACACACGTGCACACAAGGCAAGAAAAAAGAGAGCAACAATGGGGTTCTTTGAATTCTTCAGAAAGTCTCTTACATAAACTCAAATCACTAACAATCCAACCCCCAAAAATGAGCTCTCTACCTCTTTTTATAGTTTCTTGACTAGCTTTGGCCCTGTCCAGACCTAGTGTTTGGCCTAGTTAAAAATTAGGTTCTAGAGCTTATTTTAGGGCTCAAACAGAATCTAAAAATTAGAAAAATTGGTATGTAGCTAATTCTAATACTCCTCAAGCTCAAGGACTCCTAGGCTTGGACAAAATGGAGTCTCTTCTACCAAAAACAGAACTTACAATGTTTGTGTAGTGATGAAAGTCACTTGAGTTGGAAATAATACATGGAAAAAATGATAAGTCCTTGTTATCGGATTGTGCATGACTGCTCCTTTGTGCTCGTATGCTCTCCTTTTAGCTTGTATGCCAAAAAATCCCCCCTTGCAAGCATCTATCACCCTTGTCAGACCTCTATTCTATAGGGTGGTCAATATAGTAATGGAGAACGTTGTTGGCCAGGTCGTGTTCTCCTATCCATAATCCTCTTGCCAGATCACCTCGTAATGCATCCCAATTCATTGCACCTAGGATATCTGGTTGCAGTGTTGTGTAGTACTCGGAGTACATGGCTTGTTCACATGCAAAGAGATGAAGCAGGTGTGTGGGCTTAGGTGTGAACACCTCCGAGTGATATTCCCAAAAACCTGCTCTGAACATGTCTTCGAATGTCTATTTATAACATGCGGGGAGGTACTTGATGTGTGCATGTCAAGCGTAAGCCACACGAATGCTGGGGGTGGTGCTCATGTCATATAGCAAATCCTATTTTCCATTGGTAAACCCCAATAGACGTACTTGTTGTGCTTCTGCATTTCTAAGTTTTGAACAAAATTTGCATCATATCCAAAATTTTAAGCATCATTTGGGTTGGAGCATCTGGTGTGGGCTTTAGTCGAGGCAGCCAATGTCGAATTCTTTCCATCATGTAAGCTATTGATGGTGGTCCTAGTGGTGGTGCTATGTACGGATAGTTGAGCCATTCCTTGCACTGTGCATTGTTCTACACTTTAATGTTGAATGCCTTCCATGATCTATGTCTTGGAACTGGGTTGAAGCATGAATTGTAAATAAGATGTAGAGGCGCATGGTTCCATGTGCGCAACATTTCAGGGTATGTCTCTAGAAGACTTTGCCGCCATGTCGATTGATAGATCTTGCTTTCTGCGCCTCTAGAGGAAGGTCTTCGAGTTGAAATTGGGTAGCAAAGGAAGGAATCTTTCCTGTGACTCTCTGTATTTCTACATTGTAATCTGCTAGAATGACATAGTAAGTCTCGTATTGTAGTTCGAATGATATGATGATATGTGTGGATAACAAGTTCTTGAAGTAACAATATTGTAATACTATTTTTTCTATGACTCTCATGGCTTCATTTTGCACCATTATGTGCTCTTCATGAGAACTCCCAATTTCTTCCACCTGTTTTAACCACGGAAGTCGTGGCACTTCGAAAGTATCCTGGCCTTCTTCTGTTTGTCGTCCTCCTGGGATGGGTTGGAGCTCATAGTGCTCTTCAAATGTTTGCTCCACAAGAATGGAGACTCTCTCTTCATCTGTGGGAGCTTCGGGTGGGGATGGTGGTCTTTCGTATTGTAGTAGGCATGCTTGTAATTCTGTGAACTTTTTTTGGAGATCTTGTAGGGCCTCTGAGTCAGTGAGAAATGAAGTAGTTGAGGTGGTGGCTTGGGGGGCAGCTGTCACGTCTTTCTGTCATTTTTGCTTGAGTTGATCCAATTCCTCTAATAATTGGTCATGTGCCTAAAGTAGAGTAGCATAGTCTTCAAGGATTATCTTTATGTTCTCTGGGGTCACTGCTTGGAATTTTGAGGGAGTGATTGGTGCCCTGGGTGTGCTTCTAATGGCTACCTCTAAGTTCTCCTGGTTTTGTAGTTGTAGACATCGATTTTCCTCTTGAGGTGTTGCAAGGTGTCATCTGAGTAGTGCCATATTGCACTGGAGTTTTGAGTTGCATTCGAGTTGTATTTGTAGATGGCCTTCCACCATTTGGATTTCTATTCTTGATCTACATTCTGTAACTTTGACTCCAACATGCCATGAGCCTCTTGTAATGTTTGAAATTGATTTTGGAGATTGGCATTGTTGTTTGCATCATATGGGAAGAAGCAGGTACGGACATACATGTAGATCTAGCATTGAGGCAACCCATTAAAATTTTTCCAGTCCCTACATCATTTTAAAAGTGATTCTCATCACTAAAAACCATTGTAAATACCATTTCACCTTTTTGTAGCTCCATTTTGTGCAAGCCGAGGAGTCCTCGAGCTTGAGGAGTCTTAGAAGTAAGTGCCTACAAATTTTCATATTTTTTAGACCTCGTTTGAGCCCTCAAATAAGCCCTGGAACCTAATTTTTAACTAGGCCGGACACTAGGTCTAGACAGGGCCAAAGCTAGTCAAAAACTATAAATAGAGCTAGAGAGCTCATTTTTGGGGGTAGCTTCTTGTAGTTTTGGGCTTGTATGAGAACATGCTTGTAATAGAAGTGATTCCATTGTCTTACTCTCTTTGTTCTTGCCGTGTGTGTGCGTGTGTGTGTATGTGTGTGCATGTTGGTGTGCTTCTCAATCACACATTCGTGCCTTCACTCGCTCGAGGTCTTCATACCATCCTCATGTCTTCCCAGATTGAAATTAAAGGAGGTGCTACTCATCACTGAGCTACACCAAATTTTGGCGCCGTTGCCGGGGATTCAAGCTTTTAGGACGAGCGTGTGATGGTAAGACGTAGAGAGGACGCGTTGGAATGGTAAGTAATAGGTAAATTTCTTGTGTTTCTCCATCTCCATCTCCTTCTCCACTTCCATCTCCTTCTCCACTTCCATCTCCTTCTCCACTTCATATTCCTTCTTTCATTCCATTCACCTCATTTGCTTTGTGCGAGTTTGAGAGAGAGCGAGTGTGTGTTCTTGTTTTTGTGTGTTTTTGCATGATTCTTGCAGGTTGCAGCATCCTCACCATCTCTAGCAAGCTCACCAGGTACGGATTTTCTTTGTGCAAGCCTTGAGGCATCGAGCTCGAGCTATCGCGACACACCGAAAAGTTGACTCAATCACGATTTTGAGTGCACCACAATGCAGCACGGGCTGAGAGCTCCTAGGATCATTAGCCAGATCAGAAAAATTCACCATATCCCTGTCTATCGCAACACACTGAGGTATCGCGACACACCAAGGTATCGCGACACTCCCAAGTATCGTGACACTTCGACCTATCACGACACTCCGAAGTATCTCGACACTTCGACCTATCGTGACACTCCCAAGTATCGCGACACTTCGACCTATTGTGACACTCCCAAGTATCGCGACACTTCGACTTATCGGACACTCCCAAGTATCGCGATACTTCGACTTATCGCGACACTCCCAAGTATCACGACACTTCCACCTATCGCGACACTTCCACCTATCGTGACACTTCAACCTATCGCGACACTCTCAAGTATCAGGACACTTCGACATATCGCGACACTCCCAAGTATCGCGACACTTCCACCTATCACGACACTTCCACCTATCGCAACACTTCCACCTAACGCGACACTCCCAAGTATCGTGACACACTAACCTATCGTGACACTTTCACCTATCGCGACACACCGACCCAACCTATCGCGATACACCGGCTTAATGCATGAATTTTTAGGGTGAATTAATTGATTGAATTGAGGTACTTTTGGGCTTAAATTTGGACACATTGGGATGATATTAGAACCCTAAGGGACAAAAGTAAACTTGAATCGATCACTTATCAAGTGGGAAATTCACTTAAGTACTCCTGACGACGTGATTTTGGACAAGGGCTTAACATAATATTCAACTTAAGAGAACAAAGTGATTGGTGTAAATTAACCTGCAAGGAGAGTGCACTTGGGACCAAGAGGGTAGAGAAACCATGCATATGAACCTTAGGTCAGGTAGACACTTAGGCCGAGACCAACAAAGCCTCAGATCTTCTGAAGCTAGTGTCAATCACACTGCTAGGTCTTGGGCCCAGCAGTTGAGTGAGTACCCATACACTCCCAGATCAGAAACAAGTGATTCTGAGATGTCCTTTAACATTGAGAGACCAGTGGGTAGTTTAGGGGTGGCATACCTAGAAAAGCTAGAAGGACCTTACAAGACTCAATTGGAATACATCAGGAGTGATCGTCTAGGTGCTCGCATCTACGAAGATGGCCTGAGAAGATCTGTGGTCCAGATTAAGAACCCCGATCAACCCCATGTGATCGCAGAAACCGACATGGGTGATATAGAGCAAGGGAATTTAGAGAGAGAACCGAGGACTCCCCGTGGTAAATCAGTCTTGACCAGAATCATGACTCCAGAGTGGATTTCCCAGGATAATAAAAGCATAGATTTGCTTTGAAACAGAGAAACCGATGAGGCTTTTTGGAGATATAAGCCTGACCTGCCTCATGAAGTAGGTGCTCTCACAATCTATGAGTTTAAAGACCCTGATAGCCCAGGCAAGGTAACCTACCTAGACAATACATCAGAGAGGATCTTCGTGGTCACTGAGCATGGCAAACATGCCACACATGGAAGGGTGAATTTGTTTTTCCCCAACCTGGGTCCAATGTGTCTTACAGCCACCAAGGAGTTGGGACCTCCCAAGCTCATGGAGCTCAAAGGGATAGAAGTAGAGACAAACCTGAGATAAGCTTTGCCAACCCCTTGGGAAGAGAAAGGATGAGAATAGAGACGGTTAGAGAAGAAACTGAGAGAGCTAGAGCCCCAAGGAACCAAAGAAATGCTGACAATTTCCCTTTGCCAAGGCTGAGAGAACACACTAGGACCCTGAGGCCAACTCAGCTCGTGAAGTCCATGAAGAATTACTTCGATGGTATTGGAGACCCTTATGATCATGTAGCTGAATTTAGACAAGTCTTGAGAGCTGAACAAGTGGAGGACCTATTCACGCAATACAATGCTTTTGGTCTGAACCTTAGGAACACCGCCCTTACATGGTTTCAACCCCTAAATGAGAGGGAGTTTAGGAGCATAGACCAACTGTTGGAGGCATTCATCACGGAGTTTTCTAAGAGTGGCATAAGGCATAACACTTCCTCACTAATTCATAGCTTCAAGCAAACACTGCACGAGACTGTTAGGCTTGCAGGAAGACGGTTTAGGCAATACCTAGAGAGGTGCCCAATGCCTGAGTTACCCACACCAGCCAAGCAAGTGGCTTTGTTCTTAGATGGATTGTTGAGCACCAAGCTCAGGTCATATGTGTATCTGAAGGACCCCAAAACTATAGAAGAGTGTGTGCGCATGTGCATAGACATTGAGGACAATCTAGGCGAGGAGTTGGAGCTATCAATAATCTACAAGGATACGGATAGCTCTAGTAGCATCATGTCTGGTCAATCCACATCCATTGAGAAACTTGCAGAGAAAGTAGCTCAAAAACTAGGTGTCGCTAACAAACAAATTCCAAGATTTGCCCCAGTTAAGCGATGCTATACTTGTGGAGGTGACCATATGGCAAGTGTATGTCCCATTATGGCCCAACCCCAAGTGAATCCTAGTAGCTAGTACTGCACCATAGAGCGAAGATACACCAACCACACTGCACAAGACTGCCCTTATAACAAACAAACTATCAGGTAAAATTACCCTCAGCCATATCCACAACAGGATAGATACCAGAATCAGTACCCACCACAACAATACGGAAGACCACAAGAACCTTATCAGCCACCTTATCAAGGGCAGCAAAGACCTCAACGAGTCCTAGCGTAGCAACCCCCTACTCCAACCAATGTGATCCCAGTAAAATATGCCTCTACTAAAGAAAATCTGAACAGAGCCATAGTCCCAGTCACACTGTTGCTATCAGACAGTGATCCAAGTGATCATAGTTTTGACTCGACACATATTGATAGCCCACAGGCTTACTACATGCAGTCACCCGAGCATAACGAGTCATACTATTATGAGGACTCAAGTGAAAATAGTGGGGAGCCTGAGTATGCTAATGTCATGTACACAAACCCCAACTCTAGACCTGAACCTAGGCAAGTACGACCCCCATTTCCTAGAGGACCATGCTTCAAATGTCAAGGAGATCACCTTGTACGTGATTGTCCACTGCCTGCCCCTACACAACCCCAACCAGTGACAATTCAGGGCTTCTGTCAAGATTGCGGAAAGGAGCATCTCTTACGAGATTGCCCGAGGAATCCCAATAACCTGCCAAAAATCACTCCTATCAACGTCATTGGACTACTAGTAGACTCTACAGGAAGTGTAACTTCCACTGCCCCAGTGCAGGTGATCACTAGAGCTCAAGCCTTGCAGCAAAATCAAGGAGTAGGGCAGGAGAAGAGTTCTGAGGTTAGTGAGACAGAGAGTATAACCAAGAAAAGGACAAGAGCATGGAGAGATAGTCGGGAGAGAATGAAAAGACAATGGTCACAGAAAATGAGCGAACTTGAAGAAAGCTTGAGAGAAACCAAAACAAAGATAAGTGAACTCGCATCTCAAAACCACTCTCATACTAACCCACCCCCACACATTCCGTTTCCCTGCAACCCATCACCTTCCATTCCCCAGCTTTCTAAGCCACCACACGTAGCCCACCCACCACCCAGAGTAGGATCAGTCCTAGCGGATCCCACTCTTGAGGATCTAGACGATGGTTAGAGCATATCAGGCCAGAATCCAAGAAGGGCCAAATGTAACAGATCATGAAAAATGTTACCCTAGGGCCGATCTAGAGGTAGAGAGAACAAAACTTTGTGCTAAGATGGTCGAATTGGCGCAAGCCATGTTCGAAGAAAGTCGCTTGTTCAATAGCCCTAGCTCCACTAGAACACCGTTGCATTTTGATGGTCTATTGGATAGGTTGGAGAGGTTACTTACAAAGTCTGGAAGAGAAGCCACCTCCCAAGCTAAGGAGAGGGCAAGAGATAGAATAAGCCTTCCTCCCTAGGAAGTGTATGTGCCTAATTCCACCGAACCAGATACCTCTTCTTCTATGAATAGGTATTCACCAAAGTTCTTGAGAGAGATTCATGAAGAGAAGTGGGCAAGGAAAAGTGAAGCCCCTCCTCCCATTGAACTTGTGGATGATGCACATGATCAATTCCCATAGGACATACCTTCTATTTATGAAGAGCAGGAGAGTGCCCAATCTAAAGAGAGATTAGACTTCGAGTCTAATTCTTTAAAGGAACTACCCCATTTCACAGGCCCATGGGAAACGATGTCAACTTGCATGAGAGCACCCACAATCATGATAAGAAACAAAGATTCGGTCATACCTAGGAATACGGAGGTAGAGTTACTCAAAGTTAAACCAGAAGAGTTACTCAAAGTTAAACCAGAAGTGTGGAAACACGTAGCCAAACAAGTGTCAGACATAGCGAAATTGCGTTCCCAGGTAGGATCACATAGAACAATGCCAGAAATACCATTGGATAAGATAGGAGATATGAGTGAAGGAGAAGAAGGAAATACCTATCTCCCAGTTACCCATCAGGAATACACAACCAAAGCAATTTTGGACTCAGGTCAGGAGTTGCAATTGCTACCACTTCCTTATGGAAGCGTTGGGGCAAGCCAGCACTCAGGCCGACGAGAATGAAATTGCAGATGGCAAATGGTCATATTGAGAGGCCCTTAGGATTTCTAGAAGGAATAACTCTCACTACATGTGGCATTGAGTTCGAGCACACTTTTGCTATATGCCACTTTAGCAAAAACCAAGCCTACGAGATGATTTTGGGAAGGCCATTTATGCAGTAATTGCAAGTGGTACAGGAGTGGGGAACCAATTCCTTGTATTTGCAACATCTAGGTGTTACAACCAAAGTCAATCTCAAGGATTACTCGCATAGAGATGTACTGCCTATTCAATGGAATCCCATCCATAGACCCAAGATGACACGGAGTCAGTGCAGTCCATAGGATCAGGATCCTCATGGATGCATGAAGACACACACCGATGGATGTGCAAGGTGGCAGTAGAAGAAGAGAAGAGAGAAAAAGCAAG
Source organism: Ceratopteris richardii (assembly GCA_020310875.1). NCBI lineage: Eukaryota > Viridiplantae > Streptophyta > Polypodiopsida > Polypodiales > Pteridaceae > Ceratopteris > Ceratopteris richardii. The sequence goes on from CM035418.1 coordinate 90,794,572, forward strand.
AGAAGTAGGTGCTAAGGATACTCATAGATCAACTCAACACCCAGCCTACGCACCTGTAGTATTTCCTAACAAAGAATTTGAACCTCACGGCTGGGCAGAAATTTTAGCAACAATGGATGTAGCCATCAATGAAGAACAATGGACACCCCACTGTGATGAGGATGGCTATGACATTTCAGTCTTTTCAATAGAACCAATCATGGGAGACTCAATTTTAGAAGAATGCGAACCTAGCCTTGATGCATTTGAGGATGCAAGTGACTCCGATCTAGAGTCAATCATTATGGACCCACCTTTTGCATCAGATGAAGAATACTTCTATGAGGTAGAAGTTCAATCTCAAAGACATAAAGAGATCATTAATGATATGAGATTAGCCACACAAGTGACCACTAAGAGTGAAGGAAAGAAAAGAAAGAAGAAGGAAGTCACTCCGGAGGAAGAAGAATCCTTGTTTGAGGTCCCTAAAAACTTTAAAAAATATGAGATAGATGATAGGAGAGTCATGATAAGAATGCCTAAACGCGAAGCACAAGCAAGAGAGGCCTATGATAGCAAGGAAACTACCAAGAAAATAGTTGTAGCCATAGAAGAGGGAGAAGAAAAATGCACTTACATAGGGCATGACCTGACGGAAGAAGAAGAGCAAGAGTTGATAGCTTTGCTAAGAGAGTATAAAGATGTTTGCTTGGAGCTACAAGGACCTGAAAGGTGTAGACCATGACATATGTTCACACACTATCCCCATGACCTCAGATGCCCAACCCTCTAAGCAAAACCCATACACATACAATGATAACTATGCTGCCAAGATTAAAGAAGAGATAGATCGCCTGGTTGAAGCTGGATTTATCTATGAAATTGAGCACACTGAATGGGTATCCCCCATTGCAGTGGTGCCCAAAAAGAATGGAAAATTACGTGTATGCATTAACTTGAAGAAGGTAAACGCAGCCACTATCAGAGATAGCTATCCGCTTCCTATCACTGAGCATCTATTAGAAAGGGTAGCAGGCAAGGAAGTGTACAGCTTCCTGGATGGGTTCTCTGGCTACAATCAGGTAGCCATTGCACCAGAAGATCAGCATAAGACGGTTTTTGCCACGGAGTGGGGCATATTTGCTTTTCGGGTAATGCCATTTGGGCTTACCAATGCACCCCTGTTGGGGGATTCTTGGACGAGAAGGAGTTTGAGGGTTTGTAGGAGAAAAAGGAAAGAATAAAGAAAGAAATGGGCTGGGAAACTTCGTAGAGGAAATAACCTTGGAAGCTTCTGCAAAAGCACACCTTGGAATCTTGAGTTTAATTACAGTAAAACAATTACAATGTTTGAGCACAATCCGAGTCAATACTTCTGTGTGCACTACAGAGGGTGCTTAATTACAAAATACCAATTATCCCGAAGTCTTCTTGCAGTCGGCCTCCTTTGCACCAGTCCTATACTTGCTTCAAGCTTATCCTTGTGCACACCTTGCACCAAGCTTCCACCAAGATGAGGAATGAGTATCATCTGTCGGCATGCACACTGCTTAGAGACCTTGAGGTCCTTGGGGTCTAGCTTCGCACTCTCTGCCCTCTTCCTTAGCCACCTCTCTTGCACTCTTCACTTCCACCTCTCTGTGTCGTCGTACCCCTGGTGTCTCTTGCACTTATCTCTCTTTCTTACTTCCAGTGTGTCCAAGAATAGCCTTTTTCTCTCTTTTGTTGAGTGCGCCGGTTCCGTGCACTCTAACTGTAATACAATCTTGGTGCCCTTTCAAGGTCCCAAGATTGTCTTTTGAACTGGCCACCAACAACTCACTACTTTGTCCTGTAGTGACTTTAGACTTAAAGCAAAATTTTGATTGGGTGGCCCTATTTCCACCTTTGCGTACACGGCCGCTTCCCATACCTTCACCTTTCCTTTTAATTCTTTACTTTTGCACCTAAGACTTTAAATTCACCCTTTGAACCTTAAGAGAAAAAATACTTCTGCAATACTTCCCCAATTTAATACCTCTTGTCTGTGAACAATTAAAGACCTTTATATGAGCAATTGAAGGTGCACTACCTGTGCACTTTGACCCTGGCATTTTGATACTTTACTCTTGCCTATGCATAGCTGTGAACTTGACTTTGTTTGTTTCAACCGGTTAGGGCTCAACAGATGCCCACCACCTAAAGTTCTCTCCGTCCTGGAGAGACCACAATGACACAATGTAAGGAGGCTTCAATAACAGAGAGAAAACATCAGAAGAACCACAGAGGAAACAGGTAAGGAAATAGAGAAAGATGGCTATTATTGATGAAGCCTAAGAAAAACAACAGATAAAGAGTGCAACTAGTATGTATTAACCCGGATCATGACAAAAGGAGAAGTATGATGAGATGTGTTGAATTTCTAGAATTGAAGCTGAAGCCCTAAATGCGAAGTGCAGTAAATTATTGCGAAGGGGGAGTGGGATCGGCAGCTGAGGGTTGGGAGATGAGGGCAGTGGAGCAGAAGCTTGCTCAATCATATGCTGGAGAGAACTAAGGCACTGCCTAAGGTGGTCCCGTTCGCGTTTGATACGACGGCAAGTAGCATTATCACATAACCCTAAGGAAGAGCGATTTTGAAGATCGGATAAGTTCTGTAAAGCGGATTCGGCCATATCGCGGTATTTGTCGCGCTCATCCTTGAGTAAGCGGGCCGTTTCATTGAGCGAGTGCCATTGAGAGTGAGCTATTCGATTGATGTTGTCTATGGTATTAATGTATTGTTGATGAATAGAAGCGGCGGCTGATACAGAATCCAAAGACACTTTGGAGGCATGAGCACTGCCAGAAGCAGCTGCACTGGCATCGCGGAGCAAATGCAAAAAGGAAGGGGCGGAAGGGAGATCAATTGGAGGGGAGGGTGCAATAGGTGGATCGGGATGATGGAGAGGAGATGCATCAGGATGATGGAGAGGAGATGCAGGCGGATTGGGTCGCTTGAATGGAGCCGCAGTGGACGGAGTGGGGGCGGAAAGGGGAGGACGAGGTGGTGTACAGGTCGGGTGTCGGGGGTTGAGCTGCGTTTGAATGAGCGGCCGGAAAGCTGGTGTGGAAGAAGGGCCATGTGCCGGAGCAGGATCATGGGAAGGAATAGGCGCGATATCTGGAGAGGAGGAAAAGATATGCGAAGAAGAGTGTAGAGGGGGGGAAGTGAGATCAGGGGGAGCGAGTAGCGGTGTGGAAAAGGAGGCCGAGTCGATGGAGAGCGGAGGGGAGGGGGGAGGATTGGAAGTGGAAGGTATGTTGGGCTGCGACGGAAGTAGAGGGGAATTAGGGTCAGAGCGCGAGGGTATGTGATAAAGCCAAGCTATGAAGGGACCAGAATATAAGGAGAATGTGCGAGAGCCTCTCGAGATTGCTTCACGAAGGCGACGAGAGCACAAATTTAAGGAACCATAGATGAGGGCGGCGTAAGGGTATGGGCGGCTATTTAGGAAGCAAAAAAGCGGATCAGCAAGACGAATATCGGACCATGGGAGTGAAGATGTGGGACTACGAAGCAAAAAGAAGAAAATGAATGCATTAAGAATGGATGTCATGCGGATGAAAAATCGGGCATTAGTGTCGAAGCGATCTCTACAAAAGGAAATTGTGGCAGAGGCTGACAATCTAGAATATAAGAACGGAGGATTACGGAAATCGACGGGGCAGGAGCCGAGGCTGGCAGCAAGAGCGGAAATGGAGAGAGGACCTGTGCGAAAATTAGGAAAGAGGCAGATAGCTTCATAGACATCACTATAATTGGAGGGATCATTCAGGAAAACGTTGGCCAAGCCCCAGAGACCCGCCTGTTGAAGAATTTCAACAGAGAAAAGGCGACGGAGTTCAATGGTTGGGAGAGATAAATGAATACGAATCTGCATATCTAAATCAAGTGGACGAAAAAGTCGTATATAATCTCCTGAGGGCGAATTTGGTTGCGAGGAATGAGAAGCGGAAGGAGAATGAGAAGGAGGGCGAGGGAGTGGAGGTGGAGAATATATATATGTGGAATCAGATTGAACCGAATAAGTGGGAATATGTAGGATGGCAGGAGGAAGTGAGGAAGGCGATGCATCATTTTGTGGGTCAGTGGAAACGGGCAACGTAGGGAACTGGGAGGGGAGGCCGGTGGTGGGTGTGGCAGACGCAGGAGGAGGGTAATTTGGATTGGGTGTATGCAGTGCTGAAGGAGTGAGCTCCGAGATGTCGTCCGGTGCGGTGGGATTGGCCATAGAGGTCTGCGTAGAAAGGACCCGGTAGAGAGATGGCAAGGAGCAGAGTGCAAGGAGCTGCAAGCTGTTGAACTGTTTGCATTGAAGGAGTCGTGTCACATCAAGGAGATAATTGCGGATGGCGTGGGAACTGTGCGGATGGTGTGGGAACGAGAACCAGTACCACCCGGCTGCCTGTGTGAACGGCAGGCAGGGATGCAGAAGAGATAGAGGAGGATGAGGCTGCCTGTGTGAACGGCAGGCAGGGATGCAGAAGAGATTGAGGAGGATGAAGGGGGGAAGGAGTAGAGTGCGGAGGGAATGGATTGAGGGGGGCGGGGAAGGGTGGTTCGAGTGGGCGGGGAAGGTGGAGGGGGAGTGGAGGGGAGGCGGGAGGGGGTGTGGAGGGGGAGGGTGGGCGGTTTAAAGATGATCGAATACGCAGTTGCAGATTGGGGCAGGCGCCTGTTCCAGCAAGACACTCTCTTGCCCTGTAGCTTGCGTTCAAAAGTTCTATGGCTCGGCTACCATTTCAGTTAGCTTGCGTTCGAAAGTTCTATGGGCTCGGCTACCATTTCAGTTGGGGCAGGAAAGGGGGTAGGAAAGGCAGTGGATACGGTGGAGGCTATGGTGGATATGATGGGGGATGGTGGATATGATGGTGGAGGCTATGGAGGGCACGGAAAGGGTGGGGGCTATGGAGGGGGATACGGTGATGGGTATGGCAAGGGCGGTGGAGGCTATGGGAGCGGTAGCGAGGGAGGAAACTACGGTGGCAGTTATGGAAGTGGAGGTGTGGCGGATTTGGGAAAGGCGGCGGGAGCTACGGCGGAAGATGAAGTTCTGGTGGCGGGTGGAAGCTACGGTGGCGGGTACGGCAGCAGTGGTGGTGGAAGCTACGGGGAGGGTGGGTGGGAGGGGATGTGGAGAGGGAGGGTGGGCGGGTGGGTGGGTGGGAGGGGATGTGGAGAGGGGGGGGGTGTGGAGGGGGAGGGTGGGCGGGTGGGTGGGCGGGAGGGGGTTTGGAGGGGAGGCAGATATGGAGAGGGAAGATGGCGGGTGGGTGGGCGGGAGGGGTTATGGAGGGGGGGAGGCGGGAGTGGAGGGAGGGTGGGAGGGGATGTGGAGACGGGGGGGGTGTGGAGGGGGAGGGTGGGCGGGTGGGTGGGCGGGAGGGGGTGTGGAGGGGAGGCAGATATGGAGAGGGAAGATGGCGGGTGGGTGGGCGGGAGGGGTTATGGAGGGGGGGAGGCGGGAGTGGAGGGAGGGTGGGAGGGGATGTGGAGAGGGGGGGTGTGGAGGGGGAGGGTGGGCGGGTGGGTGGGCGGGAGGGGGTGTGGAGGGGAGGCGGATATGGAGAGGGAAGATGGCGGGTGGGTGGGCGGGAGGGGTTATGGAGGGGGGGAGGCGGGAGTGGAGGGAGGGTGGGCGGGTGAGGGGGCATGGAGGATTGAGATTGGAGGGGAGGCGGGAGTGGAGGGAGGGTGGGCGGGTGGGTGGGTGGGAGGGGGTGGGTGGGTGGGTGGGAGGGAGTGGCGTGGAGGATTGAGATATGGCGGGTGGGTGGGAGTTAGGGGGCGTGGAGGACTGAGATTGGAGGGGAGGCGGGAGTGGAGGGAGGGTGGGCGGGTGGGTGTGTGGGAGGGGGTGGGCGGGTGGGTGGGAGGGAGGGGGCGTGGAGGATTGAGATATGGCGGGTGGGTGGGTGGGAGGGGGTATGGAGGGGGGGGAGGCGGGAGGGGAGTGGAGGGGGAGCCGCGGAGTGAGAGGGATGTGAGTGGAGGTGGCGGGTGGGTGGTGGGGAGGGGATGGGGAGAGGGAGGGTGGGCGGGAGGGGGTGTGGAGGGGGAGGGTGGGTGGCGGGTGGGAGGGCAAGAGGGGGTGTGGAGGGGGAGGGTGGCGGGTGGGTGGGCGGGAGGTGTGTGGAGGGGAGGCGGGAGTAGAGGGAGGGTGGGCGGGTGCGGGGGCGTGGAGGATTGAGATATGGCGGGTGGGTGGGAGTTAAGGGGCTAGGAGGACTGAGATTGGAGGGGAGGCGGGAGTGGAGGGAGGGTGGGCGGGTGGGTGTGTGGGAGGGGGTGGGCGGGTGGGTGGGAGGGAGGGGGCGTGGAGGATTGAGATTGGAGGGGAGGCGGGAGTGGAGGGAGGGTGGGCGGGTGTGTGGGTGGGAGGGGGTGGGCGGGTGGGTGGGAGGGAGGGGGCTAGAAGGAGGATTGAGATATGGCGGGTGGGTGGGAGGGAGGGGGCGTGGAGGATTGAGATTGGAGGGGAGGCGGAAGTGGAGGTAGGGTGGGCGGGTGGGTGGGTGGGAGGGGGTGGGCGAGTGGGTGGGTGGGAGGGGGGTGGAGGATTGAGATATGGCGGGTGGGTGGGAGGGAGGGGGCGTGGAGGATTGAGATTGGAGGGGAGGCGAGAGTGGAGGGAGGGTGGGCGGGTGGGTGGGTGGGAGGGGGTGGGCGGGTGGGTGGGAGGGAGGGGGCATGGAGGATTGAGATATGGCGGGTGGGTGGGAGGGAGGAGGTGGGCGGGTGGGTGGGAGGGAGGGGGCGTGGAGGATTGAGATTGGAGGGGAGGCGGGAGTGGAGGGAGGGTGGGTGGGAGGGGGTGGGCGGGTGGGTGGGAGGGAGGGGGCGTGGAGGATTGAGATATGGCGGCAGTGATGTTGGCTATGGTGGTGGCGGTGGAAGGGTGAAGCTAGAAGGGTCAAAGTGCTCAAGGGTTAAAGTGCTCCGTGCTCAAGGGTCAAAGTGCTCCTCCGAAAAAGACACACGCATGCACTGTAGAGTCTGGTAGCCCCTGTCATTTCAGTTGAGATGATCTTGCAGCAAGATGGAGTTGAAGGCGGAATGAATGAGGGTTCCCATTATATAGCAAGGAGGATTAAGGGCTCACCTCACAGCAAGGGATGGTTTAGCATAAAAGACTGTTCAAAAGAGAGGAGAAGCCAACTTTAATATCATCCATCCAAGAGATAAACAAAGAAAAGGCTAGCATTAAAAGCTTCTGCGTAGAACTAAGAGCCATCCAAAAAATTTTGTGCCAAATTTTGTAATTGAGCAACATATATTTTTAGCAATTATTAGCAATGATTAAAGGAACACAATAGAAAAACAAAATAACCTAAGAACTATGGAGTGGGATGTTAGAACTTTTTATGATAGGCTTTGAGTCTAGAAATATTTACTAGCGGCATGGTGGCTCCATTGAGTGTTTCTAACTGCACAGCACCCCAATGCAACGTCTTCAGCAGGTGAAAAGGGCCTTCCTAATGAGGGATCCATTTCCCTTTTGCATTCGTATGAGGGTTAGGTTTATGGAGAAGAACTAACATGCCTGCTTCAATGTTGTTTTTCCATAGATGTCGATCATGTGCCTCCTTCCTCTTCATCTAAGTCTCTATCAATTGTTTGGTCGCTAGTAGACGAATCTCCTCCACTTTATGTAGTGCTCCTAGCCTCTGAGAGACATCACAATCCTTCTTTTCCTGCATGAATGCTATCTGAGGTGATCCATGTAAAAATTCAAAGGGCTCGATGGGTAATATGCCATAAACCAGTTGGAATGGGGAATATCCGGTGGCCTCTTTGTAGGCTAACCTGTATGCCCAAAGTGTACCTTGGTAAGCAATGCCCCATGAAGTGGGCTGCAACATACACTCCTTTCTTAACATTGAGATTAAAACCTTATTTGTCGATTCAGCCTGTCCATTTGCTCGTGGATAGTAAGCACAAGAGGTCCTATGAAGAATTCTATACCTGTTGAAGATTTCTTGTAGGACTTTATTGACAAAATGGGTACCCTGATCAGTACAAATTTCAAGTGGACAACCAAACCTGCAAATGATGCTACTACAAATGAAATCAGCAACAGTTTGGGCAGTGCAATCGGGGGAGGCAATAGCTTCAGCCCACTTTGTCGCATAATCTGTAGCTATCAAGAGATATTTTTCTCTTTTTGGAAAAGCGGGAGGGTAGATGGGCCCTACAAAATCTAGCACCCACTTCTCAAATGGTTGCCAGGAAGTGGAAACAACCAAGGGGTTATGTCTCTGCTTTGTTGGCTTAGGTCCACACCTCTAGCAAATGTCACATGCCTTTCCCCATTCATCTGCATCCCTAAATAGTGTAGGCCACCATAGACCAGCATCCAGTATCCTCTGACTCATAATATGTCCTGGAAGGTGCCCACCACTTGTTCCTTCATGTGCAGAGTGAAGGACTTCCCTCACTTCTTCTTCTTCCAAACACTTCCTGAACCGGTCATCCTTGCCCTGTCTATACAATTTATCTTCAATGAAGGTATATGGTCTACTCTTGATTAGCAGGCTCTTCTTTTGTACAGCACTAGCCTTTTCTGGATACAGTCTAGTTTTAATGAAATTTTTGATGTCATAATACCAACCTTGAGCTTTTACAACAAACAGATGAGCATCTAGAAAGTCATCATTGATTCCACTAGTTTGATTCATCATATTTATTCTGGATAGGTGATCCGCCATAACATTTTCTTTTCCTGGTTTATGGACTACAGAAAAATCAAACTCTTGGAACAACAATAACCACCTCCATATTCTACCAGTGGCTTGTGGTTTGTTGCGTAGGTATTTTAGTGGTTGGTGATCTGTTATAATAATAAATTTTACCCCCAGTAAGTAATGACATAATTTTTGGACAGCAAAGACCATTGCTAGGGCTTCCCTTTCGGTAGTACTGTAATTCCTTTCAGCCTTGGTCAAGACTCTACTGGCATATTGAATTGGCCTGTCCACTTTAAATTCTTCACTGGGTTGGGTCAAAACTGCCCCCACTACATAGGCACTGGCATCGACATGTATATGAAAGATTTTTGTCCACTCAGGTGTGACCAAGATAGGAGCAGACACTAACTTTGACCGTAATGTTTGATATGCTTTTTCCTCCTCTTCTTCCCATTTAAAAGGTACTTCCTTACCTGTAAGTCTAGCCAGAGGTCTAGCTATCTCTGCATACATTTTTATAAACCTTCTATGGTATCCAGTATGCCCCAAGAAACTCTGAATCTCTTTAGGGGATTTAGGTTTAGGCAACTTTAATATAGAAATGATTTTGTCAGGATCTGGGGCCATACCTTTAGCCGACACCACATGTCCTAAGAGGGTTCCTTCTGTCACAAGGAAATGACATTTGTTTGGATTGAGCTTTAACTTAGTCTCCCTGCATCTTTTGAAAATATTCTGCAGCTGCCTCAAGTGGTGGTCCAAACAATCTAGATGAGTTTCCTTATGAGATCCTGAAAACGAAGAGAAGTCATCCATGAAGATTCTAAGTGATTCCAACAATAGGGGGCCAAAAATGAGATTGACCGTTCTGTTAAAGGTGGCTAGAGCATTTCTGAGTCCAAATGGCATTTTTACATACACATATGTTCCCCAAGGTGTGACAAAAGCAGTCTTTTCACGATCCTCTGGATGTATTGATATTTGGTTATAGCCACTGAATCCATCCATAAAGCTATATAATGCATGCCCAGCCACTTCTTCAATGACCTGTTCTGCAAAAGGCATAGGGAAACCATCTGGAATGGTCACCTTGTTGAGTGCTCTAAAGTCAACACAAATTCTGATTTTATTAGTATTCTTCTTCGGTACTATAACCATAGGTGAGAGCCACTCTGAGTGTTCAACAGGAATGATGATTCCTGCATCCTCCATCTTTTGGATTTCCACATAGACAGCTTCGGCATAGTTTGGATTAAGTCTATAACTCCTTCCTCTGATGGGTTTGGCTCCATCAACCAGAGGGATTCTGTGCTCTCCATAAGTTGCAGGCACTCCTTCTAAGTCCTTATAATGCCAGGCAAAAACATCTACATACTGGGTCAAGAATGATTTTACCTTTTCAAGGAGCCCTGGGTGGCTCCACAACCAAGTGGCCACCAGAACTGGCTGATTATTGTCTTGAGTGCCTAAGTGTATTTCTTGGACAGGATTTCTCGCTACCATATTATCTTCGTGTGCATCTACTTCTTTGTCTTCTTCTACTAGCTTTTCGTACATTGCTTCATAAGCAGGTGTATTTTGGACTTCAATGTGTTCCTCCTTGTCCTGCATCCATCCTGCAGGGATTTCTTGAATTGGGAAAGAACATTCAACACCAGAATTTTTTACCTTGCTTTTAGCTTTAGAAACTTCTTTATCTGTGGTTGTCACATCCTCCTCCAAGTTGTATTTGAGGGGTATCTTCCTGCCCCTTCTGTGGTCAGTGATGGGCTCTCCCAATCCATCAACCTGGACCTTTTCCTTATCTTCATCATAACCTTCAGTCGTGCAAGGATTATTAAGAAAAATTCCAAAACAAGGGGAAGAGTTGCCTGCTTGGAGCCAATTTAGAATATCCTCTTCTTCCTCAAAATCTATTTGGGGTTGATCCTCCGATTCTGTTTCCATGCAAATGCTAACTGTTTGCATCATACTAGTGTTTCCTTGATTGTCCGGGCCCTCTTCTAAATGAATCTGAGTCAGCTCCTGCCCTTTCTTTTGTGCCCACATAGTGTCCTTGCCCCAATCATGAATGACACTGGCATGCCTCAACCAAGGTCTTCCAATTAAGAGAGGAAATCCTCCTTCAACCTGGGGCAATCTTAAAAACACAAAATCCAGAATGAATAGATTACCTTGTACTTCAAGTGGAACTTTTGGGATTACCCCCAAGGGCCTTACTTTGCTCTGATCTGCCAAAGTAACAGTGAAGTTTGCAGGTCTTGAAGGGTGGAGTCCAATCTTTTTCATGGTATGTTCAGGCATCAAGTTAATGCCAGAACCACCATCCACAATAACACCTTGAAATTCATGACCCTTGATTGATACTGTAAGCCGAGGACTTTTATAATCCGTAAGGGGTGCTTCCCCGATAATTATCCCCTTATGTAAAATAGCTGTCCTTGCCACTAAGCTTGTAGTAGAAGCCTCATCAATTATCTGCAATAATTCTGACCTGAATTTCCCATCCATCTTTATTAATTCAAAAATACTAACCTCCTTCTTCATGGACTTGAGTAGTTTTGAAGCCTCTGACTCTTTAAGAGAATGAGCTTCATTTGCTTTGCCAAACTCTTCTTGAGCCCTATGAAGGCATGCCCAATGGCATCACTGGTGCCTATGAGATATTCCTTTTGCTTTGTGTCTGCACTTGTGGCTTTGTCTTCAGATGAAACTCTATCTTTGTTCAATCCCCTAATTATTGATTCTTGATTTACGTCCACTTGAGCCTTCCCCCTGCTTCTTGTCTGTACTGCAAAAGATTCAAGTTCTTCTAATTGTACCACCCTGGTAGACGGTGAGGGTTCATTGACCTGAGGTAATGTTTCCTCCTTTAATACAGAGATCATTTGGAGATGGGGTCCGGAAGTAGAGGCTTGATTCTTAGGACAACAGTTTGTATAGTGATCCCTGGCCTCTGGACAGTTCCTGCAAGGAGGGGCATTTTCTGGGAGAGAGCACCTAGATTGGTAGTGCCCGCACTCTCCACATCTGAAGCAAATGATGGGCCGTCTAGGCCCATTTGCAAAATTATTGCTTGGTCTAGGATTATAGTTGTTACCTTGGTTTGCTGCGGCTGCCATTACATTTGCTGGTGGTAGAGGTCCTCCCTGTGTCCAGTATGTCGTTGCAGGCATTCCCCTGGATTGGCATTCATGGGCCTCATGGCTAAGTTTCCTGCATAATTGACAAGTCACGTTTAGCAGAGGACATTCACTTACTATGTGCCCTTGCTTGTTGCACATGGAGCACCAGAGTCCACTCTTGATACCGCCTCCCTTGAGTTCTTGCAATTCGTGCCTCAGCTGAGCTAATTCTTCTGCTTGGGCCTCCTCCTCCTTTTGGAGCTTGAGTGCTTCAATCTCCCTTCTTAGCTGAGCCACAGCAGTCTCCTCTTCTGTGTAGGGCTTATTCCTTTTCAAGCCCTCCAGCTCCCTTCTTAACTGGATCATTGGGTCCTCCAGTTCTGCATCATAGGTTGGTTGGGAAGAAGTTGCACCATACTGGTGCCTTATCTGCTCCAAGCGTGTGGCCGTATTGATGAACTCCTCAACAGAGGCAGTAGGTAACACTAACTCTTTTATTTTGCATTGGGTGACCACAGGTAGGGGTTTGGCTAACCACTTCTTGACAAAGAAATCATGCGGTGGATCTGGTAGTTTAGCCATTAGTGCTTTGGCCCTGGTCACAAACTCTGGGAATTTTTCTCCTGGACCCAATCTCAAATTTTCTAGCTCTTCTATAATGATCTCCGCAGTGTTGCCATGCTGAAACTGATTTTTGAAGGCCTCTTTCATCAAATCCCAAGAGGTAAAGTGGTTTTCAGCAAACTGGCTAAACCACTTGTCTGCCAATCCTTCCAATGTGGCAGGGAAGAGTATCAAGAATGCATCTTCCCTACCCATTAGACCTCTAGTCTTGCTTAATGCCAGAAATCTTCGAATGTGCTCATCTGGATCCTCATGAGCTAAACCTCTGAAAGAGGGAAATTTTATGTTTAATCTGGAGAGTAAGGTTTCTAGGTCCACCTATCCTGCCATGCTTCTTACCGATGAAGTTGATGAAAGTGGACTCGATGATCTTCTGATCGCCTTTCTTCTTGTCTGCTTGCACGTGACCCTCAAGGTTTGTGACCGGGTCACGGTCATGAGCTGTTCATAGTTCACTTAATATGAGACACTTGATATAAGTATGTACCTCTTTAATCAACTGGAGTATTACTGTCGACACTGGAATATTGTTCTCCAATTGCAATAGATCTTCTCCTATGCTCAAATCTCCTTGGATGTCCCACCGGGCGTGCCAAATTTGTTGGGGGATTCTTGGACGAGAAGGAGTTTGAGGGTTTGTAGGAGAAAAAGGAAAGAATAAAGAAAGAAATGGGCTGGGAAACTTCGCAGAGGAAATAACCTTGGAAGCTTCTGCAGAAGCACACCTTGGAATCTTGAGTTTAATTATAGTAAAACAATTACAATGTTTGAGCACAATCCGAGTCAATACTTCTGTGCGCACTACAGAGGGTGCTTAATTACAAAATACCAATTATCCCGAAGTCTTCTTGCAGTCGGCCTCCTCTGCACCAGTCCTATACTTGCTTCAAGCTTATCCTTGTGCACACCTTGCACCAAGCTTCCACCAAGATGAGGAATGAGTATCTTCTGTCGGCATGCACACTGCTCAGAGACCTTGAGGTCCTTGGGGTCTAGCTTCGCACTCTCTGCCCTCTTCCTTAGCCACCTCTCTTGCACTCTTCACTTCCACCTCTCTGTGTCGTCGTACCCCTGGTGTCTCTTGCACTTATCTCTCTTTCTTACTTCCAGTGTGTCCAAGAATAGCCTTTTTCTCTCTTTTGTTGAGTGCGCCGGTTCTGTGCACTCTAACTGTAATACAATCTTGGTGCCCTTTCAATGTCCCAAGATTGTCTTTTGAACTGGCCACCAACGACTCACTACTTTGTCCTGTAGTGACTTTAGACTTAAAGCAAAATTTTGATTGGGCGGCCCTATTTCCACCTTTGCGTACACGGCCGCTTCCCATACCTTCACCTTTCCTTTTAATTCTTTACTTTTGCACCTAAGACTTTAAATTCACCCTTTGAACCTTAAGAGAAAAAATACTTCTGTAATACTTCCCCAATTTCATACCTCTTGTCTGTGAACAATTAAAGACCTTTATATGAGCAATTGAAGGTGCACTACATGTGCACTTTGACCCTGGAATTTTGATACTTTACTCTTGCCTATGCATAGCTGTGAACTTGACTTTGTTAGTTTCAACCGGTTAGGGCTCAACAACCCCCTACCTTCCAAAGATTGATGTGCCATGTATTCAAAGAATTCTTGAGGAAAAATTTGGAAGTCTGTGTTGATGATCTTTGCGCTCACTCCAACATTAGACAGACCCATATACCTGAACTCAGACAAATCTTTGACAAATGTAGAGAATATCAAGTTTGCTTGAACCCAAAAAAGTGTGTTTTCATGGTCAGGCAAGGCAAAATTCTAGGACACATAGTGTCTAAAAATGGCATATCCACAGATAAGAAGAAAGTGAGAGCCATTGCAGAACTACCTAGGCCAAGGAATGTCAAGGAAGTACAGGCCTTCATGGGGCATTGTGGTTACTACCGCCGGTTCATTCACATGTATGCCGTCATTGCAAAGCCTCTGTATGCCCTTCTAACTAACTTTGAGTGGACTGATGAATGTGAGAACTCTTTCAAGGAGCTCAAACGAAGATTGTGTTCAGCACCAATCTTGACCACACCAGATTGGAATAAGCCATTCCATGTCCATGTAGATGCATCCAATTATGCAATTGGATGCGTGCTAACACAACCTACAGGTGAAGGTAATATGGATCTTCCAATTGCCTATGCCAGTAGACAGTTGAATGCCGCTGAACAAAATTATACCACCACTGAACGAGAAGGGTTAGGCATGGTATATGTAGTTAAAAAGTTTAGACACTATTTGCTTGCAAATAAGTTTAAATTTTTAACTGATCATCAAGCTCTGTTGTACTTGGTAAACAAGCCGTGCAATACAGGTAGATTGGTAAGATGGTTCCTCTTACTAATGGAATACGACTTTGAGGTTGTGGTGAGGAAAGGTAAGACCCACCTAAGAGCAGATCATCTCTCAAGGCTCACATCAGGAGAGGCCCCACAAGGAGTGTCAGATGACTTACCTGATGCTTACTTGTTTAATTTGGAAGTTGTACCTCAGTGCGCTAAGCCATTAGTGCCAGTATTGACATACGGCCCTAATCACCCGATAATACACACAAAAGATAGAGAGATAGTAAAAGCTCAAAAGTATCATATCTTGGTAGGAAGTATGTACAAGCATACTGATCAAGGAGTATTAGCCTGTTGTGTGGAAGAGGACGAGTACACTAAATGGTTGCAATTAGCACATGCAGGTGCATTAGAGCAACACTACTCAAAACAACGAACCCTACAGACACTAAGGAGACTAGGAGTGCATTGGCCAACTATGGAAGTTGATGTCCATAGAATGTGCAAAGAATGCCCAATTTGTCGCACTAAACCACTAGTGGAATATGCTACTCTTTATCGAATATCTTTAGTACCAGATTGGAGTGAACCATTAGTAGCCTTTCTGAGGACGAAAACATTCCCTCAAGGCATGACCTTGACGAGGCAAAGAAGTTTATAACAAGACGCACTAGACTACTCACTTATTGGTGATAAGTTATACAAGCGTGGTAAAGATGGTTATCTGAGACTATGCATCCATGAGAGCGAATATCTAAAGATCTTGGACACTGCTCACCAGGGTGTAGCAGGACACTTTGGGCCAGATCGGGTGATCAAGGCAATTTTATTTGTAGGATTTTGGTGGCCCACCCTTCACATGGATGCACATACCTACGTGAAGAGGTGTGAGGTTTGTCAGCAGACTCAATATCCTATACGCAAGGATGAGATGCCATTGAAACCTATGATGGGTGGATGTGCATTCTCTAAGTGGGGAATAGACTTTGTTGGTCCTATTAATCCCCCTGCTAAGGGTTCACATGCTGAGTATATCATTGTGCTATGGACCAATGATTATCAGTAGGATCTCCACAAGTGGAGCAGTACAACTAGCCACTCTAGAAGGTGACGTAATACCAAGTTACATAAGTGTATGTAGATTCCAGCTATATCAAGAACCCCTAACTGAAGAAATGCTCAATCGACTTAATACTGCAAAGAAACGTAAGGAAGAGGAAAAGCAAATTTGAGAAGAAGCACAGGCCGAAGCTTTAGAACGCATTCGGCGAATGAAATTGAGAAGGAAAGGTAGAGATCAACCCATGAATGACGCTCATGAAGCTCTAGGTTATCACATAGCCATGTGCGAAGCTTCAGGTGAACGGTCTCATAAGATAGTTGATCGACGACCTTTTGTGACCCTAGAAGTAGGACAAGGAGAGAGTGTAAGGACCGTGAGAGCTTTAATTGATTCAGAAGCAGCCACTAGTGCAGTTCGGCTTTCTTACTGCTAGCAATTGCAAGTGGAGGTAAAACCCCTAGAATCATATTTGATAGGATTAGGAGGTGTTGAAATCCCTTGCATGGGAGAGGTGGAGCTTCCCCTCTACATCCAAAAGGTCCTTATGTCAGCAAAAGTGTTGGTATGTGAAGATGAGGATCTTACCGATTCTCTAGTCTTGGGCCAAGACTGGATCTATGATCATGCAGTCAACCTCAACCTAAGAAGTGGACTTGCAGGCCAAAGCAACCTTACGATTGAATTAGGAAATCAAGCAGTCAAACCATTAGAAAAGGCACCAACTCCTGGTCCCTCCAGGAGCCCACATGA
The DNA here is from genome assembly GCA_020310875.1 of Ceratopteris richardii. Taxonomy (NCBI): domain Eukaryota; kingdom Viridiplantae; phylum Streptophyta; class Polypodiopsida; order Polypodiales; family Pteridaceae; genus Ceratopteris; species Ceratopteris richardii. The sequence continues at coordinate 90,811,131 of CM035418.1, forward strand.
AGATAACAATGTTGTTCTTGTCCAAAGCTCTATGGTGTAGAGGATTGTCACTCTCGACAGAGGTACAGAAGTCAATGATGAGTTACCATCTGTTCCAAAGAAGATTCTAAAGGGGCAAGCTCAGCAACACACGACATTGAGGAAACCTATGATCCAGAAGCATGAGCACCAACCTGGGCTCTATGAAGTACCTTGTGGCATGAAGCAGATCTGGATACGCAAAGGGGAAAAAACCACGGCCCCAGAGACAGGTTCTCAAAAGCACATCAAGCAAGCCACAATGTCAAGGACTAAAACGAAGCAGTTCCCTAGGCAACAATCTAAACATACCATCTCTATTTGGGTCCCTAAGCGGTCAATGAAGGCTATCCTTAATGATAGACGGATGTGGGTGCCCAAGGCCTGCTTACAAGCCCAAATAACCTCACCTCCAGTCACTAGCTCAAATCAACACTCACAAGTACTCTTGACAAACAACTCAAGGAAGATACCTACACCTCACACTGTTACACTTTCGGTCAAACCTAGAAATGTCTGGAAGTGGGTACCCAAAAGGTCCCAAATCCAGCACAATCTAGTTCATCGACCTTTACCTGGCATCAGCTCTAAGAGCCACGAATCCTCAATCAAAGTTTGGAGAATTAAACCCCGTATCAAACCCCCAGACCCAATTTTATGAATCCATTCACTCTGATGTAGGTGCATTCTGAGTACATTGCATATCCAAAGTATGCATCTAGGATGATACTAACTACTAACCACCACTCACATCTATCACAAACACTTCACCTCTAACCACTAACCATCTGGATTGTCATGTTAGTATTGTGGAGGGACACCATTACGACCTGTTTCCTATGCAACACTAATGTGCCTCTCTTCTTCTAGCAGATAAACATCAAGTGCTGCAAGGAGTCTCATGGCAGCAGCAGTAGGAACAAGCTCCAAGGCCGGCACTAGTACTCAAAGCAATTGGGATACCATGCCTGTGGAGGCTCCACTGACAACGAGGCCTGAAGAGTTCTTGAATGTGCGAAGAATTCCCATCTCGGATCCACCGAGTGGCCTAACAGAAAGAGTGAAAGGACATTCTCATTGGTTCAATGAGATGCCAAGAGATTTGAGAGATGCTGATCATATTTGGGAATCCAAGTTGGAATTTGGAGGAGTTTGGTGGACCTTTCAATTCTTCTCATGAGAATTTGAAGCATTGCAAAATGTAGCTCCTCTTCAAGATATTTGGTAGAAAGCGGGATTGCAGGATTATTTTAGTGCATCTCTGCCTAAACCTTATTTCCTTAGGTGCAACTCTAAAAGTGACAGGAGATAAAGATCATTCAGGCACATTCCTAGTGCCCTCTCTATCAAACCAGGAGGAAGTGAAAAAGTTTGAGTTGAACATCACTTTAATCAGGGAGGCCCTTCAGATGTATGGCACCCATGTACCCTCTGATCGAGATCCTTTGATACCGGAGTCTATGAAGAACAATAAACTCAAGAAATTGAAAGAAATGTCTGCCCTCACCCCGAACATTTCTATACCATTGTGAATGTGTCTTCAACATTTTTCATTTCCGGCGCAAGACCGATTCACACAGCCTCATAAGAAGATTTGGTATGGGTTATACCTAGCGGAGACTGGGAGCTTACCTATTAAAATGCCAGTGTGGATCCTTGACTAGTTATATGAAGCAGGCAAACGAGGAGTGAGGAAGCCTACTTTGAATGGCTGCTGCGCCATTACAAGAATAATCTACAGATGCCTCGCTTATGATGTGCCAATCGCACGGGCCCTTAAGTACTCAGAGTTGCAATTCTTCCAAGGGCGGAAATCAGGGGTTCAACCCACTAAACAATGCGGGGATCACTTTCACAGGTTCTAATTCCTCGCAAAGTCACCACTGAAGCCTCTTGTAGAGAAGAAGAACAAGTAGCCCCTTTCAGGATCCATCTCTAGGGACCACAATCAAGGGACATGGCACAGCCCACTCCATCAGCCCCTCCACTACCCACGGACGTTGAGTTTGCCTCCATGGCTACTTTGGCAGAGGATACATCTTTTGACTTTGAAAGCTTCTTGCAAACAGCCCACTTATCTGAGAGTGAGTTCTTCTCAGACACTGACGGCCCCGGATCATCATCCAAGAGAGGACGTCCACAGATTGATGCACGAAGAGTACATTGGGAAGATGAGGCACAACATACTTATGCTGAAGGCACACATGATCAAGAAGAGGCACAGGGAAATAACTCAGAGGAGAGTGAGGAGGAAGCCCCTGCTTACATTGCACAACTCAAACAGCTCTACAAAACGATCAAGATGGTACAGAAGAGGCATAAGCTATCAGAAGAGGCAAATAGAGCAATGGTGAATCAAATGCTTCAAGCAGAGAATGCGGATCCCCACTTTGTTGAATAATTGAACCTTTTGGCTGAGACATATGGGATTATAGAAGATATGCGGATCATGTTACATCGCAACCGTCCTCAATACGATCAAGGAAGGTTGGATAGGCTACCGCCAAGGGGAAAGATGATTCAAATGGAAGTTTCTACCTCCCTCCCTACTACAACTCAAGAAGATGATCACATGGCTAGTCCGACTAACACTGAGGAACCCTATGACAGCACACCGATACCCTCTCCCCCATCACCTCCCACCCAACCCACCGAATCCCTAGCCACTAGCATCATGGAACAATCCACAACCATCCCTACTGAGCCTATACCTCACACCCCCATTTTGCCATCCTTACCTATCCCTACCTCTATCAATGCTTGCCAATTTTCCGAACCCCCTATAGGTCACTCCGCCACTGATCAAACTATAATAGGTCACCATTCATATTTTCCAACTCTCGGACAACCACTGGCCAATACCCAAACCTTAACACATCCCATCACCAATACTCTTCCTCTTTCCCAACCCCAAACCAGTGAGCCCCAATTAACCTCCTCAGAGCCTACACAAGCCACCCTACCTCCATTCTTGGCAAACCTTGTTGAACAAATTGAGAATTATAAGAGAAAATCCCATTCCCACCCCACCTCCCCCACATTCACGGCCACCACTAACACACCACCCACCATTCTTGTATTCACAATTCACACTTCACACACAATCACGTCCGATCCCATGGACATTTCACCCTCCACAGGACCACTCACCATCACTTTTGTCTCAACATCACCACTTGTAACTCCATGCACATCACCACATACACCCACTGTCTGCACAGCATCCACTTTTCCCTTCCCCACTTCCAAACCCCTTGCATCTATCACCTCCACCTTTGCATCCACATCATTTATTCATGCACTAGACACTATGTTCAAAGCTATGGCCCAGCTTAAAAAGGAATACATATTATTAGAAGAAAACAATAAAGAGCTTGGTACTCTGTCATCCCACCTCCAGGCACGTGTCAAGGCCTTGGAGCTGAGTAATATTGCATTACAACAAGAGGTTACCACTCTCCAACAATCTCATGTAGAGCTTGAAGCCAAGTATATAGAGACGGGTAAGGCAATGGAAGAACAACTCAGAGATCAGCTAGCCCGCAATGCTAGACTACAAAGAAACATGGCCTTACTTTCCCGTCACTTAGCCGCTGGTCAAGAAGAGAACAGAAGATTACAACAATAGAATCAAGACAATCTCGAAGCAGCCATAGAAAACACTCTAGGAGCACCTATAGACCCTACCAAATTCCAAGCTATTCCATCGGAAAGATCCCAAGTGCGCCCATCACACCCAATAGAACCTAAAGACATGGTCAATGCTGCTACTTCACTAGAACCCGAATCTTCAACGGCCAATGAGGTACTTGAGCTATGACAACAAATTGTAGAATTAAAGATTAAGTTGCTACAATATGAACGACCCCCCTCTCCACCCGCTCAACCAATAGAAGAGGAGGCCATCACCATTCCAATGGAGGAAACATTTGAAGATACTTATGAGCCTCAACCTTTTCCAGGAGGCACAACCACTGACGAGGGACAAGACACATACGAGGAACCCCCTCCGGCATGGATGAAACAGGTAGAAGAGATGGGGGTGAATCACGAGGAGCGTATCTCAACTAAGATGGTGGCCATGAAAACTATTGAGGAGACCATCCTTCAATCGGAATATTTCAAGCACTTAGCTCCTAGGCGATTGATAACCAGTTCAGAGTTACAGTATAAGCCATACTTTGTACTGTTGGTAGACTACAACGCTGATATCAAATGCAAAACCAACAAGTACCCTACTTTCGCTATCCAATTTGAACCCGAGGACATTCTAGAGGACGCCCACAAAGGGAACATATAGCAACCCACCTGGAGGCAAAAGTTACTGGAGACCTATCCGGAGATGCTACGAACATGGGATCACGCGCCCATGCACTTGAAGTATAACAATTGCTTCGGGCCAGTGCAACGAAGAAGATCATGGAAGGCATTTGCCATAAAAGTTAAGAACAATGCCAATTGCAAAGAATGTCTCAATTACCCCACCATTGCACCCCCAACCGGCACACCTACTGTAGCTTACATGATGGCTACCATCAGACATTGGATGCCACGCCTCCACCCCATGCCTGATGTCGCTGCGCAGATGATGCTCAAGATACTGGACATGATGCAAGTAGTGTTAAAGACTTTTCGCAATGTACGTCACATCCACCCACCAATTTCGGGCTTCATAAATGGTAATTATGACTTACTTTATGATATGAGCATGACCCCGAGTATTTGAGTTGCTTATGCATGGCATGCAAGGATCAGATATCTCCCTGCCTGCTACAAGCAAACCTTTGATGACATGTTCACCACGGGGTTTTGGGAATCACACTCAGAAGTGTTCGCACCATGCCCAACTCATCTGCTACAATTATTCACGTGCAAACAAACAATGCATTCAGAGCTCTACACCACGCCACAACCTGACATGCCTGGCATAGTTAATTGGGATGCCTTGCAAAGAGACTTGGTCAAGGGACTACGGATCAGAGAACAAGAGCTGGCAACCGACATACTACATCACTACATTGATCAGACTGTCGAGCAAAGGTCTGTCAGAGACGCCAGACGCTAGGGGGGGGGAGGGTGTTGGCATCATACGGGAAGAAGCAGGTATGGGCATACATGCAGATCTAGCATTGAGGCAACCCATTAATATTTTTCCAGTCCCTACATCATTTTAAAAGTGATTCTCCTCACTAAAAACCATTGTAAATACCATTTCACCGTTTTGTAGCTCCATTTTGTGCAAGCCGAGGAGTCCTCGAGCTTGAGGAGCCTTAGAAGTAAGTGCCTACCAATTTTCATATTTTTTAGACCTTGTTTGAGCCCTCAAATAAGCCCTGGAACCTAATTTTTAACTAGGCCGAACACTAGGTATGGACATGGCGAAAGCTAGTCAAAAACTATAAATAGAGCTAGAGAGCTCATTTTTGGGGGAAGCTTCTTGTAGTTTTGGGCTTGTATGAGAACTTGGTTGTAATAGAAGTTATTTCATTGTTTTACTCCCTTTGTTCTTGCTGTGTGTGTGCGTGTGTGTGTATGTGTGTGCATGTTGGTGTGCTTCTCACTCACACATTCATGCCTTCACTCGCTCGAGGTCTTCATACCATCCTGATGTCTTCCCGGATTGACATTAAAGGAGGTGCTACTCATCACTGAGCTACAACTGTCCTCTTCCAGTGTAGCGCGGCATTGTTGTGGCACTTCCGAGTGCTCTTGTAACCTATGGTTATGTGCTTGTAACTGACTGTATTCTATCCGTAATTGTGACATACACACAAACATGGTGTCAAATGCATTACCTATAGATGAAGGTGTGGTTTTTACGGTGGAAGATGCAACGGAAGGGAATTGGGGGATGGAAAGTTTGAATGTTGTGTCTACAGGAGATGTGTGTGCAGGTGAAATAGGGCGAGGAGAGATGGGGGATGGTGGAAGTGTGGGGGGAGGGGGAGGTGCCATCGAAATGTCCATGCTTTTCGTTGTGGGGGTGAAGGTGGTGTCTACCATATATATCAAAATGGTAGGTGGTCTATGATAGTGGTGAATAAGTGGGGTATGGATGTTGGGAATGGGCTCGACGAGAAAGGTTGAGCGGTGACAGGAAACATTCTAGAAAGGAATTCATGTACAGGTTGAAGGACTAGTGGTATGTGGGTGGGAAGTGAGAGCCTGGAGGTGGAAGGGCCATGCAAGGGGGCATGGTGGTAAGGAATCCAAGGAATGTGGTTCTAGTGTCAAGATGGCATATGAACGAGGGCATCGGGGCTAGTTGTCCTATGGCAGGCTCCATGAAGGATTTTGTTATAACAATGGTGGCATTATATATAGGGTTGTCAAAAGAGGAAAACAAGGTGGAGCTGGAGGTGAGACTACGGAAGATGAAGGCCTGCTCTGTGGGGTGAGTAGTCAAGGTGATCTCCATGGCTTCTATTTCAGGAGTTGATGGTAGGGGGGTTGGTGGTAGTGGCTCGGTTGATTCGTCATGGGTGATTGGGATTTCTTGGCCAGAAGTTATTGCTACTTGGGAGGTTGTCTCAATTGGTTTAGATGTGATGGTGGGTTCTTCCACCGTAGTAATGGGAATCTGGATGTGTTTATCAAACCATGGTCATGTTTGGAATCTTTGCAGATCATATTGAACGGGGGGCTTCTATATCATTGGTCGGACTACTTCCACTACACCATAAGTTTCTGCCATCAATAGGAGACCTTCGCTGTATTCAGAGTCAACTCCAGCTTCTTCCAAGAACTGTACCATGAGCATTCTACTATTCTATTCAGTGAGCAATTGTTGTGCCCTTACTCACTCCATGATCTAATACAGTCTCCAGAGTATCGTGGATATGCTAGAGCTCCGATGGTTTCTTCATCTTTCGCTTCTTCTTCGTCCTCTTCTTCTCCCTCTAGGTGTGCCGATTGCTGAGATGAAGTTCTCTACTGATCATCATCCCAATGCACATGGCGGCCTTTTGTGGATTTCCTCTATCTTTGGGAAGAGGTGCCCTATTCTTCTGTGTTTGAAAAGAATTCTACATCAGAGAGTTGTGTATTCTACAAAAATGATTCAAAATCGAAGGTGCTCATCCCTTCAACGTCTTCGATGGTAGCAAATTCAAATTCAGGTGGGACGGGAGGAGCCAATGCGGTAGCTTGTGTTGTGCCTTCATATCTAGATCTAGGCATTTGAATGGTAAAGGGAGGCATGGTGGCATCCCCTCGTGGTGAGACTTCCAAAGTTGTGAGAACTTTGCATTTCTGGACACAACGAACTAAGCCTCTCATGCGCTTGGATTGATGTGTGGCAGTTTTGTGTCTTTTGAACATTTGTAGTTGTGACGAGCTTAAAGTGCGTTTCAAGGGGTACATCGTATGCTAAGCACTTGTAGATTATGCACGTGATTGCACAACAACCATGCACCACTAGCTTCCGAGATGACCTTTTATTTGCTCCATATAGTTGCTCCATAATCCATATGGGAAGCTTAATCGGTAGTGCACCTGTCTTTGCCAAATAAAGAGTGAACCAGATCCATTTGTGGGGCTGAGTGAATCGATCTTGACCACGAAGTGCAAAATGTTGCATGCACATACGGAGAGGGCTGGACACATTTGGTGTCTGCCAGCCCTACGTGCTGCCATATGCTTTGAAGTTTTGGTGTGTTCTGGAGAGTCTCGAACTCTTTGGAAAATAATTGGAATCGCACCCATGACTTGTCATATTCACACTTGGACTCCTAGATATACTTAGCCTCTCCTAAGGGCCGTGGCATGCCATTGAACCAGTGAGAGTTTGCATGGACTCTCTCGGTTATTCTTGTAGGTGGGTCTAGTATGGGTATTTGCTGGAGATACTGCAGCTCAATAGTTCATTCAATTGGTGGCACGTCAATAGGTAGACTCTCCACATTCATATCCACAATACTTACTCATGCATGTGAGCTCAAGCCTGCTGCTTCTGCCATGAGACTGCTTGTGGCTGTTGATGCTTATCTGCTAGAAGATGAGAGGCATATTAGCATTGCATGGGAAACATGATGTTATGGCGTTCCCTCGACAATCCTAACATGACATCCAAAGTGGTTAGGGGTTAGTGGGTGAAGTGTTTGTGATGTGTGTGAATGTTGGTTAGTAGGTTAGTTTTCACCCTAGATGTGTACTTTTGGATGTGCATGGTATTCAAAATGCACCTACATCAGAGTGGACTGATTTACAAAATTGGGTCAAGGGGTTTGATACGGGTTTTAAGTCTCCAAACTTTGATCCTAGGGTTGTAGCTTTTAGAGGTGATGACATGTAAAGACTTGTGGACTAGATTGTGTCGGATTTGGGACTTTTTGGGTACCCACTTCCCAACATTCCTAGGTATGCCTATAGATGTAGTGGTGTGGCATGTAGATGTTTGCCCTGGGATTTGTATCGAGAGTTCCTGTGAGTGATGATTCAATCTTGTGAGTGGAGGTGAAGCTAATTGAGCTTGTAAGCAGGTCTTGGGCACCCATATTTGTTTAGCATTTGCGATCACCTTCATTGATTGCTTCGGAACCCAAATAGAAATGATCTGTCTAGATTGACACCTAGGATACTCCATTGTAATCCTCTATTGTATAGATTGTTTGGTGAATCCTTGGGATCTTGTCTCTAGAGCTCGGGGTTTTTTACCCTTGCATATCCAAATCTGCTTCATTCCAAGAGGTACTTTATATTGCATTGGTCATTGCTCATGCTTCTTGATCAACGGCCTCCTCTGTGTCGTGTATTGTCCTGCTTGCTTTTGTGGAATGCTCTTTGGAAAAGAAGGGAACTCCTCATTGAGTTTTGCACCTTCTTCAAGAGTGGCAAAATTCTGCACCATAGAACTTTGGACAAGAATAGCATCATTATCTTCATGTGGGTTCCTGGGGTGACTAGGATTTGGTGCCTTTTTTAGTGGCCTGAGTGCTTGATTCTCTAATTCAATTGTGATGCGATTTTGGCCCACCCTAGCCTAAAGAAGTCCACTTCTTAGGTTGAGGCTGGCTTCATGATCATAGATCCAGTCTTGGCCCAACACAAGAGGTTTACTAAGATCCTCGTCTTCACACACTAGCACTCTGACTATTGTTGGAGCCTCTTGAATGTAGAGGGGAAGTTCCACCTCACCCATGCAAGGGGTTTCCACACCTTCCAATCCTATGAGATATGCCTTGATAGGATTGACCTTCATTGTAATTTTTGGTAGTAAGAAAGTCGGACTACACTAGTGGAAGCTCCCGAGTCAATCAAAGCCCTTATGGTCCATGCACTCTCCTTGTCCTACCTCTAGGTTCACAAAGGGTCGTCGATCTACTATCCTATGGGAATGTTCATCTGATGCTTTGCACATGGCCATGTGATAAGATAGAGCTTCTTGAGTCTCAGACATAGGCTGATCTATACCCTGTATTCGCAATTTCATTCATCGGATGCATTCTAAAGCTTCTACCTATGCTTCGTCTCGAATTCGTATTTCTTATTCCTTACGTTTCTTAGCAGTGTTAAGTCGATTTAGCATCTCTTCTATGAGGGTTTCTTGATACAATTTAACTCTACATCCACTAATGTAACTGGGTAGGATGTCCCCTTCTAGAGTGGCTAGATGAATTGTCCCACTTCTTTAGATCCTATTGATAATCATTGGTCCATAGCCTCTCTTTTCTAACTTCCGTGCATGTTTCTTCAAAGTGTAGAACAAGACTAGGTCTCCTGCCTTTAAACCCTTATCCTTCACATGTGAAGTTGTTCAGGATCGAAGATTCTAGTGGAGAGCTCATGGCCTGTCGAGTCATGCTCTTATGGTACTTTCAATGTAGGTATCAAGAAGTCCAATGGTAACACAACATTTTGGCCAAACACCATCTGAAAGGGTGTGGTTTGGAGTAGTATTTTATAGGCCACTCTATATGCCCAAATAGCATGGTGTAGCTGTTTGTCCCAATGAGAGCATTTATAATTCACTAATTTGGTCAGCACATTGCATAGAATCTTATTGGTGCTTTCGGCTTGCCCGTCAGCTTGTGCATGATAGGGGGTAGACTTCTTATGTATCACCAAGAATTCTTGGAGAAGGTTTTCTATGAATTCATTCAAGAAGTGTGTGCCTCTATCACTTACTAGCTCTATTGGTAGCCCATATCTAGTGAACACGTTCTCAAATAAGAACTTAGCAGTCGTCTGAGCATCATTCTTCATTGTGGCTTTCACTTCTACCCACGTGCTTAGATAGTATGTGGCCACAATGATGTATTCAGCATGTGAAATCTTAGTTGGCGGGTTCATAGGACCCACAAAGTCTATTCCCCACTTAGAGAATGTGCATCCACCCATCATAGGTTTCAATGGCATCACATCCTTACGTATGGGATATTCAGTTCGCTGATAAATGTCACACCGCTTCACATAGGTATGTGCATCCACGTGAAGGGTTTGCCATCACAAGTCTGCAAATAGGATTGTCGTAATCACACAGTCTGGTCCAAAGTGTCCTCCTGCTACAACTTGGTGAGCAGTTTCCAAGATTTGAGATATTCACTTTCATGGACACATAGCCTTAGGTAACCATCTTTACCACACTTGTATAAGTTATCTCCAATGAGTGACTAATCTAGTGCCTCCTGTTCTAAGCTCCTTTGTCTAGCTAGGGTCATATCTTGAGGGAATGTTTTCGTCCTCAAGAAGGCTACCAATGGCTCACTCCAATCTGGTATTAGAGACACTTGGTATAGTGTAGCGTGCTGCACAGGTGGGCTAATATGATAGACTGGGCATTCCTTACACACCTTATGGACATCTCCTTCTAGAGTTGGCCAATACACTCTTAATCTTTTTAGGGTCTGTAGGGTCCTATGCTTGGAGTAATGTTGCTAGACTTCACCTACATGTGCTATTTGCAACCACTTTGAGTGCTCGTCTTATTCTACATAACAATCCAATATTCCTTGATTTGTGTGCTTATACATACTCCTTGCCATGATATGGTACTTTTGGGCTTTTACTACCTCCTTATCATGCGTGTTTATTACTGGCTGTTTAGGCCCGTATGTCAATACTGGCACTAATGTCTTGGCCCACTATGGTGCAACTTCCAAATTAAACAAGTAAGCATCAGGCAGATCATCCGAGACTCCTTGTGGGGCCTCTCCGGATAAGAGCCTCGAGAGATGATCTGCTCTCAAGTGATTCTTGCCCTTCCTCACCACTACCTCAAAGTCATATTCCATTAGTAAGAGAAACCATCTTACCAATCTCCCTGTATTGCAAGGTTTTTTTACTAAGTATAACAATGCCTAGTGATCAGAAAAAAATTTAAACTTTTTTGCAAGCAAATAATGTCTGAACTTCTTAACCGTAGTGGTATAATTTCGTTCAGCTGCATTCAATTGTCTACTAGCATAGGCTATAGGAATATCCATATTGCCTTCGCCAGTTGGTTGTGCAAGTACACATCCAATAGCATAATTGGATGCCTCCACATGGACGTGGAATGGCTTGCTCCAATCTGGACTAGTCAAGATTGGTGCTAAACACAATCTTCTCTTGAGCTCGTTAAAGGAGTTCTCACATTTTTCAGTCCACTCAAACCTAGTCAAGAGGGAATACAAAGGCTTTGCAATGATTGCATACATATGGATGAATCGGCAATAATAGCCACAATGCCCCATGAAAGCTTGCACTTCCTTGACATTCTTTGGCCTAGGCAGCTCTGCAATAGCTCTAACTTTTTCCTCATCCATAGATATGCCATTCTTTGACATTATGTGTCCTAGAATATTGCCTTGCATAACCATGAAAACACACTTTTCAGGGTTCAGGCAGACTTGATAGTCTCTACATTTGTCAAAGACTTGCCTGAGTTTAGGTATATGTGTCTGTCTAAAGTTGGAATGAGTATACAGATCATCAACATAGTCTTCCAAGTTCTTCCGCAAGAACTCTTTGAACACATCACACATCAGCCTCTCAAAGGTAGCTGGTGCATTGATTAGACCAAATGGCATTACCCGATAAGAAAATATGCCCCACTCTGTGGCAAAAGTCGTCTTATGCTGATCTGCTGGAGCAATGGCTACCTAATTGTACCCAGAAAATCCATCAAGGAAGCTATACACTTCCTTGCCTGCTACTCTTTCTAGTAGATGCTCATTGATAGGAAGCGGATAACTATCTCTAAAAGTGGCTGCGTTAAGTTTCTTCAAGTTACTGCATACACATAACTTTCCATTCTTTTTGGGCACCACTATGATGGGGGATACCCACTCAGTGTGCTTAATTTCATAGATGAATCCAGCTTCAACCAAACGATCTATCTCTTCCTTGATCTTGGCAGCATACTTAACGTTATATGTGTATGGATTCTGCTTAGAGGGTTTTGCATCTGTGGCCACACGAATCGTATGTGAGCATATGTCACGGTCAACACATTTTTAGTCTTTGTAGCTGCATGCAAAAACATCTCTATATTCTCTTAGCAAGGCTACCAACTCTTGCTCTTCATCCTCACTTAGATTGTATCCTATGTATGTGCATCACTCTTCTCCCTCTTCTATGGTTACAACAATTTTCTTGGTGGTTTCCTTGTTATCATAGGCCTCTCCTGCTTGTGCATCATGTTTAGGCATTCTTATCATGACCCTCCTATCTTCTACCTCATACTTCTTAAAACTTTTTGGGACCTCAAACAAGGATTCTTCCTCTTTTGGTGTGGCTTCTCTCTGCTTCCGCTTGTTGCCTTCATTTTTAGTGGTTAGCTATGTGGCTAATCTCACATCGTTTGCAATTTCTTCGTGTCTCTGAGGGTGAGCTTCTACCTCGTAAAAATATTCCTCATCTAATGCAAATGGTGGGTCCATAATGATTGACTCTAGATTGGATTCATTTGCATCCTCGAATGCATCAGTGCTAGGTTCAAATTGTTTAATAACCGAATCATACATGATTGGATCTATTGTGAAGACTGAAATATCATAGCCATCCTCGTCATAGTGGGGTGTTGATTGTTCTTCATTGATGGCTACATCTATGGTTGCTAAAATCTCCACCCAACCATGAGGTTCAAATTCTTCATCAGGACATACTACGGGTGCATAGGTTGGGTCTTGAATTGATCTATAAGTTTCCTTTGCACCTACCTCTCTTGTTTTTTCTCTCTTCTCTTCTTCTATTGCTTCTTTGCACATCCATAAGGGGGTGTCTTCATGCATCCATGAGGATCCTTCTCCTATGGAATGCACTAATTTTGTATCATCCTTAGCTCTATGGATGGGATTCCATTGAATAGGGGTACATCTCTATGAGAGTAATCCTTGAGATTGACTTTGGTTGTAACACCTAAGTGTTGCAAATACAAAGAATTGGTTCCCCAATCTTGTACTAATTGCAATTGCCTTAAGAAGGGTCTTCTCAGAATCATCTCATAGGCATGTTTCTTGCAACACTTAGGTATTTGAGAGTAGTGAGCACACTTTTCTACGCCACAAGTAGTGAGAGTTATCCCTTCTAGTAGCCCCAAGGGTCTTTTCTATGTGACCATCAGCCATTTGTAACTTCATTCTCCTGAGCTTGAGTGTTGGCGTGCCCCATCGCTTCCATAGGGAAGTGGTAGCAATTGCAACTCCCGCACCTGAGTCCAAAATAGCCTTGGTGGTGTATCCTTGATGTGTGATTGGAAGATAGGTGTTTCCTTCTTCACCTTCACTCATGTCACCTATCTTGTCCAAAGGTATTTATGGAACTGTTCTATGAGAACCTACCTGGGAACGAGGTTTTGTTACTTCCGGCACCTTATTGCCTACATGTTTCCATAGTTCTGGCCTAACCTTGAGTAGCTCTTCTAAAGTGAGATTGCACTACACTTTAGTGTTCTTTACTACCCCTGTAGTCCTCGGTATGACTGAGTCTACATTCCTTACCATGACCGTTGGGTGCTCTCATACAAGTAGACTTCGCCTCCCATGGGCCTGTGAAATGGGGTAGTTCCTATAAGGAATTAGACTCAAAGTCTAATCTCTCACAAGATTGGGTATTCTCATGTTCTTCATAAATGGAAGGGATGTCTTGTGGGAATTGATCATGTAGGTCATCCACAAGTTCAATGGGATGAGGATTCTCACTTTCTTTTGCCCATTTCTCTAACTAAATCTCTCATAGGAATTCTGTTGAATACCTATTAATAGAAGAAGAGGTGTCTGGTTCAGTGGAGTTAGGCATATAAGCTTCTTGGGGATGAATGCTTATCCTCTCACTTGCCCTCTCCTCAGCCTAAGAGGTGTTTCCTTTTACAGGCTTTGAAATTAACCTCTCCAATCTATCCAATAGATCATCAAAATGCAAGTGTGTCCTAGAGGAACTAGAGCAATTGAAGAGATGACTGTCATTAAACATGGCTTGTGCCAATTCTACCATCTTAGCACAAATCTTGGTTCATTCAACCTCTAGGTTAGCTCTAGGGTAACACTTTTCATGCTCTATTACATTTGGCTCTTCCTAGAATCTGGCCTAATATGCTTTAAGCATCATGTCTAAGTCTTCTAGAGTGGGATCGGCTAGGATTGATCCTACTCTGGGTGGTGGTTGGGTTAAGTGTGGTGGATTAGAAGGTTGGGGAATGGAAGGTGATGGGGATGGTGGTGGAGGTGATGTGTGAGAGTGTGTTTGAGATGTGATTTCTATTATTTTGGCTTTGGTCTCTCTCAGACTTTCCTCAAGTTCACTCATCTTCTTTGCCCATTGTCTTTTCATTTGTTCACGACTTTCTCTCCAAGCTCTTGTCCTCTTCTTATTCTCACTCTCGGTCTCGCTAACCTCATAACTCATTTCTTGGCCTAAGTCTTGGTTTTGTTGCAAAACCTGAGCTGGGGTGACTACTTGCACTGAGGTAGTGGAAGTCACACTTCCATTGGGATCTAATACTAGACCGATGACATTGATGGGAGTGATTCTTGGCACATTGTTCGGATTCTTAGGGCAATCTCATAAGAGGTGCTCCTTCCCACAATCTGGACATAAACCTTGAATGGTCATAGATTGGGTTTGTGTAGGTGCAGGCATAGGGCAATCTCAAATGAGGTGATCTCCTTAACATTGGTAGCATGGTCCTCTAGGAAATGGGGGTCTTATCTACCTAGATTGAGGTCTAGAGTTGGGGTTTTCATACATGACATTTTCATACTCACGCTCCGAACTAGGTTCACTTGGGTCTTCACAATAATATGAATCATTAGGCTCAGACGACTGCATGTAGTAAGCTTGTGGGCTTTCAATATGAGTGGAGTCAAAACTATGATCACTTGGGTCACTTTCTCAAAGTAATGGTGTTACTGGCACTATGGCTCTATTCAAATTTTCTTTCGCCGTTGCATATTTCACTAGGATTACATTGGTTGGTGGTGAAGGTTGTGGAGCTAGAACCAATTGAGGTCTTTGTTGGGTTTGGTAGGGCTGTTGATAGGGTTGTTGGGGCCTACCATACTGCTCTGGTGGATAGTGATTCTGGTACCTTGCTTGTTGTGCATATGGTTGTGGATAACTTTGTCTAGTAGCTTATTTATTATATGGGCAATCTGGTGTAGTGTGGTTGGTGTATCTACTTTCTATTGTGCAGTATTGGCTGTTGGGGTTCACTTGGGGTTGAGCCATGATAGGGCGCACATTGTCCATATGGTCTCCTCCACAGGTATCGCATCGTTTTTTGTGGGTCAAATCTAGGAATCAACTTTCTAGAGACCCCTAACTTTTGAGCTACCTTCTCTGCCAAATCCTCAATTGATGTGGATTGTGTGGAAGAGAGGCTCATAGAACTATCTGAATCTTTATAGATCTTTGAAAGCTCTAATTCCTCCCCTAGGCTGTCCTCAATGTATATGCACATGTGTACACACTCTTCTATGGATCTAGGGTCCTTTAAGTACACATATGATGTCAATTTGGTACTTAACAATCCATCTAGAAATAAAGCCACTTGTTTGGCTGGAGGGGGTAACTCTAGAATAGGGCATCTCTCTAGGTATTGCCTAAACCTTCTTCCTACGAGCCTCAAAGTCTCTTGAGGTGTTTGCTTGAAGTTGTATATCAAGGAAGATGTGTTATGCCTAATCCCACCCTTAGAAAACTCAATGATGAATGCTTCCAGAAGCTGATCAACATTTTCTGAATTGGCCTTGGTGGAGCGGTTGAAACAAAGTCAATGCAGTATTCTTGAGAGATAGGCCAAAAGCATTGTATTGAGTGAACAAGTCTTCGCCTTGTTCAACTCTCAAGACTTGTCTAAACTCGTCTACATGGTCATATGGGTCTCCTATGCCATCGAAGCAATTCTTCATGGACTTACCCAATTGTGTAGGCCTCAAGGTCCTAGCATGTTCTCTAGGCCTTAGCAGAGGGAATTCATCTACATTTCTTGGATGCCTTGGGTCGCTATGTCTCTCCCTGTCCATCCTATACGTCTCTATCCTTGTTCTTTCTCTTCCCAGTGGGTTAGCAAAGCTCACCTCAGGTCTATCTCTACTCCTCTCTCTTTGAGTTCTAGGAGATGTCCTAGCTCCTTGGTGACCATGAGATAGTGTGGATCGAGGTTGGGGAAAAACAAATTCACCCTTCCATGTGTATGCATGCCTTCCATGCTCCGAGACCACAAAGATCCTTTCTAATGCATTATCTAGATAGGTCACTTTGCCTGGGCTATCTGGGTCTTTGAGTTCATATATGATAAGTGTGCCTACTTCGTTAGCGTGCTCAGGCTTATACCTCCAAAAGGCCTCATCCGTCTCTCGATTCAAGAGCAAATCTATGCTCCTATTGTCTTGGGAAACCCACTCTGGAGTGATTATTCTAGTAAGAACTGACTTGCCTCAAGGGGTTTTAGGCTCCTTTCCTAAGTTCCCTTGCTCTATTTCACCTATTTCGGTCTCTGAGATTATGTTGCCAAATTCATCTATCCTTTCTGGTTGGCTAGCAACCACATACATTGTTCCTTCTTTATTTATGTAGAAAAAATTTTTTCACTTGACTATAGGGTTTTCTAGTCCCATGGGCTGATCTGGGTTTTTAATTTGGATGACAAATCTTCTCACCTAATCGGTTGGTCTGGATATGTTCCAGTTGAGTCTTGTAGGGACCTTCGAGTTTTTCCAGGTATGCCAATCCTGAGCTACCTACGAGTCTCTCCATGTTGTAAGACATCTTAGAGTCACTGGTTTCTGAGTTTAGAATTTAGGGGTAGCCACTCAACTATTGGGCCCAAGACCTAGCAGTATGGTTGACACTAGCCTTTGATGATCTAACACTTCGACGGTCTCTCCCTACATGTCTTCTTGATCTCAGGTTCATATGCCCTTCTAATTGTCCCAATCACCCTTGTACAACCACGTTGTGGATTCTTTGATACCAATCACTCGTTCCTTTTAATTTCTTGGGTACTTGTTTTTTAGTTAAGTATCATGAGGAGTACTTCAGTGTGTCATACTTGATATTCTTTGTCCACTTAGCTTAAGTTCTTTACTTGTAAGTTATCCCTTGACTGCAACTTAACCTATTCTTAGACTTGAGAAATGAGAGGCTCTTAGAACTTAAGCATTCCTATCCTATCCCTAGTCAATCCGAGCACCCACTCGCACTGAGCCTAAGCTAGGAATGGACTGAGGGGGTTGAGAGATTTTCCAACCTCAAGGAGCTTCTTCTTGTTGCACTTGTCTGCCTAGGAGGCTTGTTCCCATGCCTGCACACATGAGCACTTGCTTTGGTTTCTCCAAATGCTCTCGATGATCTGGCAACAGTTCCAAGTTTAGCTCACGTTTGTACCTTCAATTGAGAGACAAACTATTTCAAACACTTTTAATGACCCTTTTGTCCCCTTTTGGTATTGCCAAAAACTTTTCTCTAGAGCTCCCTTGGTGTACCTACCCCTTAGAGGGTCAACTTCAAAATACCCTATCTGAAAATCAATGTATTGTTCTTATAAAAAACAGTTGAAGCTATGCCGTGTAGTATTCACCACGAGCTTTCCAACAAGCTCTAGAGCTCAAAAAATAGATTTTGTATGAAAAAGTTATGTTGATTCAAGGTTCAGGGGTTAAAATAGAAAATCAAGACCTTTTAGGATTTTAGTGCATTTTTCTAAGGCCTTTGTAATTGTATGGGTAATTGAGTGTGCAAAGACGCCCAAAATTTAGCCCAAATTTTTAAAAACTACCACTTTAATTTTTTTTGCCAAAAATGCCTATCTATCGCGATAGACGGTGTCTCTCACGATAGACGCTGACTGTCGTGTGGCCCTATCTGTCGTGATAGACTAGGTCTGTCACGATAGACGGTGTTTATTGTGGGTCCTATCTATCACGATAGATGGGTGTCTGTCGTGATGGACCATGACTCTCATCTATCGTGGGGCTGTCTGTCGCGATAGATGGTGTCCATCGCCATAGACGAGGTCTATTGTCTGTCGTTTTTTGGTTTGTCCCGATAGACGATGTCTGTCGCAATAGACTCAATTTGTCGCGGGGAGCTGTTTGTCGCGATAGTTGGTTATCTATCACGATAGACAAGGTCTGTTGTTCGTCGTGGATCTTTCTATCGCGATAGATAGGTGTCTGTCACGATAGACGAGATCTATCATTTGTCGTGGGTCTGTTTGTCGTGATAGATGCAATTTTTCAGAGAGCTCTATCTGTCGCGATAGATGAGACCTGTCGCACGATGCTGTCTATTGCGATAGACACTGTCTGTCAAGGTAGACGATGTCTCTCATGATAGACCAAACAAATGCAAATTTTTTTGAAACTTTTAGTGATTTGGAGTGCTCTAATAGTGTAGGTTATCGTGCAAAGCATGTAAACAAAAAATATTGAGTTTCTCTATCTATCACGATAGACAGAGGTCGTCATTTCGGGACCTGTGCAGAGTTCTATCGTACCTGTGCAAGCTTCAGGAGATTGTGGTACAACTAGAACCTGCAGCAAATGCTCAAAAACACACAAAAAACAGATCGCGCAGAAGCTTTCTCTTGCTCTCTCTCACAAGTGAAATGAGGGAAATGAGGTGGGTAGGGTAATATGACCAGAAAACTGAATTTTTTGTGAAGATGGAGATGGAGATGGGAGATAGTAGGGATGATGATGGTGATGATGAAAACAAGAAAAATTGATGAAAAATAAGGAAAAGTATAGATTTTACCTATAACTCCAATGTCTCAACTCTACGCCTTACCATCACACACTCGTCCTCAAAGCTCTTTCCCCGGCAATGGCACCAAATTTGGTGTCACTCTAGCACAATGGCAAGTACCAACATGAGGAGATCAACCTCATAAATGTCAATCCGTGGAGACGTGAGGACTAGTATGAAGACTATGAGCAAGTGAAGGCACAAGTGTGTGAGTGAGAAGCACACAAACATGCACACACATATACACACACACACAAGGCAAGAACAAAGAGAGGCACAATGGAGTTCTTTGCATTCTTCAAAAAGTCTCTTGGATAAGCTCAAATCACTAACAATCCAACCCCCAAAAAATGAGCTATCTAGCTCTTTTTACAGTTTCTTGACTAGCTTTAACCCAGACCAACCATCCAGCTTAGTTAAAAATTAGTTTCTAGAGCTTATTTGGAGGCTCAAAGGAAATCTAAAACTTATGAAAATTGGTATGTAGCTAATTCTAATACTCCTCAAGCTGGAGGACTCCTTGGCTTGAACAAAATGGATTCTATTCTATGAAAAATGGAATTTACAATGTTTGTGAAGTGATGAAAGTCACTTGAGTTGGAAAAAGTTCATGGAAAAAATGATTAGGCCTTGTTATCGGATTGTGCATGACTTCTCCTTTGTGCTGGTATGCTCTTCTTTTAGCTTGTATGCCAACAGATGCAGAATGCATTTTGGCTTTCCAAACCTTAAGGTCCTTCTTAATAAGGTGCAAGTGTTGCAAGCTGTTGACTAGGATCATCCAATTCATGTTTTTTTCAATGCATCAGATGTGGCCATTAGAAGTGTTTTGATGCAAAAGTAGGTCGCTCTTGGTATTGCCTTGTTTATTATGCCAAATATCAATTGACTAATGTGGAGAAGAATTATACCAAGCAAGAATGTGTTTCATTGATTTACTACGTTAAAGAGTTTTGGCAGTATTTGTTATGTAAAAAATTCACTTTCCATGTGTATAATTTCACTTTGTTGTACTTGGTGAAAAAGAAAAATTTAGTGTGTTAGCTTGCATGTTGGTTCCTACTATTACAAGAACTTGATTATGATATTTTCCATCAACTGAGTTCTTCTCATGTGGTACTAGATCTTTTATTACACCTTGATAATGATGAACCTTTGGATAAAGTTGATGATTCTTTTTGAATGTTGCACTTTTCCATGTGATTGATGCTACTACGTCCAAGTTGAGTATTGTTGGAGCAAGTCTATGACAAGCCTAAGTATTGGCTTGAGTCCCACAAAGTCATAGAAAAAGCCTTAAAATGAAGACTATGTAAAGTTCACTTGTGAACTACCTCTTGTAATTTTTTGAAGAGTTTACTTAATGTAAAAGTAAGAGAATCTTAAGTGGTTGAGTCCACTTGATCAAGAATGGAAAGAGGAGCCACGATTTCATGATTTGTGGTAGATAGAGAATCAAATCAATCATTGATTGATTGGAGAGTGATTGAGGGAAGTTAGCCTCCCAAACTCAACTATAAATAGATAGCAGTTTTAGTCGTGGTTAGAGAGACCTATGTGAAGACCTCCAAGAGATGAGCTTTATGCCATATCAAGGTGTGATTACAAGGCACACATATGTATCAGTAAGTCATTGTATTGTACAAGCAATATACTTTCATTTTCATGATTATTTGAGTTCACCTTTCCATGTTCTTGTGAAGTGTACTACTCACTGCCATTACTCTCAGTTTTCTCAGTCAGCTTGCAGAGATGTTTTCTCTGAGCTTGGTGCATCATTTTCAGTGATTTAACTTGGTAAAGTTAGCTCTATAAGTCTACTATATGCTCACAAATTTTCATGTCATTTGGATGTTGCAATCTTCAGTTATGTTCATTTGAAGGCAACAGGGTCTGTTCATCTTCACTTCTCTGTCAGGTACCCGACTTTTTTACTCAACTTGTCAGAGGTGTTTCTCAGTGGTTACTTACCCAAATTCAGTGATTTAAATCTTGTTGGATGCAGCTTACTGTGTAGTATAAGCATACAATATTTCATAATCATTGGATTCCTACATTTTGAGTTATGTTGATTTTTCTGCTCACTGGTCTCAAACTGTAGCAGCCCGTGAAAATCGGGATGATGTCATCAGTTGTTAAAACTCATTCTCAGTGTGTGGTTCATTATTTTTGATGAGATTACTCTTGAAAGTTAGCTCTTTAAGTTACCTAGACTTCCCCAAGAGGAATTAAGCTAATTGATGCTGTGCTCAAAGAATTATGTAAAGCACTGGACAGGTGTATGAACCAAGAATAGCAAGTTTTCACCTCTGAGCTAACTCCAACTTATCTGTTTTGATCTATCTTTTTGAGACTGATATTCCAAGCTACATAGGGTGTCTAATACATCCATTGGCAAGCTAAAAGGGCCCACCATATACTTCTAGAGTTCATTTGGCTGGTGTAGATCGAGGATTTTGCAACACCTCTTCATCTTCAAGCACATACCTATCGATGTCTTCACAGTGGTATCAGAGCAAGGTTGGACAACATGGCAGATGGATTTCCTTCATCAATTGACAAATTGGACAGAGGTAACTACTCAGCTTGGTCATTAAGAATGGAAGCTTATCTCCAAGGTAGAAGTTGCTTATCAAAAATGGAGAAAGCTCTAAAGGTAATCAATCTTCAGCTTTATACACGGATAAAAGCAAGTCTAAAGATAACAAAGGAAAGGCAAAGAAAGTGGATGATGAAGCAAGTACATATCAAGCTAACTATGTAGGTAGAGGAAGACATGGCAGAGGTAGAGGAAGAGGAGGTAGACAAGGCAGGGGGAGATCCCAAGACTCCAACTCATGTTCTATTTGTGGATTAACTAATCATACAACTGAAAATTGCTTTAGGAATTCCTGGAATCAAAGAGGCAGAGGATACAATAGAGGAAGTTATGGCTACTCAAGAGGAAGGTTCAACAACTACCATGGCAACTACAACAACTACAATCATTCAAACTATCAAGGAGGCTACAAAGGAAGGAGAGACTACAATAACTACACAGAAGACTCAAACAAAGAGGATTCATTATTGATCATGAACATGGCTATGCCACAAGGTAAATCTGATGAGCATGTTTTCTACATAGATTCAAGTTGTTCAAATCATGTGGCAGGAAATGTTGCTCTCCTATCAGATTTAGAAGATCCAAGGAATAAGCATGAGGTACAAACAGGAGATGATACAAAACATCCTGTGGAGAAAATAGGCAATGTCAAAGCACCTGATGGAAACATCAACCTACTCAGTAAGGTACTCTATGTCCCTACCATTACAAAGAATTTGATAAGTGTTGGGCAAATAGTAGAGAAAGGGTTGCAAGTCAGGTTCACAAAGGCAGGAGCATTTGTTGAAGATCCAAGTCAAGGATTCAGAAAAATTGCAAAAGGTGAAAAGATAGGTAGATTGTTCACATTTGAATTATAGGACACTAGAAACATTGCTCTCTTTAATTATGGTAGTCAGACACTCACAGAATTGGAAGTATGGCACAAAAGGTTAGCACATATTGGTGAAAGGTCATTAAAGCAAATCTGCAGGGACCAAAGTGTACAAAACAACATATGATTTATAAGTGTAGTGCATGTCAATTTGGAAAGTCTCACAGGTTATCATTCATGAAGAAAGGTTATATGCATGGAGATCTCTTGGAGTTGGTTCATACAAATGTATGGGGACCTAGCAAGGAAGCTTCAATATCTGGATCAAGGTATTATGTTTCCTTTATTGATGATTGCAGCAGATGGACTATCCTATTCTTTATGAAACACAAAGATGAAGTTTTTTCATGTTTCATAAGATATTTGGCTCTTGTGGAGAATCAAACAGGTAAATCACTAAAAAGGCTAAGGTCAGATGGAGGGGGAGAATACTTCTCCCATGAGTTTGATTCTTTTCTTCAAGAAAGAGGAATCAAAAGAGAGGTAACTACAAGGTACACTCCTGAGCAAAATGGAGTGGCAGAAAGGAGGAATAGGACAATTGTTGAAGCTACAAGGTCTATGTTAAATGAAAAGCATTTACCTAATTACTTATGGGCTGAGGCTGTATCTACAGCCACTTACTTGATTAACAGGTTGCTTTCAAAATCCCTTGATGGGATGACTCCATATGAGGCTTGGAATGGAAGAAGACCAAGTTTAGATCATTGTAAAATTTTTGGATGTATTGCTTTTGCTCATGTTCCTTCACAGGTTAGAGGCAAGATGGATCCAAAGGCAGAAAGGTGTGTATTTATTGGATATGACAACAATCAAAAGGGCTACAGGTTATACAACCCTACCAACAAAGGATTCTTGGTAAGCAGAGATGTAGTTTTTGATGAGAACAATTCATGGTATGAAGATTCATGCAGGAAGGTCAATTTAGCATATAATCTTGAAGAAGATTTTCCAAAGCTTGGTAGAGAACAACCGAAGATTGAAGAACAAGACACCTCAGAGGATGATGAAGAATCTCAGATGGAAAAGATCAAAGCATGGAAGTCTAAAGGTAAAGCAAAATTGCAGGAACTTGGACATGAGGCAGAATCATCACATCATGGCCTAAGAAGATCTATGAGGGAAAAGAAAAAACCAGAAAGGTATGGGTTTGACACCTCATTAGTAACTAAACACTCTATCTACATAGCACAGGATATAAACCAAGAGGAGCCATCATCATTTGAAGAGGCCAAAGAAAAATCAGAATGGAAGCATGCAATGAAGGAAGAGATCGAAGCACTTGAGGAAAACAACACTTGGGATTTGGTGCCCAAGACTTCATCCATGAAGGTAATAGGCTCAAGATGGGTCTATAAACTCAAGAAGAATTCTGATGGTTCAGTTAACAGGTATAAGGCAAGGCTTGTGGCAAAAGGCTTTGCACAAACTCAGGGAATTGATTATGAGGAGACTTTCTCTCCTGTGGCAAAGATGCCTACTATTAGGGTTTTGCTTAGTATTGCCTCTTCCGAGAATTGGAAGATACTTCAACTAGATGTAAAGAATGCATTCTTGAATGGTTGGATAACAGAAGAAGTATATATGGCACAACCACCTGGTTTTGAGAACCAAGTTTATCCTGATTATGTGTGTAAACTTAACAAAGCATTGTATGGTCTCAAGCAAGCTCCAAGAGCTTGGAATTTCAGGCTCGTTTCATTCTTGCAAGACAAAGGCTTTCAACCAAGCAAGGCAGATCCTTCACTCTTTATCAAAAAGAGTAATTCTGAGGTCATCTACTTATGTGTATATGTAGATGATATTATATTGACAGGAAATGATGCAGATGGTATGAAGAAGATCAAAGATCAGATGAGAGAAGAGTTCAAGATAAGTGATTTGGGTTCACTTACCTACTTCCTAGGTTTGGAAGTTGTCTACAAAGATCATGGTTTGTTTCTCACTCAAAGAAAGTACATTAAGGACATGTTGACGAAATTCAAGATGCAAGATTGTAAGATTGCAGGTACTCCAATGGAGGTCAATCACAAATTGAGCTCACATGAAGGTGAAGTCATAGAGTACATCACATCATATCAAAGTCTAGTGGGTAGTCTCAATTATGCCACATTCACAAGAGTAGATATATGTTACAGTGTGAGTGTGCTAAGTCAATTTATGCACACACCAAGGAAACCACATATGGATGCTGCCAAAAGGATTCTCAAGTATCTCAAAGGAACCATAAATGAAGGACTTTATTATCCTTATGTATCTGATTTAGGTTTGAAGCTATTTTCTGATGCAGATTGGGCTGGCTCCAAGGAAGATAGAAGGAGCACTTCAGGTTATCTTACCTTTGCAGGTTCAAAGCTTATTTCATGGTCATCCAAGAAGCAACCCACAGTTGCTCTCTCTTCTACTGAAGCTGAATATAGAGGTCTTGCCATAGCTACACAAGAAGCTATGTGGATGAAGACATTGTTCAAAGATCTTGGATTCGAGTTTGGAACTCCAACTATTTTTGGTGACAATATGAGCTCTATTCATTTGGCTGCTAATCCTATTTTCATGCAAGGATTAAACATATTGAAGTTCATTATCACTATGTACGAGAAAAGGTGCTAAGCAAAGAGATTCAAATATCATATGTGTCCACTCATCAACAATGTGCAGATATTCTAACCAAAGCATTGGATGGTACAAAGCTTTGCAAATTCAAGGCTATGATCGGTTTGCAGGTAATCTTGGAAGATTGAAGACCTCAAGCATACTTGGCTTGAGGGGGAGCTATTGGAGCAAGTCTATGACAAGCATAAGTATTGGCTTGAATCCCACAAAGTCATAGAAAAAGCCTTAAAATGAAGACTATGTAAAGTTCACTTGTGAACTACCTCTTGTAATTTTTTGAAGAGTTTACTTAATGTAAAACTAAGAGAATCTTAAGTGGTTGAGTCCACTTGATCAAGAATGGAAAGAGGAGCCATGAATTCGTGATTTGTGGTAGGTAGAGAATCAAATCAATCATTGATTGATTGGAGAGTGATTGAGGGAAGTTAGCCTCCCAAACTCAACTATAAATAGATGGCACTTTTAGTCGTGGTTAGAGAGACCTATGTGAAGACCTCCAAGAGCTGAGCTTTATGCCATATCAAGGTGTGATTACAAGGCACACATATGTATCAGTAAGTCATTGTATTGTACAAGCAATATACTTTCATTTTCATGATTATTTGAGTTCATCTTTCCATGTTCTTGTGAAGTGTACTACTCACTGCCATTACTCTCAGTTTTCTCAGTCAGCTTGCAGAGATGTTTTCTCTACGCTTGGTGGATCATTTTCAGTGCTTGAACTTGGTAAAGTTAGCTCTATAAGTCTACTATATGCTCACAAATGTTCATGTCATTTGGATGTTGCAATCTTCAGTTATGTGCATTTGAAGTCAACAGGGTCTGTTCATCTTCACTTCTCTGTCACGTACCCGACTTTTTCACTCATCTTGTCAGAGGTGTTTCTCCGTGGTTACTTATCCAAATTCAATGATTTAAATCTTGTTTGATTGAACTTACTGTCTAGTATCATCATACAAATTTTCATAATCATTGAATTCCTAAATTTTGCGTTATGAGGATTTTTCTGCTCACTGGTCTCAAACTATAGGAGCCCGTGAAAATCGGGATGATGTCATCAGTTGTTAAAACTCATTCTCAGTGTGTGGTTCATTATCTTTGATGAGATTACTCTTTAAAGTTAGCTCTTTAAGTTACCTAGACTTCCCCAAGAGGAATTAAGCTAATTGCTGCTGTGCTCAGAGAACTATGTAAAACACTGGACAGGTGTATGAACCAAGAATAGCAAGTTTTCACCTCTGAGCTAACTCCAACTTATCTGTTTTGATCTATCTTTTTGAGAGTGATCTTCCAAGGTACATAGGGTGTCTAATACATCCATTGGCAAGCTAAAAGGGCCCACCATATACTTCTGGAGTTCATTTGGCTGGTGTAGATCAAGGATTTTGCAACACCTCTTCATCTTCAAGCACATACCTATCCTCTTCACAAGTTAATGCTTAGGGTATAGGGTTTCTGATTTAGGCTTCAGGATTTAGGGTTTAGAGTTTATGATTTAAGATTTAGGGTTAAGGGTTTAGCATTTAAGTTTAGGATTTATGGTTAAGGTTTTAGGATTAAATGTTTTTTATTTATGATTTATGATTTAGAGTTTAGGATTAAGGATTTAGGCTTTAGGCTTTATGGTTCAAGGATTGGTATTTATGGTCTAGGGTTTATGATTTAGGGTCTAGGGTTTAGAAAAGAACATCAAATGCATCTTCAACATCATGAAGAATCAATCATGAACATGTTTGCATAAGAATGGCAATAGGTTTGCAGTCGTCAAGGCCAAAACACTACAATAATGTGTCAATATATTTTGTTAGACACCAATCTATTCTGCCATCAACTCACATATATTGAATGCCCAAATAATGATGCGAATGCTCCAAATCTAACATCTCAAATGAGGCATGCAAATCAGCCTTAAAATAAGCAATATGCATCTCATTAGGAGCATTGAGAATGTCATCAACATAGACAACAATGATCAAAAGCACATCATTTGCACGCTTAACATATAAGGTGTTCTCAGTTGGACTGTTGTCAAAACCATGTGCAATCAAGTAGGCATATCTTTTTCATACCAAGTATGTGGTGCTTGCTTCAAACCATAAAATGCCTTTTCCAACTTGCACACTTTGTTTTCATGCCCTTTCTCCAAACAACCACACAGCTAAAAAAACATATTCATGCAAATCACCATTCAAAAATTTAGTTTTAATGTCCAACTAAGGTACGTTCCAACCATGATGAGTTGCAAGTGCATAGATGCTATGAACAATAGTCATTGGCATGTAGGAGCAAAGGTCTCATCAAAATCAATGCCTCTTTCTTGAGCATAACCTTTTGCAACAAGCCTAACCTTATCATGTCAATTGTTCCATGAGGCATATGCTTCAGCTTGTACACTGAATTAGTGCGCCTTCTTGCTAGGAGGAAAGTCACATAAGAACGAGGTACCATTTTTTTTAATAACATCATATTTGGATTCAATAGCAGCCATCCAATTTTCTAAATATTGTGCTTCATTATTAAACGAAACAGACTCATTCTCATCACAAAGACAAGAGGTATCCATAACATAGCAATCTGATGCAAAAGAAAGAGTATGAGAGCCTAAACGAATATGATATGATAGAGATGCATCTAATTTGCTATCTTGCAAAGTCTACACCAACCGTTTAGGCATAGTTTTTGCCTCCTCTATATCAGACCTCTCATCAATCAATGCATCATGTAAATCTACATCATAAATGGAATGATGTGCATCAACATGTGGAGTCTACACTTGTTGAGAAATTGCCTCATTTGGACCAGCACTAGACTACCCACCTGTAAAAAGAGGCAACAAACTGCCATACACTTCTTTAGAGCTAACCCCTCCATCATATCTAAGATTCTTTAATGTCTTGCTAGTGTAGTTCTCTACATTTTGTAGCTACCTTTTGAAACAATAAAAAACCTCACTTTTGTTATTAATAAAGTTTAATATTGTCCATCTACTATGATCATCAACAAAAGACACATAATACCTTGAGCCTGACAATGATGGTTCTTGACTTGGTCCCCACACATCTATGTGTACTAAGTTCAAAAGGTTGTTATAAAGGGTTTCTTTATTAGAAAGCCTTAAATTCACATTACAAGAAATTACTCATGAAGTAGAAACTCATATAAGAACAGAGAGTGCAGATAACAGAAAAAGAACAATTAGAAGATAGAAAGGGCAATCAGGAAAGTGAAAATTTAGAATTACAAATCATTGAGCAGAAGGAAAGTCAACCACAAGAAGACATAATGAAAACAACAGTTCTATTGAAACACCATATGACAGATTTCTCAAAAGGAGCAAGGATGGCAGTAATGGTTGGCATCAAAATGGAAGAAGATAAAAGAATACAACAGAATCTCCAATCACAAAAAATGGAACAATTAGAGAAATTAAAGAAACAGAATCAATCTCTCATAGAAGATAGTTCTTATCTTCAATATGAGATTATCAAAATGACTTAGGAGGTGGTAGCTCAATCAAAAAAGATGAATGAAAATGAGGAAGAAAATCAAATTATAAGGATAGAATTGGAATAGAAGTGTGAAGATAAAAACAAGGAATTATTAGATAGCAGGGAGGAATGCAAAATTCATAAAGAAGAAATACAAAAATATCATATTCTCATGCAAAAGAAAGAATTAGAAATAACGAGATCCAGGTTGAGTTTCAACAGAAGCAGCAAGATTACATAAGCGGTGATAGGGAAATAGAAAATAAAAAGAGATATCATATTTTATATTCTTCTTTCAAAAAGGTCAAAGAGCATAACGAAGCATTAGTGTCTATGTTAGATCCTGACAGTCAAACAATCATTTAAGGTAATAAGGATGCAGGAGGAATTAGAAAGCTACAGAAAGAGATTGAAAAATTAAAAGAAGAAAACCAGAGATTGCAAGCACAATTATAAGGTCAAGATGAGGTATCAACGCCATTCAGAAAGATGAAAGAGTTTGCTATAGAAATAAAGAAACAATATGAGAATTTAAAGCAGAGGTACAAAAAGACATTCATAGTTACAATATAGATTCGCAAAAGGAAATGTAGCAGTTACATGAATGGAAGGAAAAGATCAAGGAAATGGACAAACTAATCAGAGAACGAGCTCAGCAGGAAGGTAAAACTAGAGAAGAACAATATGTGAGCCTAATTAGAGATGTTTAGATAGAAGTAGAAACAGAAATGTATGAACAATTTGTGCAAGATCAAAGTTTAGCATAACCAGCCTGTACATTACTTGTAGATAGAAGTCATAGAATTAAATATCTTAAAGAATTATATGATAGATATGAATCCAAGCTTATTAGCTTTCTCATGGGAAAACTCAGAAAACTAATCAAAACATTGTCAAATTTTGACATTTTAGATGTACCCCTACCATATCTACATGAGTCTATTAAGGAATATCAGACTAACATTTTGGGAAAAGAGCGAGATTAGTTTTTGGAATATTCAGAAAGTCAATTTTTGTTATCAAAGGATTTCTTCCACAAAGTCAATCCCACATGGAGAAGGGAATTTTTGGCCAAAAATAAAGAATGCAGACATGTATGGACAGATGCACCAATTAAGTTAAAATTAAATCTTGCATATTGCCCCTGTGCTAGAAGACGACAATGGTCAATTTTATAGGAAAGAAGAAGAAGTAGGTAGAGTCCAAAGACCTAGCTACATTTTGCCAAATTAGCAGGTCCTCTAAGGGGTGGTTGGCCCACTAAATCTTACATGCTTAACACAATAGATACTTTCATTCTTGATATGCAGTAGGTCCAAGACTATACAATAATTGTACAGATTAGAATTCTAAACATATTAAAAGAATGTTTGGAAACCTTCTCTGAGGTCAACATCAGGACCGTCAAATTTTTGGGTTTCCATTCCGGCAGAGAAACACTTTTATTTGATTTAAGTGCGATGCCATATATATTGTTTCTGATAGCATATTTTTCCAAAATGATGTTCATGCAAACTGTGTACTTACAAAATTTTGAAGATGCATTTTCAACTGGATTTTTTGAAACAAACTTAGAGATTTTTGGCAAAGTTTCTTTAGGTCCCAAAGCGTGAATTGTAGCATATGAAAGCATATTTTTGGAATATCAAAGCAGGAATACAGTGGATGCTCTAGAGGCAGCTGTCATTGGGAGAAAAGTCATGATAGAACTTGTACATAATATCAATTCTGAAGAATGGCAAAGGTATATACAACTTCAGGAAACTTGTAGTAGGAAATCAGATTAAAAAAAAAACACCCATTCAAAGGATTTGCCTATAGAAGATTTGATGAGGACATCAAACGGTTTAGGAGAGGGAGGACATTGAAAGAAGATTCATCTTCTCTTGTATTATAATTATTTTGTATTATAAGCTGAAAATGCCATAGGATTTGCAAAGAAATTGTGAAATTATGAAGACTTGGCATTTAGTATAAAAGGAGGATAATATGAGATAAATGGACAATTTTCATCCTTGTAATTACACCTATTGAGAAATAGAGCTCTTCCTTTGGTTGTGTATCTTCTTATTCATCATGATCTCTTTTTTGTGAGTCTTATGTGATGATTAGATTTTTGTTTGATTGATTATTCATTTGATGGAAGTGTTTTGATCATTTGGAAATCCTTTTCTTGAGTAATTTCCAATGAAACTTTGGATTCTCATGGAATGGAGAAAGTCATCTGATTTGGAATTGAGTGAATCTTTGCATATGATTAAGATGATTAGTTTCAATTTTCAAATTTGAACTCTACAGGAAAAATGGCATGAATTAGGCACCTGAATCATTCATTTTGGTGTCATATTCATAGAGATATGATCATTTGAAGTTCTCAACCATATTTCTGCAGAAAATCGTGTTTTTTTTCAAAAATTTGTGTTTTCTTCATTCACTCATAATTGAATTGTAAATAAGTACAACATATATCACTTATGAATAATTGATTTGTGTTTTGTGAAGCATTAGTCTTTAAGCAACAATCAGGTACGATTGTTCTTGATTGAAAAATTTAAAGAAATTTCTTTTTACTTTTGAATTGCATTAAGTCCCTTATATCTACACCGAGACAGATGTGTTGGATTGGAATGGAAACATAACCCTAAGGTTGATGTTCCAAATTCATCTTCATATGAGATGTGTAGATCAAAGAGGATTGATGAGCAACAAAGAGCCTCGCATCATGTTGTCAATATAGTGCATATGGCTAAAATTATGGGATCAATAAAAGAACCCAAACCTATAGATGAAGCACTCAAAGAAATCAAGTGGATAGCAAAAATGAGGCTGAGTATGAAAGCATACTAAAGAACGATACTTGCTAATTGGTTGATTACGAGCAAAGAGAAATGTAATTGGAACTAAGTGGATTTGGAAAGCAAAACACCAAGTAGATGGTAATTTAGAGAAATACAAAGCTTGGCTTGTTGCACAAGGATTCTCACAAGTGGAAGGATTTGATGTCAAGGAGATAGTTGCATCAACAACTCAAATTACTATAATTTGCATAGTAGTTTGTAGTTGTTGCACACAAAAGGTGGTCTATATTCGAGACGTATGTAAAATCAGAATTTTAGGATGCATACCTCAAGGAGGATGTATATGCCTCTTAACAACCAGGTCTTGACATACCTCTTTCATAACACAAGGTTTCTAGATCTTAAGAAGCCATTATATGGCCTTAAGCAAGCTCCAAGGGCTTGGTACCGATGAGCTCAAGTTTTTTTTTCAAAATCCAATCTTTCAAAGAAGTAATAGTGATGCAAATTTGTATGTTATGAGAAAAGATATCTAACTAGTGATTTTTATCTTGTATGTGGATTTGATCATTATAGAAGATTACGCAAATTTAAAAAAAATATATTTTAAACCATATGTTAACTATTTGAATCATGAAAACAAGAGATAAAAACTAACAAGCTTTGACCTTCAAATATATGTCCAATTAGTGATTGTTTCTCCAATAGCTCCCCCTAAATCACTAATTGACATTCTCTGTTTCTTCATATCATCTTCTTTTCTTTTACTCCTGCCATGCTCTTGAATCTATTGGTCTTCACACCATCCAAGCTCTTTGTCATTATATCTGCTATCTGATGCTTTGTAGAAATGTACTCCACTTCAATTTCTTTCTCCATTACCTTTTCTCTCAGGAAATGATAATGTATCTCTATATGTTTTGTTCTTGCATGAAATACTGGATTTTCTACAAGATAAAGTGAACTCATATTATCTCCATGTATTGTAGGTATACCTTGATCAATGCATAAGCTTTTGAACAATGTTTGCATCCATATGAGCTCCTTAGCTACTTCCACAACTCCTTTGTACTCAGCTTCAATTGATGATAATGCTACTGTATGTTGTTTCTTTGAACACCAACTTACAAGCTTATAACTAATGTATGTCATGTATCCATGTGTTGATCTCATATCATCTTGATTACCTACCTAGTCTGAGTCACTATATGCTCTCAACTTCAAATCTGAAGTAAAAGGATAACATAATCTTTCCTTTATGGTTCCTTTCATATATTTGAGAACTCATGAACCTGCAATCCAATGTGGGTCCTTTGGACAATGCATGAATTGTGACAAAACTCCCACTGCATAACTAAGATCAGGACTTGTTAGTGTAGCATAAATCAAACTACCCAGAAGAGATTGATACTTCCTCATATCTTTATATTTTGCACCATCATATTTACTCAGTTTTTGGTTGAATTCTAGTGGAGTGGAAGCTTCTCTAAAACTTTCCATTCCAAACTTCTTCAACAAGTTCAGAAGATACCTTTCTCAACAAGCTATTATTTGCAAGAAATGGATCTCTAGAAGTCAAGTTATGGCCTTCACAAGATCACCGTGTATGAGTTTCCAAAGCTGGAAATTTTGCCTCTTTTAGTAAAAATGACTGTCTAAAAATGCAAACTTGATGCCTAACATCGACATGCAACCAAAATTTGATGGCAAGCATCGAGTTGATGCTTTTTTAGCCACTTTCTTAGTGCCAGAAATACCCTGTTTAACACAAATAGGAGCAAGACCACTTTTATGTGGGAAATCAATGACAGGCATCGACTTTATGCTGAAACTCCATGGCATGCATCGAGTTGCTCCACAAAGCTCATGTTTTAAGAATACTCAACAACAAGTAAAACCTAGAGAATGAAAACAATGACTTATCAGCACAAACTCAATGCCAGGCATCGAGTTGCATGGAAAACTTGAAATTTTGAACTCATCATATAGTAGGCAAGCATGGAGATGATGGAGAGAGTCTCATACACAGAACTTTACTTAGTTCTTCTCATAGCTATGAAAAACTTAGAAGTTTACAGGTGCTTTCTCACTCAAAAAATCCCGACTATACTCAGTCATACAAAATGAACTTTTTCTCACTCTAACTACTTCTCTTCCACATCCTCTCTCACTGTGTCAGCTATTACAAGCTAACTTATATAGATTTTCTGAGTCTCATGACTTTTAGAAAACTTCTAGAACTAAAGTGAACTAGCTTTACAAATATAATACACTTGTGAATTTGTCCCTTCACATAGGCATGTGGTTTTCTTCTAAAGCTTTGACCTTGAAATATATGTCCAATTAGTGATTAGTTCTCCAACAATCTTCTAATCCTAACTTGGTAATCTATGTCTATCATCCCTCCAAGATAGGTTAGATGTTGAGTTATTTTATGTACTTGTTATCAAGTATCACATCTAGAGTATCAATGATAGAATGAGGTGTTTCATCAACTAGTTCTACATGTTTCTTACTATTTGGAACATAAAGATTATTAGAATAACCTCTACTACATCTGGGATGGTTGCTGTAGTCCCCATCTATGTACCACCTGTTATCCACGTTTTTCAGTCATGTTGAATAATGAGTTTGACCTAACTTTGGCCATATATCTTGTATTCCATCCTTATATATGTAAGTTCCAAATCTGTTTGTAAATTCATATTTCAATATGTTCCTATGATCCCGTTCACTCTCTTGCTCTTCCTGTAATCTGATGGTTGGTTCTTGAGATGCCATATTTTCAAAATTGTGAGTGTAGTTCAAGTTAGGGTTTGGTTCAGGTACTACCTTTTCCCTTCTCAATTTCATGGTACAACCAATGTTAATATGTTTAAGTTCAGATTGTTCAATCATGTTCCAAGAATTCGTGATTTTTTTCAATTCAATTCTTCCAAGAATTCATGATTCTTTCAGAAATTCGTGATTTTTTTCAGTTTGAAAATCCCAAGAATTTGTGATTCTTTAGTTTCAAAATTTTCCTCTTTCAAGAATCCACGATTTTTTTTCAGTTTTAACTATTCCAAGAATTAGCAATTTTTTGATTTCAAAGTTCACCTCTTCCTCTCAAGAGTTGGCAATTTTTTCCAATCCAATTCTTCCAAGAATTTGCGTTTCTTTCAAAAATTCACGATTTCTTCTAGTTTGAAGGTTCCAAGTATTCGCCATTTTATCTATTTTAACAATCCCAAATTCACGATTCCTTACTTTTAGTGAAACATTCGTGATTATTCCTCATTCTTCAAAAATTCATAAGTTCTTTTCATTCACTATTTTGTCAGTCAAAAAATTCCTAGAATTCATGATTTTATAAGTTTAACAGTCCCAAAAATTTGTGATTCCTTACCAAGGTTTTTTGAGACCATATTCTGAATGCATGTATGTGTTTCAACAATTGCATATTTCCCTCTTCCTATCCCTTTGCTTTATTATTTCTCACAACAAAGAAAATATCAAAGAGAATGAGTTTACAAAAATTCACGATTTTCTTTCTCTTAATAAAACAACATACTTCTCTTAACCTTTCTTACTTTGAAGTATTCAAAGTTAGTAAATAAGTCTTACCTCTTGATCTTGGGAATGATAAGGACTCGCAAATTTTTGCCCCAAAACTCTCCAAGGATTCGTAACTTTTTGCCCCAACGAAGGATTCACGACTTTTCCCCCCAAAAGTTTCCAAAGATTCATGACTTTCTGCCCCAAACTTTTCCAAGGATTCGTGACTTTTTTCCCAAAATTTTCCAAGGGTTAACGACTTTTTGCCCCAAAATTTTCCAAGGATTCGTGACTTTTTGCCCCAGTCGAAGGATTCGTGACTTTTTGCCACAAAATTTTCCAAGAATTCACGACTTTTTGCCCCAAACTTTTCCAAGCGTTCATGACTTTTTACCCCAAAATTTTCCAAGGATTCCTGAGTTTTTGCCCCAAAAGGTTTCAAGGATTCATGAATTTTTGCCCCACTTCAAATTAAATTTTATCCCTTTTAGCTTCTTTTCAAAATTTTATTTTTCTTCTATACTCTTCTCCCCCCAATCTTTATCTTTGAAAATTATCAATGAGAAATCCAAACATAAAAGAAGTACTATATGTAAAAAAACCACAATTTTTTGAAAATCTTCCAATATCCAAAAAATCGTGATTCTTTGAGTATTTTTTTCAAAATGAAAATGATTTTTGACATTGGCTCCTGAGAATTTCTTTTCATCCCCAATTTTTTAACTCCATAAACATTTCTTTCAAATCTTTTCACTTCAGGTAGTCTTTTTAGAGTTTCCAAAAAGAGAAAACGCAAAAAATTTCAGACATGTAAGCAAAGATTTATCCTTTGAGTGTGTAGCATATCCTCATGAATATTCCTTTACCTTAATTGACTGAACTTTTCAGAATTAACTCAAAATCTTGCTCCTCAAATCCTTAATTGAGAAGAGAATACTTGGCATGTTCTTCTTTCATCTTTGATACTTCAAAATGATGATGATCTAAATGTGATATGAAGAGGTGAGCTTACTTATGGTTTTGGCATCACCAATCTAGGTTACTCATCCTCGACAACGGTGCCAAAAAAGATGTTTCCATTCCACTCTCAACACATCTATCTCATTGTAGATGTTAGGGACTTAACGACAATTCAAAAGTAAAAGGAAATTTCTTTAAATTTTTCAATCCAAGAACAAGCTTACGTGATTGTTGCTTAAAGAACACAAATCAATTATTCATAAGTGATATATGTTGTACTTATTTAGAATTCAATTATGAGTGAATGGAGAAAACAGGAATTTCTAAAAAAAAACATGACTTGCTGTAGAAATATGGATGAGAACTTCAAATGATTATATCTCTATGAACATGATACCAAATTGAATGATTCAAGTTTCTAATTCATGCATTTTTCTTGGAAAATTCAAATATCACAATAGAAAGTACTTATCTTAATCATATGCAAAGATGCACTCTATTTGAAATCAAACAATGTTCTCCATTACATGAGAAACCAAAGTTCCATCAGAAATTACTCAAGAAAAGGCTTTCCAAATGGTTACAACACTTCCATCAAATGAATAATCAATCAAACAACACTCTAATCATCACATAACACTCATGACAAAGAGATCACGATGAAGAAGAAGATACACAACCAAAGGACAAGCTGTATTTCTCAATAGGTGTGATTACAAGAATGAGAATCATCCATTTTCCTCATATCATCCTCCTTTTATACTAAATGCCAAGTCTTCATAATTTCACATTTTCTTTGCAAATCCTATGGCATTTTCAGCGTATAATACAAATTAGAATACAAGAGAAGATGAATCTTCATTCAATAGGTTACGATCATCAAAGAGCTATTTTGCTCACTTTGGTAGTGGCTTACATTGTGTGGAAGCAAACAATTGACTTTTTGGTGGAGGAATCTCATTATCTAATGTCTCCTCCTCATGGATCTTGACCAATTTATGGGAGGGGAGAGGGTGAGTTATTTCTTCAGTTTATTAGATAGTGGGACTAACTTTTTATACACTATGTGTTGTCACTATATCATGATTGATAATGATCTTCTTTGCCTTTCAATCGCAAAGTCTATATGTTGTAGACTCTTCAGTATATCATAAGAAGAAACATTTTCTCATTTTTATCCTCACTTATTTCTTGCTGGTTCATGTATATGTGTATTAAAAACATCCAAAAATTTTGAAAGGCATAATTGAAGGCCTTTTACTAGACTATGCTTCTTGAGGAGCAATTCCACATAGTGCCTTTGTGTAGAATATGTCCAAAATATATGAAGCCATATTAACTATTTAGACCCAAACTGAATCAGGCATATCTTGAGCTTTCAAAAAGAAATCGGCCATGTCAACAATTATCCTATTTTTCTCTCTCAACGAAAATAGTTTGTCGAGGTGTGTGGATTGTGGTAAGCTACCTCTTTATTCCATGAGCATTTCAATAGTTTTTGAATTATGTCGATAAGAAGTCTCCTCATGGATAAGTATGAAACTTATTTAGTTTTCTATCTGTTTCATTTCTAGTAGTCATATGCCACATTTTAAATTTGACAAATGCATCAGCCTTCTTTTGAATAAAATACATGCACATCTTTCTACTATAATAGTTGACTACCAAATAGTCAACAACAACTAGAGAGATCCTCCCAAAGAAAGAGCACACATTTTTCCATAGAGATCAACATGTACCAACTCTATAGGATCTTGAGATCGATTGATGTTCTCTTTCGGAAATGGATTTTGTTAGAGATAGAGGTCTACGGAAGCACACAAACAGCACAAGGAAGGAGAAGAAGCTTGGAGCACAACACACGATACTGAATGTATTACTAGAGAATGTACAAAGATAAGTAGCCCATTAGGGCAATAGACGTATATACAAGCCAGGGAAGAAAACCTCCTAAAGAGGGAAAAAAGTGCCCTGGCAGACCTAGTGTGTTCACACATAGCACTACCTAAATATATCAACAAATCCGCCCTAGGAGTGATGCAGTGAAGAAGGACCTTGCATTCATGTATAAGGAAGTGCCAAGCTATGTGGAAATCACTCCACAAAAGGAAGTAAGCCCAAAGCTTTGCGGAAAGCTTCAAAATTCTCCCTAGGCAGAGCCTTCGTGAAAAGGTCTTCAATGTTTTCTTGCGTGGGCACATATGCCAAGCTGATCTCCCGAGCAGAGAACCTCTCCCTAACATAGTGATAATGCACCTCAATGTGCTTAGTGTGAGTATGGAACACAGGGTTCCTTGCAACTGCCAATGCGCTCTGATTATCAGTGAAGATGGTCGTGGCAGAAGACTGACCAACACCCAAATCAGCCATAAGGCATCTAAGCCACACACAATCAACAATCGCTATGAAAGCTGCCCTATACTCAGCCTCACAACTAGAAGTGGCCATAGTAGGCTGCTTCTTGCTCAACCAAGATATACATGAGCTAGCAAGCATGAAGCGAAAGCCACTAGTTGACACACGAGTGTCATAGCAACCAGCCCAATTAGAGTCAGAAAAGCATGCAAATATGGCAGTAGTGATCCCCCCTTGGGATAAAACAACCCAAGTAGCCAAGTACCACTCAAGTAGCGAAGATGCGCTTAACCACCTCCCAATGCTTGACTCCTAGGCAATGCATAAACCTTCTCATCTGTGAGACAACAAACTGAATATTTGGCTAAGTAATGCATAAGTAAATCAAGCATCCAACAGCCTACTAATAGATAACAACAAATGCATCTCGAGCATCATGAAGACTCAGTTTTAAACCTGTTTCCATAGGAATGGAGATAGGTTTACAGTCTTCAAGGCGAAAACACTGCAATAATGTGTCAATATAGTTTGTTTGACACAAAGCCATTCCACCATCAACGTGCATAAATTGGATGCCTAAATAATGATGCAAATGCCCCAAGTCAGACATCTCAAATGAGGCATGCAAATCAGCCTGAAAATCAACAATATGCTTCTCAATAGGACCAGTGAGTAGCACGTCATCAATATAGACATCAATGATCAGAAGCACATCATTAGCATGCTTAACATATAAGGTGCTTTCATTTTGAATGTTCTCAAAACCATGTGCAATTAGATAGGCATGTATCTTCTCATACCTAGCACGTGGTGCTTGCTTTTCTTTAACCTGCACACCTGGTTTTCATGCCCTTTCTACACAAAGCCACAGGGCTGAAAAACATACACTTCTTCATGCAAGACAGCATTCAGAAACGTTGTTTTAATGTCTAGATGATGTACATTCCAACCATGATGGGATGCAAGTGCACAGATGCTCCGAACAGTAGTCATACAACATGTACGTGCAAAGGACTCATCAAAATCAATGCCTCTTTCTTGTGCATAGCCATTTGCAACAAGCCTAGCCTTATACCTGTCAACTGTTCCATCAGGCTTATGCTTCAGCTTGTAAGCCCACTTAGTGCCAATGGCCTTCTTGCCAGGAGGCAAGTCACACAAAGACCAAGTACCATCCTTCATTATAGCATCATATTCAGATTGAATAGCAGCCATTCAATTTTTTGAATTTTGTGCTTCATCAAACGAAAAAGGTGTATTCTCATCAAAGAGACCAGATGCAGCCATAACATAGCAATCTGATGCAAACAAGGCACTATGAAAGCCTGCATGAGTACGATATGACAGAGGTGCATCTAATTTGCTATCACGCAAAGTCTGCACCAGCCATTTTGGCATACTTTTTGCTTGCTCAATATCAGCTCTCTCATTAACAAGTGCATCATGTAAATCTGCATAAAAAACGGAATGAATTGCATCATCAATTGAAACCTACAAAGGCTAAGAAGTTGCCTCATTAGACCAGCACTAGATTGTCCACCTGTAAAAGGAGGCAAAGAAGTATCATATATGCCTTTGGAGCTAACATATGTCTCCTTAGTATATGAAAGCGATGGCTAAATAACATCTTCCACAAACAACATCACGGCTGACCAGAATGTGTTTAGTCTCTAGATGATACAGTCAATAGCCTTTACTTTTAGAACTATACCCAACAAAAATACATTTTCTGCTTTATCATCCAATTCTCTACGATGTTGTTCAGGCACTAATGCATATGCCAGACAACCAAAAACACGTAGATGAGCAATAGATGGCTTGCAATCATGTTAACCCTCATATGGAGTGGTTGACTATAGTGCTTTAGTGGGACACCTATTAAGTACATATGTTGCACACGTGACAACCTCAAGCAAGAAACTATGTGGTAAAGCCTGACTCTTGACCATACACCTCGCCATCTCCATGAGTGACCTGTTCTTTTGTTCAGCAACTACATTCTGTTGAGGTGTATATGACACTGTACACTGGTGTTTTATCCCACGTTCAGCCAGAAATGCATTAAAATCAAAAGACATATATTCCCCTCTTGATCAGAACAGAGGGTGTTCATTTTACATGCTAACAGATTTTCAGCCAAAACCAAAAACTGTTTGAAGCACATGAACACTTCAGACTTTGCCTTCAATGGATATACCCATGCATGCCTGGAAAAATCATCAATGAAAGTCACAAAGTAAAGATAATTTCCAAAAGAAGGTGTCTACATAGGACCATAGACATCACTATGTACAAGTTGCAAGTTCTGAGCAGCCCAAACTGAACCAACTGAACCATCTTTTGGAAATGAGGAATGCTACATTTTGCCCAGTCCATCCTTCACAAACATGTTTTCTGAGTGCCTCAAGTTTGGGCAAAGAGGACACCATTTCATATTTCTGCAGGCATAGCAAACTAGCAAAATTCAGATGACCAAAGCATGCATGCCAAAGCTTTGCATCTGACATAGCCTGAGAACCATGTATTGCACATGCCGAATCATTCATAGATCTTTCATAGACTATGAGCTTATACAACCCATGACATAAAATGCCATAACCAATAATCACATTGCCATTTGATAGATCATGAACTATACACCTTTCATCAGCAAATTTCACAACCAAGCCGATCTTAGCTAATGCAGAAACTACTAACAGGTTCTTCTTGATCCCTATAAAGCATATGACAAAGTGAAAGAACTACCATCAGCAGTAGTCAAAATGATATTGTCAACTCCCATAACAGGATAAGAGGAGTTGTTGGTGCATGTAATAGTATTCCCAGTAGGGGCAGACTCGAGTGAAGAGAGGAAACTGCGCTGCGAGGTAATATGTTTGGTCGACCCAATGTCAAAATACAAAACATCTGAGTCTACTGCAGACATACACTGCTCATAAGAAGATGGGTCAAAACCACAGACAGTAGTAAACGCCCATTCTTCTTTCTGCACAAGATTAGCAGACTCTGTTTTTGGTGTAGAGGCCTCTGCAGCAACCATTCCAGCCTCTTTCTTCTTTGCCTCTTTAGCAACCAGTTTTGGACAGTTCTTTATGATATGATCATTCCCTTTACAGTACTTGCAAAACAATTTCTGCTTTTTTGTTTTCTTCTTATCTTTATCTTCCTTTTTCGAATGTGCAGCATTTGCAGATTTTTGCTTACTAGTTGAAGAACTCCATTTTCCTTTGCCCTTCTGACTAGCCAGGAAAGCTTGATCTGCAACACGCATAACGGACCTGTTCTTCCTAGACTCATCTTCGTGCAACATAACATAGACTAACTCCTCAAGTGACAAGGCATTTGGATTGCCTTTTATCATTAACCGAAGAGTAGAAGCAAAACTTTGATATGAATCAGGAAGACCATTTAGAATGGTCTGCACAAGTGAGCTATCTCATATAACCTCATCAACAGAAATCAAATGTTCCTTCAAGTCTTTGATCTTTGTTAGAAAATTATCCATAGAATCACCTTCATTCATGTGCTCACTCTCCAACTATTTTTGAAGGTAAGCAACACGGGCCTCATTCCTAGCTTGGTACAATGTGGTAAGTGTATCCCAAGCATCCTTAGTTGTTCTCCAAGAGCAAATGTGATGAATAATGGCATGTTTGACAGACAAAGCTATCAATGCATGTGCCTAGGAATCTCTCCCATCCCAATGAGTTTGCTATGCAGTAGGCGCAACAAAGACCACAACACGAACAGGAATATGCAGAATATCCTCATCTTCGACACCTTTTGCCTCAGCTTCTATACGTGCAGTTGTAATAGTTGCAAGTGTCATAGGATGTTTTTCAACACTCTGCACAATGTTCCACAGTCCTTTTGCAACCAATACATGTCGCATCATATAAGCCCATAATGGGTAGTTGGTACCATCCAACTTATCCTCAACAACCAAAATACAGAATACATCACTGCTTTCAGCCATGGCCGGTGACTAAAATACCTTGATGCAGAAAATTGACTATATCTCAAAAAGTTGAATATAACTACCCAAACAAATTCCGCTAGACTTGT
Organism: Ceratopteris richardii; assembly: GCA_020310875.1. Taxonomy (NCBI): domain Eukaryota; kingdom Viridiplantae; phylum Streptophyta; class Polypodiopsida; order Polypodiales; family Pteridaceae; genus Ceratopteris; species Ceratopteris richardii. The sequence continues at coordinate 90,853,608 of CM035418.1, forward strand.
AACACACTTCGAGACGCGTATACTAGAGAACAGAAAACTGGTATATACCTTTGGCACAAAAAGACAAAATAGCCTACACGAGCGCTACGATAGTGCGTTCGGAGGCTGAAACGGGCTCAAATCGTGATTTCGGCACCACAAGGCGAAGTTGTTTGGATCTCAAAAACATGTTGATTATGCTCGCCAAAATTCGTGCGATTGTCAGACTACAACCAGAGGAGTGTTGACAGCACCCTAGATGAAGCAACGACTTGCTCTGATTCCAATTGTTGGAGATAGACGTCTACGGAAGCACGTGAACAACACAAGGAAGGAGAAGAAGCTTGGAGCACAACACACAATACTGAATGTATTATTAGAGAATGTACAAAGATAAGTAGCCCATTAGGGCAATAGCCATATATACAAGCCAGGGGAAAAAACCTCCTAGGGAAAAAAGTGCCCCAGGGTCCTAGTGTGTTCACACACATCACTACCTAAATATATCAACAGCTTCATTTTCTATTTTCCCATCATGCGAGCTTCAATTGGTTCCTACAAATCTAAATTTGTAGGTAAATGTGCTACCATCCCTTTTCTATGCATCTCTTTGAGAACGACAAATCCAAGCTCCCCAAAATGTTGGTGTCACAGTCTACTTGTGTCTTTGCCTTTTGCAGTAGTGAGAGAAGTTAACTCATACAAGTTATCTTTTTGCACTCCCTTTCCTAGAATATTTCCTGTTCCATCCCAAAATTTTTGCACCATCCTTTTTGAGATGTACTTCAAAACCACGATGTGTTATGGAAAATACTTTCTTTTAGTGCAACAACATAGGTTGCATTAATCCTTATTCAATATTTGGATTATTTGTGAATAATTTCATAACTTTTTGATGATCCCTTCTTATTTGATCAAGTTATTCAGTGCAATATTAGTTTTTCAAACAATTCTAAATAGTTTCTGCAAGATGATTCAGAGACTTTTTGATCAAAATCTCTCTCAATGGACAACTTTTTCATTAAATAATATATTTGATCAAAACAATTTTCGATCCAAATTGAAAAGTTTTAGATCCAAAGAGTTTATATTGAAATGATTTTAGATTGAGAATGTTTTAAATGGAAATCATTTTAGATTAAAAAAATTTAGATTGAAAATATCTAAAAATATTCATTGGGATTTAACATGATCAAGCTGGTTGTACAGACCGAGAATAATACCCTTATTTTACTTCTTAATTTTCAAAAAAATTAAGATTGGTAATTTCTATCAAATAATATATTCTTAGTAATTGATAAAAAATAATATAATAACACAATCAATAATCAATTGATATCCTCACAACACTCCACATCATAAGATTGAGACTCTACAGAATGTCTCTTAGACTCAAGACATGATTGGCAAGAGATGGTTGAATTACACCCTAAGAGGGAGATCAGGAAATAATCCTCAACCATGGCTTTCAGGGCAAGTGGTTAGCCCATCATACTCCTAGTCGGTAGTTCATGAATTCGATTCCCACAATTGGTATCAGAGCCTAGGAAGTAGGCTTGGGCAAAGTGGATGGAAGGCATGCATGTCGCTTTCAAAGGTGAACCCAAAAAAGATTAGCCTATCTCCCAATCCATAGGTTGGATTTAGACGTGTAAGATACCTTTGGAAAGATCTTGGAACGAACTTTCCAGTGGAAGGACTAGATTAGGGATCCAAGATACATATAGCATGGATGAGAACCAAGTTCAAGATACTAAGGTTGAGAACAAGGGCTCAAGAGACAAGGTTGCAAACAAGGCAAGTCTGTAGGCAAATGGCCAAGAAGCAAAAAGGAAAAGTTCAAGAGACCAAGGTTGAGAACAAGAAAGTTCAAGAGACTGTGCAAGAATGAGGACATCAATTCAAGGGGAGATCATGGATTTATTATTGAGGACAATGATCTCCATGAGGGGAAGAGAGTGTTAGACTCAAGATATGACTAGCAAGAGATGGTTGAACCATACCCTAAGAGAGATGATTAGGAAGTAATCCTCAACCATGGTTTTGGGGCAAGCAGTTAGCCCATCATACTCCTAGTCGGTAGGTCATGAGTTCAATTCCCACAAAAATAACAAACACATGAATCGACCATCACCATATCCTAGTATGGACTCAGGACCATCATCTCCTTCTAAGAGAGATACACTCATGGAAGAGTAACCTATAGATTCCATTCAAACCATGAGTAATAGGATTACGAAACTAGAGAGCACTCTTTGCGATATCTTGGCACACATAAGTGGGTCCAAGAAAGAGGAAGATGTGCACGATTTTGATTTTCTAGGGATGGAGGTAGATGCTCCAGATGAGCATTAAACTCCAGAAGTCCCTAGAGATAGCATCCTTGTCACCTAGATACCATGGCTGAACTAGTGCTAGGACTGCTGATGCTACTGAGCAATGGCTCAGTAAGTAGGAGGAATGCTTCTTTTGCTTGTGTCATATCATGGATGATAGAAACAAGATTCAGCAAGTCACATATAATCTTATGGATGTCACCCATAGGTGGTGGCACAAGATTGAACAAGGTAAGGAAGAGACACTCTATGTGTGTGAGGGACAAGGGCTAACTAGCCAAGGTCCCAAGCTCAGGGAAGAGAAGGGAATATCACTCTATGTGTGTGAGGGACAAGGGTCGGCTAGCCAAGGTCCCAAGCTCGGGGGATATCCTAAGGTATTCAGTAGCAATGGGAACAAGTGTTGCATGATGTATATGTGGTGGCACTAAAATATTCTAGATGATTGTTATTTTTAGGATACAAGAGGGTATATATGGATGGGAGGAGCGTCACACACACATCATTCAAGTTCTTTCTTACAATGTAACTACATGTCTTACCTTTTGTAATAAAATTCAATCAATATCATCCACATCATAACATTTGAATTCAAAAAGTCCATATCATAGCATTACACATTTGAACTTTTAAAATCCACATCATCATTACTATATCAATGCATATCATAATATTTTAATTTAAACTCAATCAACATCATCCACATTATAACATTCAAGTTAAAATCAACATCATATCACTGCATATGTTAACTTTTGAAATCCACATCATCGCTAGACATTAAAATACAAATTATGACCACACATATCAACATATCACCTCAACTTAAAGTAAAAATTATATAACATTAACACAATATTTGAATTTGTAACCATAACAAAAAAAAAGATGTTCATTTATCAATATATTCAATTACAACAATCCACTTCAAAATATTCACATGCCATCACTCTTGGATAATTTCAAAACCGTACATGGAGAGATTTCTAAAAACTCTAAGTTATTTATGTACAACTACTCTTTTTGTTATATTCTTATCTGTAATAAGTTATAATACATGCTTGAAATTTAATGGATGGGAGATTCATCTAAATGTAGAAACTTCAATAAATCCAAAATAAAATTTGCAATCGATTATTCTTCTTGTGCTTTTGTATATGTCAGGGGACCTATTGAAATACACTTTGCATGATGGGTTTAGGGTTTATGGCTTGAAGTTTAGGATTTAGGGTTTAGCATTTAAGATCTAGATTTTAGGATTAAGGGTTGAGGGTTTAGGTTTTAGGATTTAGGTTTAAAGGTTACGAATTTGGGTTTTAAGGTTTAATATTTAAGGTTTACAATTTAAGTTTTAGGGTTTAGGACCTTGAAATTACAATTTAGGGTGCACAATTTAGTGTTTAGGGTTTGAATGTTTATGATTTAGGATTTAGAATTCAGGTTTTATGATTTAGAGCTTAGTGTTTAGGATTTAGATTTTAGGGCCTATGTTTTAGGATTTGGGTTAAGGCTTTTAGATTTAGGGTTCAAGTTTTAGGGTTTTGGATTTAGGGATGAGGTTTTAGGGTTTAGAATTTATGGTGTAGTGCTTAGGATATATGGTTAAAGATTTTTGGTTTAGTGTTTAGCATTTAAGGTTGAGGGTTTAGGTTTTAGTATCTAGCATTAAGGATTTATAATTTAGGATTTAGAGTCTAGGGTTAAGAATTTAGGAATACAAATTTAGGTTTTAGGGTTTAGGGTTTATGGTGTAAGATCAAATGTTTAGGGTTTTGCATTTAGGGGTTAGGGCTTAGGGTTTAGGGTTTAAGGTTTAGTGTTTAGGGTTTAAGGTTTAGTGTTTAGGGTTTAGGAAATATTCTTTAGGATTTAGGCTTTATGATTTGTGTTTAGGGTTAGAATTTAGGGTTTATGGTTTAGTGTTTAGGGTTAAGAGTTTAGGTTTAGGGTTTAGGATATGGGACTAACAGTTTCGGGTATCAAGTATAGTTTAGGGTTTTACTGTTTATGGTTTAGGATTTAGGATTAAGAGCTTAGGGTTTAAGATTTATGGTTTGGGGGTTATGGGTTAGGGTTTATGGTTTAGGGTTTATGGTTCAAGGTTCAGGGTTTTGTTTTAAGGTTAGGGTTTAATTTTTAGTTCAAAACCCCTCCTCAAAATGAACCTAGCTCAAAATGAACCCCTCCTCATTTCCTAGGCTTTGAATCCAAATCCTCAAAGATTTATCCCTTTGCACCCAAGAAAATATTCCTTCAATCAAGATATGAATTGCCTTGAATTGTTTAGAGAAGAAAGAAAATCAATATAAAGTTGAGTTCGAATTTTTTTTGGGAGATGGAAACTCTTGCATCAACTAAAGAATACTCTTGACAATTATCAAATTTTAGAAACAAATCTATCACATAGGCCTAAAGCCTATAGAAGAATCCAATGGATTCTTGAAACTTGGTTTCAACTCTAGGAACTCTTCAAAAATGGGTTCTTACTTGAAAATGAGGAGGAGAGAAATTTGGCCAAGATTTGAACTTGAGGAGTGTGAAAAATTAAGGGGAGAAATCTTTGCTTCAAGTGCTTATCATAGGACACATGAGTAAAAATTGTACCACTGGGATATACAAAAATCCACTCAGGAGGAAAAGGGAAGGGAGAAAAATACAATCCACCTAAACTTGAACATAGATAAAAATAATGTTTGGAAAATTTAAAGGTGGAAGTATTGTACATAGTTAATACACCAAATGAGCATAATGCCCCTAGAGATGCCATGTGGCATTTATGCCACCTTACTCACAAGAGTGTGCATCCATAATGTAACACTTCCTTCCCCTTGAAAGCATTTTCGTCCTCATTTTTGTTTCAGTCTAAAGTCACTACAGGACAAAACAGGGATTCGTTGGTTGCCACTTGTGAAGACAATCTTGGGACATCAAAGTGAAAACCAAGATACTCTTGCACTTAGGAGCGTACATGGATCGACACTCAAATCAAGGAAGGACTATTCTTGGACTATTCTTGGACCAAGCAAGTGTAAGCAAGACTAAGCAAGGTGAGCATAGCCTAAGTGAAGCAAGTGAGAGAAGTGCAAGAGACACACAGTGTGCGACGTAGAGAAGTGAAGTGCAAGGTGTCCATGAATTGTGACTAGGAAGTGTGCAGAGAAGTGTTAAGCTATTCCCCCCAAGGATCCCAAGGTCTCACTATAGTGTGCGCGTGCCGACAGAAGGTATCCATCCCTCCCCCTTAGTGGAAGCTTCGTGCAACGTGTGCACAAGTGCACGCTTGGAGAAGGTGGAGGTTTGGTGCAGAGGAGGCCAACAGCAACAAGTCCCTTAGGTATTTGGTATTTTGTAATTGAGCACTTTGTGGGATTTTGCACAGAAGCATTGGATTGTATTGTGCTTCAACATTGTATTTGTCTTATTATAATCAATCGGCCGAGGCTTTTAGTGTGTATCTTTCTTCTTGTCTTTCCCTTTTCTCCTACAAACACTCAAATCCCTTCTTGTCCAAGAATCCCCCAACAAAATTTGGCACGCCTGGTGGGACTCCAAGGAGATTTGAGCATAGGAGAAGCCAAGTGCAAAGGGTAGAAGAGTTGAAGTGCTGACAGTACTACTTCAGTGGACTAAGAGGTAAATATTCTTATCAATTATCTCATACTAAAAGGACTATGAAGAGCCCATGACCACAACCCGGTCCCAAACATTGAGGGTCACCTGCAAGCAAACAAGAAGTAAGGCTATTAGAAGATCCTCTAGTCCACTATGTTCAACCTCATCAGTAAAGAGCATGGCAGGACAAGTAGACTTGGAAAGCTTACTATCAAGATTAAATATAAAATTTCCTTCTTTCAAAGGCCTAGCTCAGGAAGATCCAGACGAGCATATTAGAAGGTTTTTGGCACTATGCAAAACTAGAGGCTTAATGGGCAGGGAGGATGCCTTTTTGATACTCTTCCCTGCCACATTAAAAGGATTAGCAGATAAATGGTTCAACCAATTAGCTGAGAACCATTTTACAACTTGGGACTTAATGAAAGATGCATTCAAAAATCAATTCGAGCATGGAAATACTGCAGAGATCATCATAGAGGAATTAGAAAACTTGAGATTGGGTCTAGGTGAGAAATTTCCAGAGTTTGTAACTAGGGCGAAGGCACTAATGGCTAAGTTGCCAGATCCTCCACATGACTTTTTTGTTAAGAAATGGTTAGCTAAGCCACTTCCAATGACCACTCAATGCAAAATTAAGGAATTAGTGTTGCCTACAACCTCCATAGAGGAATTCATCAACATAGCTACACAACCGAAGCAGATAAGGCAACAGTATGGAGCAACTTCTTCTCAACTACCATATTCTATCGAAATGGACGATCCAGTAATCTAGCTAAGGAAGGATCTTGAGGGATTAAAAAGGAATAAGGCCCACAAAGAGGAGGAGAATGATGTTACTTAATTGAGAAGGGAGATTGAAGCATTAAAGCTCCAAAAGGAGGAGGAGGCCCAAGCAGAGGAATTGGCTCAGCTGTGACAAGAGTTGCAAGAACTCAAAGGGGGTGGCATCAAGAGTGGAATTTGGTGTACCATGTGTAGCAAGCAAGGAAATATAGTAACTGAATGCCCTCTGTTAAGTGTGACTTGCCAATTATGCAGGAAAGCTGGTCATGAGGCCCAGGAATGCCAATAAAGAGGAATGCCTGCAACAACATATTGGACAGAAGGAAAACCCCTACCACCAGCAAATGTAATGGTGGTTGCACCCAATCAAGGTAACAATTACAACCCTAGGTAGAGGAATAACTTTGGAAATGGGCCTAGGATGCCAATCATTTGTTTCAGATGTGGAGAATGTGGGCACTATCAAAGTAGGTGCACTCTACCAGAAAATGCCCCTCCTTGCAGGAACTGCCTAGAGGCCAGAGACCACTATACCAATTGTTGTAGTAAGAACCAAGCCTCTTCATCTAGGCCCCACATTCAAATGATTTCTGTGTAAAGAAGAAATAATAGATCAAGTCAATGTCCCATCTCCATCTACCAGGGTGGTGCAGTTAGAAGAAATTGATTCTTTTACAGTGCAGACAAGGAGCAAAGCAAAAGCTCAAGTAGATATGGGTCAAGAATCAAGAATTAATGGCTTGCACAAAGACAAAGAGACATCTGCAGACAAGGCCACCACATGTGCAGACACAAGGCAAAAAGGAGATCTCATATGTACTAGTGATGCCATTGGGCATGCATTCAACAGGGCTCATGAAGAGTTTGATAAGTCCATTGGATCCCATAACCTTAAGGAATCAGAAGCTTCACGACTACTCAAGTCCATGAAAAAGTAGGTTAGTATTTTTTATTTAATAAAGATGGATGGGAAATTCAAGTCAGAACTTTTGCAAATAATTGATGAGGCTTCCACAACAAGTTTAGTGGCCAAGGCTATTGTCACACATAAAGGTAAGATTGTAGGGGAAGTACCCCTCACAGATTACAAGAGCCCTCGGCTCACATTCTTTATCAAAGGTTATAAATTTCAAGGATTTATTGTGGATGGTGGTTCTGGCATTAACTTGATGCCTGAACATACCATGAAAAAGATTGGACTACAATCTTCAAGACCTACACATTTTACTGTAACACTGGCAGAACAAAGCATAGTAAGACCTATGGGAGTGGTCCCTGTATCCCATTCAAGATACAAGGTACCATCTTTAATTTGGATTTTGTTGTTTTAAGGCTGCCACATGTAGAAGGAAGTTTCCCCCTGTTAATTGGGAGACCTTGGTTAAGGCATGCCAATGTGCTGCATGACTGGGGCAAGGACACAATGTGGGTAAAACAAGAGGGAAAAAGAGTTGCAGCAGATAATCTTAGAAGAAGGACTAGACAATCAGAGAAATAACAGCATGATGCAGACAATTGGTATTTGTATGGAAGAAGAATTGTTGGACAAACGAGAGGTAGCTCTATTTGAAGAAGCCAATCTATATGAAGAAGAAAACATGTTGGCTTGGCTTCACGTAGGAGACACATCTACCTGCTATGGGATTTCTCCAAACTCAGGAAGAGAGGAAGCATATGAAGAAAAAGAGGTAATAATTCGAGTAGCTGGGCTTGGAGAGCCTGTAAAAGACCACAGAAGGGGAAAGAAATCTCCTTTATTCAACCATTTAGAGGAAGCTAATTCTGTGGATTGCAACCAAAAGGAAGGATCAGAGTTAAAAGGTAAGTCTAAGAACATAGAAGAGGATTCATTACCACTTCATGAGATCCCTCTAGGATGGATTCAAGAGGAAGAAGTGCACCTAGACATCCATGATGTTCCGGCTTATGATACTGCAGCTATGTGGGAAAATGCAACTAAGGATGCGATTGAGGAAGGACTATATAGCATTGTAAATAGGCATCCAATGAAGGAGGTTCAGATGGGCAATGAGGATCAATCGCGTCCCATTTTACTAGCCACATGGATAGGGAATCATCCGGAGGTGCTCTTAAAGGTAACATCTTTGATGAAGTCATTTGCTGACATCTTTGCTTGGCACTACAAGGATTTAGAAGGAGTACCACCTATTTATGGAGAGCACAGAATACCTCTCATTGAAGGAGCAAAACAAGTGAGAGGTAAGAGTTATAGGTTGAATCCTAAATATGCAGAAGCTGTTTATTTGGAAATTCAGAAACTGGAAGATGCAAGAATTATCATCCCTGTAGAGCATTCAGAGTGGCTATTTCCTATGGTATTTGTTCCAAAGAAAAACACTAATAAGGTCAGAATCTGTGTGGACTTTAGAGCATTGAACAAGGTCACCATCCCAGATGGATTTCCAATGCCATTTGTTGAACACGTCATAGAAGAAGTAGCTTGGCATACTCTTTAAGGCTTCATGGATGGATTTAGTGGATATAATCAAATATCCATCCACAGTGGGGAGGGAGAGAAGATAGCATTCATTACCCCTTGGGGAGCTTATGTTTCTCAGAATTTTCATGGATGATTTTTCATCCTTTTCAGGTACTCTTGCAGAGACTCCATTGGATTGTTTAGAGAAGCATCTAATTCAATTACAACAAGTTTTTAAGAGGTGCAAAGAAACAAAGATGAAATTGAACCCAAACAAATGCCAATTTCTGGTGACTGAAGGTAGCCTCCTGGGATATGTGGTATCTTCCAAAGGTATGGCACCTGATCAAGATAAAATTATAGCTATAGTAAAGTTACCTAGATCTAAATCTCTAAAAGAGATTCAAAGTTTTCTAGGCCATACAAGGTACCACCAAAGATTTATTAAGATGTATGCAGATATAGCCAGGCCATTGGCTAGGCTTACAGGCAAGGAAGTACCTTTTAAATGGGAAGAAGAAGAGGAAAATGCATATCAAACATTAAGGTCAAGGTTTGTATCTGCTCCCATTCTGATCACACCTGAGTGGTCAAAAATCTTTCATATACATGTAAATGCAAGTGCATATGCAATAGCGGCAATTTTGACCCAACACGGTGAAGAATTTAGAGTGGACGGACCAATTCAATATGCCAGTTGAATTTTGACCAAGGCTAAAAAGAATTATAGTACGACAGAAAGGGAGGCCTTAGCCATGGTTTCTGTTGACCAAAAGTTTTGTCATTACTTACAAGGAGTGAAATTCGTTATTATAACTGATCATCAACCACTCAAATACCTACTGAACAAACCACAAGCAACTGGTAGAATATGGAGGTGGTTATTGCTGCTCCAGGAATTTGATTTTTCTGTAGTCCATAGACCAGGTAAAGAAAATGTCATGGCGGACCACTTATCCCAGATTAACATAATGAAACAAGCAATTAGGGTAAATGATGATTTTCCATATGCCAATTTGTTTACTATACAAGCTCAGGGTTTGTATGAGGACATAAAGTATTTTATTACAACTAGAATGTACCCGGAAAAGGCAAGCTCAATGCAAAAGAAGAGGCTACTAATCAGCAGCAGACCATTTACCATTATTCAAGGCAAACTATTCAGGCATGGGAATGATGGCTGTTTGAGGAAATGCATAGAAAAGGAGGAGACATGGAATATCCTAACAAGGGCATATGAAGGTCCAGGTGGTGGGCACCTTTCAGGTCATATCATGGGCCAAAGAATTCTAGATGCAGGATTATGGTGGCCAACCCTTTTTAGGGACTCAAATGATAGGGCTAGGATATGTGACATCTGCCAACGATGCAGCCCAAAACCCACGAAGCAGAGAAACAACCCCCTGACAGTAGCTAAAAATTGGCAACCCTTTGAGAAGTGGGGATTGGATTTTATAGGACCTATATATCCTCCCTCTTTCCCACATGGATATAAATATTTACTAATTGCAACAGATTATGCTACAAAGTGGGCTGAAGCAATTGCTTCATCCCATTGCACAACACAGATGGTGGCTGATTTTCTATTCAGCAATATTTTATGCAGGTTTGGGAGTCCTCTAGAGATCTGCACAGACCAAGGAACCCATTTTGTGAATAAGATTTTACACAAAATATTTAACACGTATAAAATTATTCATAGGACTTCGTGCTCTACTATCCTAGGGCAAATGGCCAAGCAGAGTCCACAAATAAGGTATTGATTACCATGCTGCGGAAGGAATGTATGCTACAACCTGCCACTTGGGGTAAAGCTTATCTTGGTACATTGTGGGCATACAGATTAGCCTATAAAGAAACAACAGGGTTTGTTCCATTCCAACTAGTTTATGGAATAGCCCCCATAGAACCATTTGAGTTCATACATGGCTCAATCAGAACTGAAGGGATTCAAACAAAAATAAGCTCAAAAGTGACAGATAGGCTCACAACTTTGCACAAATTGGAAGAATCACGGATTCTAGCCTCCAAAAAGTTAGAGCATATTCAGTTCAAGAGAAAGGAAACTCATGACAAAAACTTGTGGCCTAAAACTTTGAAGCCAGGTGAGTTAGTTCTGTTACACAGACCACAGATGTCTACTCAAGCTAAAGGGAAATGGATCCCACACTGGGAAGGCCCTTTTCGAATTAAAAAGATGTTGAATTGGGGTGTTGTGGAGTTAGAGATGCTAAAAAAAGAGGCTCTGCTGCTGGTCAACATATCAAGGCTCAAGGCCTATCATCAACACAATTGAAGAATTATGGATCACCTAGAACCTGCAAAATCTGTCTAGGTTGTATATAGCTTTCTCATTTCATTTTGCTCAAGTGTTAGTAGTTTTTCTATCCATTTCATGCTTGTTCCTTGAGTTTTTAGAAAAGTTAGCAACCATTTCTTAGTCCTTGGCATAAATACAATTTTTGGAATTTTTTGAGAATTTTTCAAGCATTTTTAGAAATTTTCTAGCATTTTTTATCATTTTCATATGTCATTTTCTTGCCAAATTCGAGGAATAAAGAAAGCTCTCTAGGGTTTATAGGGAGGAAATTGGCCTACACTTGTAGGATATTTTTTTGAGAAATTTTTCAGATTTTTTCGGGTTTTTTTTGGATTTTTCAGTAATTTTATCTCAATTTGGATATTTTCAAAAAAAAAAAGAGCCCCATGGGTTTTTTCAAAAAAAATCCCCTCGTATTTCTTTCAAAAAAAAACTCTCTCTCTCTCTCTCCCAATTTTCTTTTTATTACTTTATTTTCTTTTTTATTTTATTTCTTTTATTGTTTTATTTTCTATTCTTATCATCTTATTTTTTTCTTTTTAATTTATTTATTATTTTTTATTTTTATTTTGCTTTATTTGTAATTTTTAATTTTTGCCGGCCTGCGTTCAGGTTATAAAAAAAACAAAAAAAAATAATTAATTAATTAAAAAAAGAGGGAAGAGGTTTATTTTATTTTTCTTTTTCCTATATATATATATATATATATATATATATATATATATATATATATATATATATATATATATATATATATATATATATATATATATATATATATATAGGAAAAAGAAAAATAAAATAAACCTCTTTCCTCTTTTTAATTAATTAATTAATTAATATATATATATATTATTTACTTTATTTTTATTTTATTTTTTAATTTTCATGGCTCAAACATTTTGGCTCTCGATCGCGCCTCAGATGGCCATTTGTTTCAAATTTGGAGTCATTTTCATGTATTTTGGCACATCTAGATTCATTTTCTGACTTAATGTTTTCAAAATCCCACATTTTCTTTGACTTTTGGTCAAAACCCACATGTTTTGAGCACATTTCTCACATTTTTTATTTTAAACACATGGTCCACATTGTGTATTCTCACCTCATTTCACATATGTGGCACATTTTCCCATATGCACCCTCTATAACTCTTATGTTTGATCATTTTGGCCCTCTCCAGACCCCTTAATCCTACTCCCTAAAACCCCCTTACCCTTCTGCCCAGCCACATCCTTACCCTCCCTGCCTATCCATCTCAGCCCCATCAGCCCTCCCTTCCCCCGCCCTTCTACCCTCCCATTTCCCTCCTTTCCTTTTCCATGTAATACATTCCACTTTTGAGTTCTTCTCTGGTGCTTGTTCTCTCCTGTTTCTGGTGGACTTGGTATCTGCTAAAGTGTCATTTTGAAGATTCTGCAGCACAAGAATCATGGTGTCCTCCATGCTCAGAGTTTTGGTTGTAGCTCTCTGGGACGGAGAGCACATTAGGTGGTAGGCAACTATTGAGCCCATAAAAGTTATATTGGTCAAAGTCAACCATAATCAAAGTCCATTGAAGTGAAAGTCAAAGGATCAAAGTCAAACTGATCAAAGTCAACAAGGTCAAGATCAAAGTCAACAGGGGAAAAGTGAAAGTGTTCGAAGTTCAGGTGTCAAAGTGCACAGGTAGTGCACAATTAATTGTCCACAAAGGGTAAATTGGAGAAAATTGGTCGCAGGTTGTAGAGGTATTTCTCTAATTTCCCTAAGGTTCAAAGTGTTTTAAAGTGTTTTGGAAGGTTCAGGTGAACCCTCGCTTATGTGCACATTTGAAGAGTTAAAAGCCAATGAAGGTATGTGAAGCAGCAGCGTACGCAGAAGTGAAAGTATGGCCCCCCAATTAAAATTTTTGTTTTCGTCTAAAGTCACTACAAGACAAAACAGGGATTCATTGGCTGCCACTTAAGAAGACAATCTTGGGACATCAAAGTGAGCACCAAGATACTCTTGCCGCGACGCCAGTGTAAAGGTCGATTTGCGCGTTGGTACCAAAGAGTCAGTATATGTGCCGGTATATGCGTGGGTATAAGCATCGGTATGTGCGTCGGTATATGCATCGGTATATGCGTCGGTATATGCGTCGGTAATACCGACGTACATACCGAGGCTTCTGCTGGAGGTACCATCGCCTATACCGTCGCCTGCTAGGTGTACGGATGGTTATTCTGATGACACTACTGGGAGTACCGTCGCGTATACCGATGACCATACTTGTAAATTTTTTTTTGGGCAGAGTGTTTTGTCTTCTGCTACAGCAACATTACCATGATGTTGCTTAACAAAAGACAATACACTCTGCCCAAAAAAACCGAGTACATGTGATGTGTACTCTAATGACAACCGAATTATGATTTCATGAAACAAAGTATTATTGGACACAAAAGAGATAATCACAATGAACTATGAACCATGTACAAAAGAAGTTATATATTTCAATAATGAAGCATGTACAAGAGTGTGGCAAACCACTGTCATATATGACGCTTTTACAAAATGTGGCAAAGCAATGTATGCCATATGAAAATCAAATACAAAATACTGGTCTTCCACTGCCATACACATGCAAAGAACGTTCCATATCAACAGTCCTGCAACAAAGAACATTAATGGAATGAGATAAATTCACATGAAAATTACAAACAATAAGTAAAAACCAAGTCTATAAATTAATTACCTCATCGCAAATGCTCCCATGAAACTACCGCACCGCGTCCCTCCAAGTCCTGCAATAGTGCAGTCAACCCATGACTATATCCGTAACACTCCTCCGTTCGTATTGGAGGACGACCCATTGTCAGCTCCTAAAACAAATATAAAAAGATTAGAGAAACATACATGAGAAATTTAACACAGATAAATTCAATAAATGAAATGGTACTTACAAACTCATGACGCATCATGTCATATCCGCCGCTGCCCAAATGTGATGGTCCAATCGTATGTAAACATGTGGCTGCGACATTTCGCTGCTGGCGATATCGATGAGGAGTCTGCTGCTGCTCGTCACAAATCATGTCCCACTCCTCAGCATCTAACCATACAGGCTTTGATAAGCCTTCTCTGAATGCATCACGTGCCTCGGATCGTCGACGGGACATGACCTCACGTGCGATGTGCAGAATCCACTCTGAACTGACAATAGACTGTCCATCGGCTGGTCAAAACTCCTGGTAAATCGTATGTGTGATATAGTTCTTCCGATCTTTATCCTGTTCACTCCATTTCAGCATGATGGAGTGTCCAAACTGGATGGAGCAAAGTTGTCATATGCGTGCACGCATTTCTTTGCCAGCCGCATCCATCATTGGAGCTCCATCTCGGATACTATACACCTCGGAGTCATCATGGTCATGAGCACCCCAAGGTGTACGTGGTGTTCCACGTGGTGTACTGCTTGGCGTACCTACATCTGAGGTACTCATCCTAGGAGTAGAAGCGGGCGACACAACGTCCGTCACACTGCCTCCACAACAACCACCTCCACAACAACCGCCTCCAAACCTACTTGTAGATCCACTCCTAGAACCTCCTGCTCCGGAGCGTGACCTCAATCTACGAGACACGCCAGAAGCTCTATCGTGCTGAGGTGTCGAACGCACATGTCTACTAGTAGACCCAGTAGGAGATGGCTGCAAAGATGCTCGTGGTGGAGTCACAAAGCTAGGAGACATACCTCCTACGGGAGTAGCACCACCCGTAGGAGTGACACCGGCGGCAGTGACACCAGTACGAGTGACGCCGGCATGAGTAAGGCCGCCAAGAGTGAGGCTGGGAGGAGTGCTACCACGAGCGATCCAATACTGTGATGGAGCGACCATATACACACGAGGAACCTGAGCGATGAATTCCAAAAACTGCTCCTCTGTCATGGAATGTGGAGTGACTGGAGGACTGTCTCCCATCGTGCTCTGTAATAAAAGAACTCAAATAACTAGCATGCGGTAAGAAAAGTAATATAGAAAATAAACAAAAAAAACAAAAATTAGTACGTACAAGTGTTTTATTCAAAAGTCCTCTACTCTAGCATCCTCTTGAAGATGCGAGGCACCGAGAGTATCTATCTTTATATGGATGGCTTCTAAATCGCTTGTTATGCTGGTTTCCTCTTGATCATTGTCTATTGCTTCGTCTTCTCGAACAATGACCTCTTATTTAGTGACCTCTTCTTCTTGAACAATGATCTCTTCCTCCTCGACTATCGAATGAATCTCTGAGTCCACTAGAGATGGACACTACTATCTGACCATCCATAAATGGATTGCAGATTGAGCATCACGAGTGAAGCACGTAGTAAAGATATCTTTTCTCCATTGTAAAGTGGTAAAAGAGCTAATCTTCGCATGTTTTCATATTCTTCATCAACTTCTGATCGTGGAATTTCTGTTGTGTCCATCTCGACACCTTCTTCACTATCATGATCTTCGTCCATCTCATAAAATGCTTCAAGCATCTCTTCCATATGTTCATTCTGTGTAATATTATTAGTGATTTCTTGTACGTCTAAGTCCTTTTTTGCTCTCTTTTGTCCACGAGAGGTTACCGGTGCAATGTCGTTTGGGTCCATCTGCTCACCTGGGGGACCATGCGAATGATAACGTAGGTTTTCTAGTCGACTCCTATCAAGGATCCATGCTCTCTAACATGTGCAGTACAAATCCATCGTTTCTGATAAATTTGATACGTGCACTGTGTGCAAGGACATGCCATTCTCTATTTAGGATCCAAAGAAAACATCTGCTACAATATGGACATTTTAGAACATTTGTTTTTTTTATTAAACCTAAAAAATCTAACTCTTAAAGACTTAAATCTGAAATTCTAAACCTAAATACTTAAATACCTAAAAAAACTTAAAACCCTAATTTTAAAACCCTAATCTATATAGTTATCCTATTTTATCTATATATTCAGATTTTTTTTCCTCTTAATTGCGTTATATGTATGCCTAGACCCTAAAACCCTAATTTTAAGGATCTAGTCCTAAATTATGTATATTTCTATACACATGTGTATATACATGTATATATGTATTATATGTGTATGTGTATGTGTGTATATATGTTATGTAGGTGTTAAAACCCTAAAACCCTAATCCAAATGACCTAGACCTAAAACATGTATATATATATATATATATATATATATATATATATATATATATATATATATATATATATATATATATATATATATATATATATATATATATATATATATATATATATATATATATATATGTATAGATATGTGCATATAGATAGGTGTATAAGTATGTGTGTTTGTGTATTGTATATATATTCACTCTATTTAAAATGATTAAATTTAAACCTATTTTTATATATTTAATCATATATATTTCATTTATTTACTTAAAATACTAGTTCTTATCATATTTTATTATCTATATAATTATCCTACCTTATATATATATCTATATATATATATATATATATATATATATATATATATATATATATATATATATATATATATATATTATTTATATATTCAGATTTTATCCTTACTTAATCCTATTTTTATATATTTAATTATAGATATTTAATTAAATTTTTTAAAACACTAGTTCTTTTTATATTTATTTATCTATATGATTATCCTTTTTTTTATATCTATATTTATTTATATATTCAGATTTTTTCATTACATAACCGTATTTTTATATATTTAATTTTATATATTTAATTATATATATATAATTAAATTATTTAAAACAATAGTTCTTGTTATATTTATTTATGTATATAATTATCTTAATTTATATATTTATTTATTTATATATTCAGATTTTTTCCTGACGTAATCGTATCTTTATATATTTAATTTTATATATTTAATTATATATATTTAATTATATATATTTAATTAAATTATTTAAACACTAGTTCTTTTTATATTTATTTATGTATATAATTATCTTATTTTATATATATATTTATTTATATATTCAGATTTTTTCCGTATATAATCCTAGTTTTTATATATTTCATTTTATATATTTAATTAAAACCCTAATCTTAAAATTCTAGATCTAAAATATGTATATTTTTGTATGCATGTGTATCTACATGTATATATGTATTATATGTGTATGTGTATGTGTGTATATATGTTATGTAGCTGTTAAAACCCTAAAACCCTAATTTTAAAGATTTAGACTTAAATCTAAAATACTAAAACCTAAATACTTAACCACCAATAAAAATCTAAACCCCCTAATCCTAAAACCCTAATCATATTATATATATATATTTATTTATATATTCAGATTTTTTTCCTTATTTTTCTCTATATTTTTCCTTAATTTAAATATAATTGAGTTATATGTATGTCTAAACCCTAAAACCCTAATCTTAAAGATCTAGACCTAAATTATGTATATTTTTGTATACATGTGTATATACATGTATATATGTATTATATGTGCATGTGTATGTGTGCATATGTTATGTAGGTGTTAAAACCCTAAAACCCTAATCTTAAAGATTTAAATCTAAAATATGTATATTTTTTTGTATGCATGTGTATCTACATGTATGTATGTATTATATGTATATGTGTGTTTGTCGTATTAAAACCCTAAAACCCTAATCAAAAAGACTTAGACTTAAATCTGAAATACTAAAACCTAAATACTTAAACACCTATCAAAATCTAAACCCCTAATCCTAAAACCCTAATCATATTTTATATATATTTTTATTTATATATTCAGATTTTTTTTCTTATTTTTCTCTATATTTTTCCTTAATATAAATATAATTGAGTTATATGTATGTCTAAACCCTAAAACCCTAATCTTAAAGATCTAGACCTAAAATATGTATATTTCTGTATACATGTCTATATACATGTATATATGTATTATATGTGCATGTGTATGTGTGCATATATGTTATGTAGGTGTTAAAACCCTAAAACCCTAATCTTAAAGATTTAAATCTAAAATATGTATATTTTTGTATGCATGTGTATCTACATGTATGTATGTATTATATGTATAAGTGTGTTTGTGTATATATGTTATCTACGTATTAAAACCCTAAAACCCTAATCAGAAAGACTTAGACTTTAAATCTGAAATACTAAAACCTAAATACTTAAACACCTATCAAGATCTAAACCCCTAATCTTAAAACCCTAATCATATTTTATATATATATTTATTTATATATTCAGATTGTTTTCTTATTTTTCTCTTTATTTTTCCTTAATATAAATATAATTGAGTTATATGTATGTCTAAACCCTAAAACCCTAATCTTAAAGATCTAGACCTAAAATATGTATATTTCTGTATACATGTGTATATACATGTATATATTTATTATATGTGCATGTGTATGTGTGCATATATCTTATGTAGGTGTTAAAACCCTGAAACCCTAATCTTAAAGATTTAAATCTAAAATATGTATATTTTTGTATGCATGTGTATCTACATGTATGTATGTATTATATGTATATGTGTATGTGTGTATATATGTTATGTAGGTGTTAAAACCCTAAAACCCTAATTTTAAAGATTTAGACTTAAATCAAAAATACTAAAACCTAAATACTTAAAAACCTATCTAAATCTAAACCCCTAATCCTAAAACCCTAATCATATTTTTTATATATATTTATTTATATGTTCAGATTTTTTTCTTATTTTTCTCTATATTTTTTCTTAATATTAATATAACTGAGTGATATGTATGCCTAAACCCTAAAACCCTAATCTTAAATATCTAGACCTAAAATATGTATATTTCTATATACATGTGTATATACATGTATATATATATATATATATATATATATATATATATATATATATATATATATATATATATATATATATATATATATATATATATATATATATATATTATATATGCATATGTATGTGTAAATAGCGTAAAAACCCTACTCCTATTTTTATATATTTGATGTAAAAAAAACTTCAAAATAAAAATAGGATTATATGTGTGTATGTATGCATGTGTGTATATATGTGTGTGTATGTATGCATGTGTACATGTGTGCGTGTCTATGTATGCATGTGTATACATGTGTGTGTATGTGTATCTATGCATATGTGTATATATGTGTGTGTATGTATGTGTGTATCCATGTGTGTGTATGTATGCATGTGTGTAAATTTATATGTGTGTGTATGCATGCATGTGTGTATATGTGTGTGTGTATGTAAGCATGCATGTGTGTATAGGTGTGTGTATGTAAGCATGCATATGTGTACATGTATGTGTGTATGTATGCATGTGTGTACATGTATGTGTATGTATGCATGTGTGTACATGTATGTGTGTAAATGTGTGTGTATGTGTGTGTGTATGTATGCTCTATTTTCCTATCTCTATCTTCCTTTCTTTCATTATTCTTTATCACTCACTCTCTCTCTTCTCTCTCTTTCTCTCTGTCTCTCTCTCTCTCTCTCTCTCTCTCTCTCTCTCTCTCTCTCCTTCTCTCTCTATCAATAGAGAATAAAACAATCACTTACAAGTATGCCCCTCTTTTGGATCGTTGTCGTCAAAGCGTAATGTAAGTCATCTATCGTCCAATTCTAAACAATCGACACCAAAGAACTTCTGCAAAATCGAAGAAATGAGAAATTATATAACATAAAGCATAGAGAAACACAAATGCTAACAATATGCGCACCACTTACCAAGATGTGAGATCTAAGCCGAGAGAGACTGTGTGTGTGTAGAGAGAGAGATCTGTGTGTGTGTGTGCACAAGACAATGTAGGTCGCAATTCGGTTCACGCGTGCAAGTTTGATAGAAGACCAACAGTATTCAAACACGCGCAAAAATGTGAACTCTTTCTCTCGGGTTCACGGTATGTTTAAAACTCCCCGTCAGTATGGACATCGGTATGGGCATCGGTATACGCGTCGGTAGTTCCCAGTAAATTACCGACGCTCATACCAACGCTCAAACCGACGCCGATACCGACACATATACGGATGCACATACCGGCGGCTGTAGGCCACAGTGACGATCCGTTTAAAATGGTCATACTGACGGTCACTTGACTGTCGGTATCCCTAAGTCACATTTTCCGAGGCCCATACCAACGCCGACTGTGACGGTCGGTATATGCAGCGTCCATATGCCCCTCATATGTTGTAGTGCATGAGCATCCTTGACCTTTGGATCTATTTGATCAATGGTGTATGTTAAAACTTGTGAAAAGTAAGAGAGAGAGGGGCACTAACTTTGGTGGGAGTGTCCCCACTAGCTTGAACACTCTCTTCATCATTTATGGCCATTGGGTCGGATGAGATCCAATAAACAAGCAAAAATCCGGATGATAGCGAGTTGGAGAAGAATGAAAGCCCCATTAATCATGGATCTATCCAAAGGCTACATGCAACAGCACCTCTGCTTCACAGAATTCAAACCATGTCGCTCGATTTTGAGCCTCATCCAATGACGTACAAAGATAGTTGCAATCTATCATCATTACTTTGATCCTAGCCTTAATCACTCCTTAATCTTAATGGCCCTTCAAGGGTTCATTTTCCCCCCCTAATGTAAGGATCTCATCATCTATTTGAATTTGCCTCATTATAATTTTTTGTTTGAGCTGTATCTTAGTGAGGGGAGGTTTTCTCACAAATTCTTTGAGCTCTTAGGATCTCTCAAACATAGGATTTGTGGACATTCCTCATTCACGTCTATATTTATTAACAAGGGTTCATGATCTTCTACCATTTTAAAAGATCTATCTCTCTCATTAATCTTTGACATCCCTTCTGGTGAAGCTTGTTCTCTATCGGTCATGTGTAAGTTATCTTTTCCAATAGTTGGTGTACTACCTCAAATTTCTTCATACATACCATTCGTGTTTAATTTTGTAGCTCACTATGTGCGTAGCAATCCCCATGTTCTATTATAAAAGGGCTACCTTTTATTGTAGCTTGATAAGCTCTAAATTGCATATTAAATACTTTGGCATATGCTCCGCTAATATTGCAATATCCTCTTTAGTTTCCGATGGACTTTTGTACTCACCTAGCCAGTAGTTTTATTCTCTTAAATTCTCTTCGAAGGAAGATATATTTTTCTCTAGGCCTTCCATTTTCCTATTCCATTGTTGTTTTGATTATTGTGCCTCTTTTCCTTTGTTTAGCATTTTAACCTTTATGGAGTTATGTAACAAGGATGGTTCACATTCAAACGTTTGTTTGTGTTTCCATATTATTTCTTTTACTTTTGCATCATTAGAGCGTTTGTCTGTAGAGTACTCACTTGCAATGATTTTTTCTTAGCTTTTTTATGCCCAAATCTCATAGAAAAGTCTCAAAAATAAATGAAACTCATCATGTGATAAAATGTACTAACAAAATGAAAGTCAATTAAATCCGATAGCTGTACTTAATCGCGAGAAATGAAACAAGTTGAAAATAATACTCAACTTGTTTGAGTTGGCAAAAACTTGTTTGAGGTGGAAAATAATATTCAACTTGTTTGAGGTGGCAGAAACTTGTTTGAGGTGGATCTCTAGAACACTAGAACTATGTAGTGATCTCTAGAAAATTCTCGCCTTAGATTTTTCTGGGTATCAAAAGATGCTTTGACCTATCAAATGATCTCTGACTTCTCTGAATTTTGCATATGCTATTACTCAATAAGTACTCTCTTTTTGTTTAAGTTCCAAATAATTTTGACATTGGGTGCTTCCGTAATCTCCAAATTTTGTGCTAAATACTAACCAAAGGTTTTGTTGTAATACAAAATTCCATTGCATATCCTTGAAAAAAGGCCCCTATTGCTTATTTGAGGCCTTACAAAAAACTAACAATACCTCTATTGCATAGGTGATTTGGCCTCTTAAATAGCATCCAAAGAACTTGAAAGTTGGGTACATTAAAGACAAGACCTGCAGCTAACTTCTTTTCTCAAATTCAATAAATTTGGATATACAATGAAAGAGTGAACATGGAAATCTTTCTTAGGTTGTATTCTTCTCACTTTGTCCCAAATTATTTGAATACTTTTACGTCCCAAATGATTTGGAAACTTTCTAACCAAAATGGAGCATCGAGAACTAGAAATTATGAGATGTGGCGATCCATCATCTACTCATATCAGTATTTGGAGAGGGAGTTTCCAAAGTCACCATGATGAATAACTTAGAAGACACCCATATCACTAGTGGAGATCGCCCAAATGCTAGGTGAGGGAGTAAGCAGCAGGAAGGGTAATTTGGTATTTATTCTAGTGCTTGCATAGACCATGGAAGCTTCACATCGAGCGCACCAAAGTGTAATGGTCTCTCACATGTGGCTGCCTTTCAGGGTTGGTTCTCGCACTGTTAGCTGATTAGGCCATCAGAAACACCATATAATGGAAATATTCTCTTTAATTGTACCCATGCTGATTGGAGCCATAGCCAGAGCCATATTGAGAAAAGTGTTTGTAGGAACTATTCACCAAATCATCATACCTATGATCAGGGAAACTTCATGATTGGGAGATAATTGGTGATAACCATGGGCTCCAATTGAGTTATTCTTACAATCGGGCCCATAAAAGATTAGTGTGAAAAGTGACAAAGGTCTTTTAGTTGTAAAGAGGTAATTGCAAGTGAAGGAGAGAGTGGGAGCACATGTAATTAATTGAATTCTACAACATGAGATTGGAGGAAGTTTCTTTCATTTAGTTGAAGATGGTCTCCACTTGACGGCAAATACATTGGCTCTATCCTAGTAAGATGTTATGCTAGGGCACCTTGGTGCTTTATCCTTCATGCTCGATAAATGCACTTTGAAAAGGGTATCCTAAAGGCTTATGCACATTTATTCATATGTGGAAGTAGGAAGGGAAGAGGAGTGTACTCTATTATAGAGTCTGCTTGTGTGCTAGACTTCTGTCTAGCAGACTCCCAACCCTTACCCCATTCAAAAAGACAGAAAATTTGAGTCCATACCTCGAGATGGGCCTCATTTTTTAGCATAGATCAAACCCTTTTCTATTGTTCTTTTCATGCATGACCTGCACAGATTTCGAAGCTTAAACCTTTAGGTTTTCTAGTGACTTGAGAACCGACATGAGCAACCAACATTCTCCTCTCTTCTACACATGAATCTAGCCAAAATCTTGAGGAGGAAGAATAATTTTCCACCATGCATGTATGGACTTGCTTTGTCCATCACCATCTCTATCTTCATCTTTTCCAATGCGCAAGAGCTTTGGGCGCCGATACCAAATGTAAGATTAGAGGAGAAGGATGTAGCTGAGACTCACCTCCTAACTAGTATATAGCCCCTGCGTACTCATCACCTATGGTCTACCATGTGGTGTCACTATTCATTTGGCCATCATCAATAGACAACCAACCATTGGACTCATGAATCTCGGGCTCGATATGCCCCGAGCAAGGAACTCCTCATTCCTCCAACATATACATCCTTGAATAGTATAATATTCTAAGTTGCTTCTACCTTGTGTTATTCTCCTTCAAGGGTAATTATCCCACATATGATTGATGTACTTTGGGAGCTTCCTCAAAATGCATATGAGGAATGGCTCTATCCCACTTTCTACTTGGTCAGAAGCTTGAAAGCTCACTTCATGCTCTTGGAAAGCTCACTCTCATCCATAAGTGAGTTTTCCCATTTCATGGTCTAATGGGTCTCCTACCGATTTCCATTTTGTGAGTATATTTCCTATTTTATTTAGCTTCTTCCTCTGTACTCTCTAAAGGCCCATCCCCATGACCTCCTTCACTTAGTAATTTAGTGATTTAGTAATCTTATTACACGAAAATCTCTTTCACTTATTCCACAATGTATAAGGATCTCATCATCTATTTGAATTTCCCCTTTCCTCTTGTATTTTAAGGATCTTCTAGCTCTCTCATGAATCTTTGATATTCCTTCTACTATATCGGTGTGTAATTGATCTCTTCCAATAGTTGGTGTGCGACCCGTTCACTATGCTGGTAGCAATCCCCATGTTCCATTTTACAAGGGCGACTTTTTTTTAGTGCAGGAGATTAAGAATTATAGAAGTTTGCTAATCTCGACTACCTTATATATGATCTAGTATTACATAAAATATAATCTAGAGTACTGACTCCTATATATTGAAAAGATTTAGATATTCTTGAAGATTAGAGTTCGCTCAAGCATTGAGCTATATATCAATCCAGAAAAATATATGATTAAAATATATGATCCCCTGATCAGAACGTAGAAAAAGAACAGTAAATTAACATTGGCATTTGATGATGATGAGACTAGGGAATTAGCAATATCCTTTCTAATTTGTTTCTATTTCTACTTCCAAATCATAATGTCCTACAGATTCCTACCTACCTACAGTGGTAGTCTTCGGCAAAAGTGGCGGCGCCTCTCCATTATACAAAGATATTATTGATCTCCACTTGGAGAAGAGGATTAATTCTAAATGATACAGATCAGTTCAGCTGCACCAGAAATTCAACCCCACAGTGTTCCGACAGCATTAATGAATCAAATTGAATTAACGTAGTAGAAGCAATGGCAAAGAAATAGTAAAAATGCGAAGAAATCATACAATATTGAATCCTCGGCTTCATCGAATTGATGGTACAGGCACGGCACGACAGTAGAACGTCGGCATTACTGTGATTTGTTTTTCATATGTGTATCACATTACATTGGCCAGTTGCATCATCCTGTCTGTCTTAGACGCACATTTTGAACGAAGGTAATGAAGGATTTGCCGGCGAGGGAACGCCTGGCAAGGAAATATGCCGCGTGGTTATATCAGGACTACTAGTCGTAATTGCAGCCTTTACATGTTTCAATGGCGACCTGTTTTCATTTCCTGCATATTTACGTTTTTCACATTGTTTGTGGGAAGCCGTGATCAGCACCTGGTCATCATCGCTGAGTACTCCACTCCTAGCGGGAGGCGCAGCTGCAACAACTCTGAATTTCTTGTCCTTTCCTCCTCCTCCATCTTCTTGTTTGAGCCACTGCATTATGCGACGCACATCTTTGTGCGGCGAAAGATTCAATGTTTCCATCTTGTCACTACTACCACCAGTTGTTGTTATTCCCTTTGTACTGGAAGAAGAAAGCGTCATGTATAGAAGTGAGGAAAATTGAGGAGGCTCGCCAGCGGACCGCCATTAGCCCTTTCTGGTTCTGGTATCTCCGAAAGATGGTGCAGGCATAGGGAATCTGAGTCTCCATTTCGATTTCCAGAGGAAACATTTTGGAAGAAGTTGTATTTGCATATGGAAATTAGGTTGTTCGTATCACGCGGCCAAACGGAAACGCTGTCGTCAACAATGACGATCCGAGAAGCCGGAAACGGGATAAGAGTGAGATCTTTCAAGTAATGTGGAGGTCTCAGGCGATCCCGAGAGATAATCCGATTTCCAAAAAGCTTGTTGGTGGGGTCGAGGAGTTGGATGACCTGCTTTGCATAGTGAGGCTTGCTCCTTGTAAACGCATAGAGGATGAACATTCGGCTGGCGAACCGCAGAAACGAGTGGACAAAGGGTGTAGCTTCACGCAATACAGAGCTCCACTATGGGCCGAGAGGGTATACATATCAGAGCGTAACTTGCTGCAGGTGTGGATATTAAGGGATCGTGAGTCATCATCTGCTCGCCCCGTATCCCCGAAGGCGGCCGACTCCAGCAAGGTGTGATCGATATCCAAAACAAGGCACAGGCGCTGGTGGTGGGCTGTCTTCAGCTTGAGGGCATCTTCGCTGCTGCGTTGGTCGGTGGTGGTGGTGCTTGACGTCGACATCCGGCGCTGATGTTGCGGCTGGCGGGCGATGGTGCTGAGGAATGCTGGGGGAGAATGTGGGTGCATACGGCGCGCTAGTATTTATATATATATATATATATAGTGGTAGCAACATACATGAGATACGAATTTATAATTGGAACTAATTGTTGTTGTTATAAAGATGAATTCCATTCGACATACGAGACGTCGTGAAAAAGTGTAAAACATTCCTCGTAAAATTATGAACTATTTATGTAGGCACCAGTTTATATATATGCACGCATGGGGTGAATTTAATATGCGTCTCGTAGTAGTAAATTTGTAAACATCGGTGGCGACCATCATGGAAATAATTGCACAAGCTATTCTCCACCATGTCTTCAAATTTATACAAAGGCATTTTCTGAAATGATGATGTGAGTAAGTTCATAGAGAGAAGTATTGGAAAGGAGCTCCGGTAAAAAAAAGAAAAAGGGAGAGGCTCGGTCCTCTTTCATGCAATGTATAAGATGGCCCAATACATGAGACCATCATGGAATTGCACCCTCTTCAAAATGATGATGATGTGATTTAGTTCATAGGGAGAAGTATTGGAAAAGATTCATGCTCTTTAAACACTAAGTCATAACAAACGAGAACAAAGACATGTTCTCTTTTTTATTTGAGAAGCAATGCATAAAATGTTGAGAAAATAGCTCATTTTCCTATTCCATAGCGAAAAACATTATTTCATTTTCAACTAGTATCACGAAAACCACCATTGAAGCATTAGATTCATGAAGAAGCTTACAAAATTATTTTCAATGCTAGAAATGGCCATCGAATGATCCAGCACCTCTTGTCAGAGTTTTCAATTTCAGAAGTGGTGGCAATAATGTCAAAAACAAAGAAACCCAATCTCTTGAGATAGCACTTTGCACTCTTGATGTGAGATTTATGTTCTCATTCTTATTGAGAAATTGAGTTTCAATGAGCAAGATTGCAATTACAAGTACATGTGCTAGAAAACAAGTCCAAGATCCAATCATCATCATTGGAGAATAATTGGATTAATCTCATTATAAGCTTTTGGGGTTTTTGATAAGGATTAACCAATGTCTTTTCTCCTGCAACATGACGAAACTTCTTCGTAAGTGTAGGGAACATTAGCACATTTGAAATTTTGTTCTCACTATAATGTTCCCTAACCCTTCTTTACTAACTTCATTATAATATCCAACTGTAAGGCACTTGGTAGCACGAACGGACCTATGTCCTGGCATGTGATTTACTTTTGTCTTTACCCTACAAATTTGTAATTATAAAAACAATGTCATGTGCAATTTCTAGAAAGAGACAAAAGCAAGTACGTACCATGTAAGACGCTCCATAGCATGACACCTTGACTTTGATGTTGTTGAGACAGAGAAGGATTAGTCCTTTCTATAAAAATGACAATCCTCGAGAGTCACGACACGGTTAATTCAGCAAATCTGTCACCATCTTTCGTATCTGTAGGTGCTTGAATGGCTCATCATCATTAATAGAACCACTCACTCTAAAGCCATATGGCATGTGTGCTATTAAAAGGGAATAATGTCTCCTAGGTACTATCGTACAAATGTTTATTTACATCATCACAATATATATTGTCATACAATGGCCTTAGGGGTTCTATGGGGTTTCAAAAACACTTTAGTCAAGAGGACTCATCCTCAAACTCCATCTCCTTTGCCTTTGTTCTAGACTTCTCATGCCTTGCCCTTTGGATATGAGCAAGGAAGGTAGAAGGATAGCCTTCATTCAGCTCACCACTCTTCTTTCAAGGTTTCTACAAACGAAGGAGGAGTGTCAACCCAAAGATTGTTTACAAAGTGTAACATATACCAATGGTTCTGATGCTTTGCATTGAATAAATCTTTGCTAGGAGACTTAAATGAATAGATAGTTAGAGGCCAACTTCCATATAACTTGCATCAAGTAAATGCTTGGCATCGACTAGCTGTGGCAAGCTACACCTAGAGTCACGTTTGTGCTACAGTACAATGCCTAGTATCAGAATCCTAGTGAAGTTTGATTTGTCGCATAAATTTTGACTAAAGGTTGTTGTTGCACATAGCAATTCTCTGATATTCAATGGGGGGCATCGACTTCTAGCATATTGTTCCTATAGTTGGATGCCCCGCATCAAATAGCACAAGTACTTGAGACACGTGATCATATTATATTGTAATGAGCAAGAGAACTCACCCAATCGTGGAACAATATAAAGTATTCTGACAATGCTTTGTATGAGGAGGTGGTCGGGTACTCTACCTGGACTTCACTCCATGTGAAGCACCAAAACCTCCTCATCATCACCTCCTAAATCTTCATATAAACCTTGTGATTGCATTGTGAGTTTTAAAACAGCATGATAAGTTACTGAAAGAGCGAGAAAAACCGATCAATGACAAGAGTCTACTTACTCATTTAGCTCAATGACCATCTCCTCAAGGCTTAGGTCCTTGGAAATGACCTTGATCATGTTGAAATTATGAAAGTGCCATCCTTAATGCCTTGCAATGCTCTCCACGGTATCAGCTTCATATCCTCAGGAGCGGCCTCTTAAATGGAGAGATGAGCTTTCTTTCCCTTTCCTTTTACATCAACCTAAGAATCTTTATTATTATTTTTCTATTTCTATCCTTTGACCTCTTTGTTCCCACTACAACATATGAGGGGCATACTGACGCCGCCCATACCGAGGGTCAGTCCTAGCATCGGTATAAGCATTGGAAAAGTCCACTTAAGCATACAGACGGTCAAGTGCTCGTTGGTATGAGCCTTTTAAATGGATCATGAGGATGTCTCGCGACTGCTCGTATAGGCATCCGTATAAGCATATATCGAGGCCGTGTTTTAAACATACCAGGAACCCGAGAGCAAAACTCAACATTTTGTGCGTGTTTTACACTGAGTACTGCGTTTTTCTATTGCACTTGCACACGCAAACCAAATTATGACATGCATTTTCTTGTGCACACACACAGAGATCTCTCTGTCTACACACACACACATTCTCTCTCCTTAGATCTCACATCTTCACAAGTGGTGCACATATTGTTACCCTTTGTCTTTCTCTATGGTTTATGTTTTATAATTTCTCTTCTCTTTGATTTTGCAGAATTTTTTCTAGGATCGATTCTTTGGAACTTGATGATACGACATACACTATGCTTTGACGACAACGATGCAAATAGGGACATACCTGTAAGTGATTGTTTTATACTCTATTGATAGAGAGAGATAGAGATATAGAGAGAAATAGAGAGAGAGAAAGAGAGACATAGATGAGAGAGATAGAGAGAGAGAGATAGAGAGAGAACGAGAGCGAGAAAGAGAGAGAAAGAGAGAGAGAGAGAGAGAGAGAGAGAAGAGAACAGAGAGAGAGAGAGAGAGGAAGATAGAGATAGGAAGATGAAGCATACATACACACACACATGTACACACATGCATACATACACACATATACACACATGCATGCATACTACACACACATATACACACATGCATGCATACACAGACATACACATATACACACATGCATACATACACACACATACACACACATACATACACACACATGTACACATGCATACATACACACACGCTTGTACACACATGCATACATACACACACACATGTACACACATGCATACATACACACATATACACACATGCATGCATACATACACACACATATACACACATGCATGCATACACACACATACACATATACACACATGCATACATACACACACACACATGTACACACATGCATACATACACACACATATGTACACATGCATGCATACACACATATAGACACGTGCATGCATACATACACACACATATACACACATGCATGCATACACACACATACACATATACACACATGAATACATATACACACATGCATGCATACATACACACACATATACACACATGCATGCATACACACACACATACATACACACATGTACTCACATACACACACACATATACACACATGCATACATACACACACATACACATATACACACATGCATACATACACACACATATAGACACACACATTACACACATGCATGCATACACACACACATGTACACACATGCATACATACCACATATACACACATGCATGCATACATACACACACATATACACACATGCATGCCTACACACACACACATCCACACACACATACGTACACACATGCATGCACATACTCACACATACATACACACATGCATGCATACACACACATGAATACATACACAC
>CM035418.1:90894190-90911690 GCA_020310875.1 Ceratopteris richardii
GATTTAGACTTAAATCTAAAATACTAAAACCTAAATACTTAACCACCAATAAAAATCTAAACCCCTAATCCGAAAACCCTAATCATATTTTATATATATTCAGATTTTTTTCCTTATTTTTCTAAGTTATATGTATGTCTAAACCCTAGAACCCTAATCTTAAAGATCTAGACCTAAAATATGTATATTTTTGTATACATGTGTATATACATGTATATATGTATTATATGTGCATGTGTATGTGTGCATATATGTTATGTAGGTGTTAAAACCCTAAAACCCTAATCTTAAAGATTTAAATCTAAAATATGTATATTTTTGTATGCATGTGTATCTACATTATGTATGTATTATATGTATATGTGTGTTTGTCGTATTAAAACCCTAAAACCCTAATCAAAACGACTTAGACTTAAATCTGAAATACTAAACCTAAATACTTAAACACCTATCAAAATCTAAACCCCTAATCCTAAACCCTAATCATATTTTATATATATATTTATTTATATATTCAGATTTCTTTTCTTATTTTTCTCTATATTTTTCCTTAATATAAATATAATTGAGTTATATGTATGTCTAAACCCTAAAACCCTAATCTTCAAGATCTAGACCTAAAATATGTATATTTCTGTATACATGTCTATATACATGTATATATGTATTATATGTGCATGTGTATGTTTGCATATATGTTATGTAGGTGTTAAAACCCTAAAACCCTAATCAAAGATTTAAATCTAAAATATGTATATTTTTGTATCCATGTGTATCTACATGTATGTATTATATGTATAAGTGTGTTTGTGTATATATGTTATCTACGTATTAAAACCCTAAAACCCTAATCAGAAAGACTTAGACTTAAATCTGAAATACTAAAACCTAAATACTTAAACACCTATCAAGATCTAAACCCTAATCCTAAAACCCTAATCATATTTTATACATATATTTATGTAATAGGCCTCTTTTCTAGTGAATAATTCATTTTGAACTTTCTGAATTTCATTGTGGGGATAATGCTTAGAATGAGTAATTAGGTAATTTTATGCATGTAGGAGAAATTTTGGGTTGATAAGTTTCATATTCTCTCTCTAGACCTTATTCGCATCATGTTTTTTGAAGGTGAAGATGAAAGAATTAAGGAAAACTCTGTAAAGGGAAAGGTAGAGCAAGTATCAGAGAATAAAAGTGCCAGTGTGAAAGTTTTGTGAATCATGTTTTAAGTACCTCGTTCAGGGTCCTATATTTAGTTCATTGTATGAAAATGCCTTGATTTTACTCTCTCTCTAGAATTTTGAAACTTGTAGGGCGCAAAAGTGGCATTTGGAGGTGGATTTGGATCTCGGACATCTCTAACACTATTGTGCAGATCAAAAAATTGAATAAAAGTGTCTCTCACAAGCTCAAGCTAATTCCTCACTGTTTTGAGTTACAGGGCTAATTCTCATGCTCACGTGTCACCATGTCAAATTATGGATATTTTCGGATGTCTTCTTTTGGTGTTTTTCTCGTATTTTTGACAGGTATGCTAAAGAAACGAAGAGCACTACGTTCGCATGGCTTTTTGGGAAAGTTTTGGAGAAACTCAAGTTTTTCTAAATTTGGTGGATTGCACACTTCTTTGGGGGCACGGCTGCGATCAAACTAGAGGATAAGGAGACCTGCGCATCAACACGGAGGACACACAGAAATCTGAGAATTACCTTGTGATTGAGAGTGTGATTGAGAGTGAGAGTGAGAGTGAGAGTGTGATTGAGAGTGCGAGTGTGAATGCGATTGTGATAGCTCGGGGGTGGTCGGGAGGTAGAGGCTTCGTCAAATAGCTATTGGCCAAAGCTATTGCAACCATTGATTCGCATCTATAATATCAGAATTCTTCCTTCTCTGCGTCATATTTCTTTCTACTCTTCCACATCAGATTTTCTTTACCTTGTGCAATCTCTGCGTTCTTGTCTCCACTTATATTTTTGAGTTATATGTATGTCTAAACCCTAAAACCCTAATCTTAAAAATCTAGACCTAAAATATGTATATTTCTGTATACATGTGTATATACATGTATATATGTGCATGCGTATGTGTGCATATATGTTATGTAGGTGTTAAAACCCTTAAACCCTAATCTTAAAGATTTAAATCTAAAATATGTATATTTTTGTATGCATGTGTATCTACATGTATGTATGTATTATATGTATATGTGTATGTGTGTATATATGTTATGTAGGTGTTAAAACCCTAAAACCCTAATTTTAAAGATTTAGACTTAAATCAGAAATACTAAAACCTAAATACTTAAAAACCTTTCAAAATTTAAACCCCTAATCCTAAAACCCTAATCATATTTTATATATATATTTATTTATATGTTCAGATTTTTTTCTTATTTTTCTCTATATTTTTCTTAATATAATATAACTGAGTGATATGTATGCCTAAACCCTAAAACCCTAATCTTAAATATCTAGACTAAAATATGTATATTTTCTATATACATGTGTATATACATGTATATATATATATTATATATGTGTATGTATGTGTAAATAGCGTAAAAACCCTAATCCTATTTTTATATATTTGATGT
The DNA here is from genome assembly GCA_020310875.1 of Ceratopteris richardii. Classification (NCBI taxonomy): domain Eukaryota; kingdom Viridiplantae; phylum Streptophyta; class Polypodiopsida; order Polypodiales; family Pteridaceae; genus Ceratopteris; species Ceratopteris richardii. Next base: position 90,896,787 of record CM035418.1, read on the forward strand.
AAAAAAAAACTTCAAAATAAATTAGGATTATATGTGTATATGTATGCATGTGTGTATATATGTGTGTGTATGTATGCATGTGTACATGTGTGCGTGTGTATGTATGCATGTGTATACATGTGTGTGTATGTGTATGTATGCATATGTTTATATATGTGTGTGTATGTATGTGTGTATCCATGTGTGTGTATGTATGCATGTGTGTAAATGTATATGTGTGTGTATGCATGCATGTGTGTATATGTGTGTGTATGTAAGCATGCATGTGTGTATAGGTGTGTGTATGTAAGCATGCATGTGTGTACATGTATGTGTGTATGTATGCATGTGTGTACATGTATGTGTATGTATGCATGTGTGTACATGTATGTGTGTAAATGTTGTTGGTGCATTTTGCCCAAGCCTACATGCTTGATATGCTTGATATTATCCTCATTTGTAAGTCACATGAGTAGTCATGTGAACACCTCTTGTGAAAGAGTACATTTTATCTCTTGTAAATGGAAAAAGAAAAAAGTAAAAGGATGGCTTACCTCATCCATGATGTAAAAGCAAATTCGTGGCTCCAACTACCAAATCACGAATTTTTGAGCTGAGGGAATCTCTCCTAACTTTGGGGATCACTTTTAGGTGGAGCCATTCTAATTCGAAGTCAAAACTCCCTCCAAGAATTGCTATAAAAGGAGCAAGAAGGAAGAGGCGATTAGCAAGCCTTGTACGTGACCACTTCATGTCATTTTGTAGAGATTGAAGAGCTTACTCCATAGCTCATATCATTCTACTACCCCATTGTGCAAAGATTCATTGCCAATGTGGTTGTAATCATATGTGAATCTATACATTTATTATCATCTACCTCTCTGTTTTGTTCTCTGCTATACTCACTCAGAGCAGTAACTTCAGAAGGTCATATCTCGAGTTTACTGACCTTTTTCAGTGTTTTAAAATGCGTTGGATAGCTCTCACTATCTAGTTTCTATCTATATATTTTCAAGGTCATTGGATTTATACTTGTGGAGATATGTTGCATTTTACTGCTTACTGGTCTATCTCTGCAGAGCCCCGAGAATTGGTGGGAATGTTCCAGAACTTGATGAAACTTGTTCTCAGTGCTCAGTCCATCATTTGAAGTGTTTTAACTTGGAATAGGAAGCTTGCTAAGTCTATTTGCTATGGCCCAAAAGGAATTTTTCTAATTCCTTCCAGGTTGAGAGCACTGTTCATTTTTTCCAGCAGGTGTATGTCCAAAAAATAGCAAGTTTTGGGAGCTAGTCATTTCGCAACTAGCCTGTCTTGACTTAAAACTTTTGGGATACATGTTCCAAAGTACTTGGCTGATATTTTGGTGGATTTAGGAAGCTCAAGCGTCTACTAATCAACTCTGAAGTCTCAGTTGGCTGGTGTGAAGCTGGTTGTAGCGGCACCTACTCATCTTTGGATTGCATCCACCATCTCTCTTCACAATGGTATCAGAGGATAGTCAAGCAACATGGGAGATGGATTTCCATCAACAATTGACAAATTGGATCGAAACAACTATCCGGCATGGTCCTCTAAGGATGGAGGCTTACCTTCAAGGGAGGAATCTATATGGATTCATATCCGGGAATGAAGCAATGCCAACCATGAGGAACAAAGGGCAACCATCACATGAAGAAGTGGAAAGGACTTTCGAATTGGTGTTCGAAGGATGCACTTGCAAGGTCCTATATTCTAAACTCAATCTCTGATTTTCTTTTACCTCATGTCAAGGGATGCAAGACATCAAGAGAAACCTGGAATGCACTTGCTTCTTTCTTCTCTTCCAACACTCGAGCAAGGAAGAAACCAATTGTGGATGGAGTTCACAACAATGAAGAAAAGCCCGAAGGCAAAATGTGACTGATTATGTCACAAAGATGAAGGAGATTTCCGACCAACTTGGAAGCATTGGAGAGGTAATTGAAGAGGAGCAAATCATAAGACAAATCATGAATGGAATCAAAGCAGACGACAAGTGGGAGTCATTCACAACAGCCATGGATTTATACATGGATATGCATGTACCCGACCTCAACACACTCATGGGCCAACTCTTCACTCATGAAGCAAAGATTAGCAAAGGTGGTGAGTCCTCAAGAGTAATCAAACTTCTGGCCTTATATTCTGATAAAGCTAGGTCAAGGACAAGTCAAAGAATAGGAAGAATGAAGATGAAGGAAGCTCTTTCAAGCAAACTTTGCAGGTAGAGGAAGAGCTAGAGGAAGAGGCAGAGGTGGAAAGCAAAGCAGGGGGAGATTCCAATCATCTCAACCTTGCAACATATGTGGCTTATCTAACCATACTACTGAAGAATGTTTCAGGAATCCAAGGAACGTCAAGAGGAAGAGGATTCAATAGAGGTGGCTATGGATCAAATAGAGGCAGGTACAAATGGAGGCTACAACAAACAACTACTACAACAACAATTACAACAACAACACAACTATCAAAGTGGCCATAGAGGAAGAAGAGATTACACTAACTATGCAGAGGACCAAAGTCAAGAAGATTCATTATTGATTATGAATCGATCACGAAGAAGGGTAAGGATGATGATCACATATTTTACATTGATTCGGGATGCTCGAACCATGTAGCAGGAAATGTGGCTTTACTTTCTGATTTGGAAGATCCTCATAACAAGCATGAAGTGCAGACCAGGAGATGACACAAAGCACTCAGTGGAGAAGATAGGTAATGTGAAGACATCAGATGGGAATATGAACCTCTTAAGCAAAGTCTTGTAGGTCCCTACAATTACCAAAAAATTATAAGTGTTGGACAGATTGTTGAAAAAAGGATTGCAGGTTAGATTCAATCGATTTGGAGCATATGTTGAAGACCCAAGGCAAGGCTTTTCGAAGGATTGCCAAAGGAGAAAAGACAGGAAGGCTTTCACTTTTGAAGTGGAAGATACAAGAACATAGCTTTGTTTAGCTATGGATCTCAAACTCTAACAGAGTTGGAGATATGGCACAAAAAGGCTTGCTCACATTGGTGAGAAGGACACTCACACAGATTTGCAGGGACCAAAGTGGTACTTTGGTTTGCCTAATATCACAAGGAAACACATGATTTATAAGTGTGAAGCTTGTCAACTCGGCAAGGCTCATAGACAACCTTTCAATAAGAAAAGGATATATGTATCAAATCCTTTGGATCTAGTGCACAACGGATGTGTGGGGTCCAAGTAAGGAAGCCATCTATATCAGGCTCAAGATATTATGTGTCTTTCATAGATGATTGTTAGCAGGTGGACCATTCTGTTTTCATGAAGCACAAGGATGAAGTGTTTAATTGCTTTAAAGAAGTATATTGCTCTTGTTGAAAACCAAACAGGTAGGACTTTGAAACGACTCAGATTCAGATGGTGGAGGAGAATACTTCTCTTTTGAATTTGATGCCTTCTTGCATGAAAGAGGCATTAAAAGGGAAGTCACTACAAGGTATACACCCGAACTCAATGGTGTAGCAGAGAGGAGGAACAGAGCTATTGTCGAAGCTGCAAGGTCCATGCTCAATGAAAAGGGATTGCCGAACTACCTATGGGCAGAGGCTGTGTCGACAGCCACATATCTCATAAATAGACTTCCATCTAAGTCACTAGATGGAACCACTCCATATGAAAGTGTGGAATGGAAGAAGACCTAGTCTAGGGCATTGTAAAATCTTTGGATGCTTAGCCTATGCTCACATTCCTTCTCAAGTAAGAGGGAAATTGGATCCCAAGGCAGAGAAGTGTGTATTCATTGGTTATGATCAAAACCAAAAAAGGATATAGATTGTACAATCCAACAATAAAGGATTTTCTGTGAGTAGAGATGTAATTTTTGATGAAAAGAAATCATGGTTTGATGATGACAGGAAAGTGAAGCTGCCATATGACTTGGATGAAGATTTCCATCACTTCAACCAAAGGAGCCAAAGCAGATTGAAGAAAGTGATTCGGAGATTGACCTAGAAGACTTGGAAAGACTAAAGCTATGGAAGAACAAAGGTAAAGCAAAGATGCAGGATGCTACATATGGACCCGAGAGCTCACATCAACCACTTAGAAGGTCTTCGAGGGAGAAGAAGAAACCAGAGAGGTTTGGTTATGATACTTCTTTGGTCACCAAGCACTCAATCTACATTGCAAAGGATTCAACCAATGAAGAACCTACCACATTTGAAGAAGCACAAAAGCAAGAAAGCTTGGAGAGATGCAATGGATGAGAAATGGAAGCCTTGAGGAGAATGACACTTGGGAGCTTGTACCTAACAGCCATCTATGAAAGATAATCGGATCTCGATGGATATACAGAATCAAAGAAGAATCCAGATGGAAGTATAAATAGACACAAACCAAGGTTAGTTTGCTAAAGGAGGTTTGCTCAACCCATGGTATTGATTATGAGGAGACTTTCTCTCCTGTTGCAAAAATGCCTACAAATTAGGGTTCTCATTAGTCTTGCTGCATCTAAAAATTGGAATCTTTATCAACTTGATGTAAGAATGCTTTCTTGAATGGATGGATTTCTGAGGAAGTGTATATGGCACAACCTCCTGGATATGAGGATGCCATCATCCTAACTATGTATGCAAACTAAAGAAAGCTTTGTATGGATTGAAGCAAGCTCCAAGAGCTTGGAATTTCAGATTGTTACTTATTTGCAGGACCAAGGATTCAAAGCTAGCAAGGCGGATACCTCTTTGTTCATAAAGAGAATGGATCTGAAGTGATCTATTTATGTGTGTATGTTGATGATATTATTATCACAGGCAAATGATCTTGAAGGAATCAAACAGGTAAAGAGTCAAATGAAGGAGGAGTTCAAGATAAGTGACCTCGGACCACTCACTTATTTTCTTGGATTGGAGTTGATCTACACAGATTCAGGTATATACATCACACAAAGGAAGTATGTCCATGACATGCTCGTCAAGTTCAAGATGGAAAATACAAAGTGTGCAGGTACACCTATGGAGCAAAATCATAAGCTTAGTGCTTATGAAGGAGTGCCAATTGAAGACATCACAAGCTATCAAGCTTGGTTGGAAGTTTGAACTATGCAACACTCACAAGGGTGGATATATGCTATAGTGTTAGCATATTGAGTCAGTTTATGCATAAGCCGAGAAGACCACATATGGAAGCGGCCAAGCGAGTCCTCAAGTACCTAAAGGGGACCATGAATGAAGGTTTGTTCTATTCATATACTTCACATATTGAGCTAAGGTCTACTCAGATGCAGATTGGGCCAGATCTAAAGATGATAGAAGAAGCACATCAGGGTATATATCATTTGCAGGTTCAAAAATCATTTCTTGGTCATCGAAGAAGCAACCAACCGTGGCATTATCTTCTACTGAAGCTGAATATAGAGGTTTGGCTAATGCAACTCAAGAAATCATGTGGTTAAAATCTTTGTACACAGATCTTGGACTTCATTCTTCAACACCTCACATTTTTGGTGACAACACAAGCTCACTACATCTAGCAGCTAATCCGGTATACCATGCTAGAACCAAGCATATTGAAGTCCACTACCATTATGTAAGGGAGAAGCTAATGAGCAAGGATATTCAACTATCCTACGTCTCTACAGATATGCAATGTGCAGACATGTTGACGAAAGCTCTTGATGGTACGAAATTAAGTAGATTCAAGTTGATGATTGGTTTGCAGGAAATCAAGGACAATTGAAGACTTATTTGGAGGCCAAGCATGTTAGGCTTGAGGGGGAGCTGTTGGTGCATTTTGCCAAGCCTACATGCTTGATATGCTTGATATTATCCTCATTTGTAAGTCACATGAGTAGTCATGTGAACACCTCTTGTAAAAGAGTACATTTTATCTTTTGTAAATGGAAAAAGAAAAAAGTAAAAGGATGGCTTACCTCATTCCATGATGTAACAGCAAATTCGTGCTCCAACTACCAAAATCACGAATTTTTGAGCTGAGGGAATCTCTCCTAACTTTGGGGATCACTTTTAGGTGGAGCCATTCGAATTCGAATTCAAAACTCCCTCCAAGAATTGCTATAAAAAGGAGCAAGAAGGAAGAGGCGATTAGCAAGCCTTGTACGTGACCACTTCATGTCATTTTGTAGAGATTGAAGAGCTTACTCCATAGCTCTATCATTCTACTCCCATTGTGCAAATATTCATTGCAATGTGGTTGTAATCATATGTGAATCTATACATTTATTATCATCTACCTCTCTGTTTTGTTCTCTGCTATACTCACTCAGAGCAGTAACTTCAGAAGGTCATATCTCGAGTTTTACTGAACCTTTTTCAGTGTTTTAAAAATGCGTTGGATAGCTCTCACTGTTTAGTTTCTACCTATATATTTTCAAGGTCATTGGATTTATACTTGTGGAGATATCTGCATTTTACTGCTTACTGGTCTATCTCTGCAGAGCCCCGAGAATTGTGGGAATGTTCCAGAACTTGATGAAACTTGTTCTCAGTGCTCAATCCATCATTTGAAGTGTTTTAACTTGAATAGGAAGCTTGCTAAGTCTATTTGCTATGCCCAAAAAGGAATTTTTCTAATTCCTTCCAGGTTGAGAGCACTGTTCATTTTTTCCAGCAGGTGTATGTCCAAAATAGCAAGTTTTGCGAGCTAGTCATTTCGCAACTAGCCTATCTTGACTTAAACTTTGGGATACATGTTCCAAAGTACTTGGCTGATATTTTGGTGGATTTAGGAAGCTCAAAGGGTCTACTAATCAACTCTGAAGTCTCAGTTGGCTGGTGTGAAGCTGGTTGTAGCGGCACCTACTCATCTTTGGATTGCATCCACCATCTCTCTTCACAAATGTGTGTGTATGTGTGTGTGTATGTATGCTCTATTTTCCTATCTCTATCTTCCTTTATTTCATTATTCTTTATCACTCACTGTCTCTCTCTTCTCTCTCTCTCTCTCTCTCTCTCTCTCTCTCTCTCCTTCTCTCTCTCTATCAATAGAGAATAAAACATCACTTACAAGTATGCCCCTCTTTTGGATCGTTGTCGTCAAAGCGTAATGTATGTCGTCTATCATCCAATTCCAAACAATCGACACCAAAGAACTTCTGCAAAATCGAAGAAATGAAAAATTATAAAACATAAAGCATAGAGAAACACAAATGCTAACAGTATGCGCAGCACTTACCAAGATGTGAGATCTAAGCCGAGAGAGAGTGTGTGTGTGTTGAGAGAGAGTGTGTGTATTCTCTTTGTGTTTAAGTTCCAAATAATTCTGACATTGGGTGCTTTCGTGATCTCCAAATTTTGTGCTAAATACTAACCAAAGGTTTTGTTGTAATACAAAATTCCATTGGATATCCTTGAAAAAAGGCCCTGTTGCTTATTTGAGGCCTTACAAAAAACTAACAATACCTCTATTGCATAGGTGATTTGGCCTCTTAAATAGCATCCAAAGAACTTGAAAAGTTGGGTACATTAAAGACAAGACCTGCAGCTAACTTCTTTCTCAAATTCATAAATTTGGATATACAATGAAAGTGTGAACATAGAAATCTTTCTTAGGTTGTATTCTTCTCACTATGTCCCAAATTATTTGAATACTTTTAGGTCCCAAATGATTTGGAAACTCTCTGACCAAAATGGAACATCGAGAACTAGAAATTATGAGATGTGGCGATCCATCATCTACTCATATCAGTATTTGGAGAGGGAGTTTCCAAAGTCACCATGATGAATAACTTAGAAGACACCCATATCACTAGTGGAGTTCGCCCAAATTGTAGGTGAGGGAGTAAGCAAGAGGAAGGGTAATTTGGTATTTATTCTAGTGCTTGCATAGACCATGGAAGCTTCACATCGAGCGCACCAAAGTGTAATGGTCTCTCACATGTGGATGCCTTTCGGGGTTGGTTCTCGCATTGTTAGCTGATTAGGCCATCAGAAACACCATATAATGGAAAAATTCTCTTTAATTGTACCCATGCTGATTGGAGCCATAGCTAGAGCCATACTGAGAAAATTCTTTGTAGGAACTATTCACCAAATCATCATACCTATGATTAGGGAAACTTCATGATTGGGAGATAATTGGTGATAACCATGGGCTCCAATTGAGTTATTCTTACAATCGGGCCCATAAAAGATTAGTGCGAAAAGCTACAAAGGTCTTTTAGTTGTAAAGAGGTAAGTGCAAGTGGAGAGAGTGGGAACACATGTAATTAATTGAATTCTACAACATGAGATTGGAGGAAGTTTCTTTCATTCAATTGAACATGGTCTCGACTTGACGGCAAATACACTGGCTCTATCTTAGTAAGATGTTATGCTAGGGCACCTTGGTGCTTTATCCTTCATGCTCAATAAATGCACTTTGAAAAGGGTATCCTAAAGGCTTATGCACATTTATTCGTATGTGGAAGTAGGAAGGGAAGAGGAGGGTACTCTACTATAGAGTCTGCTTGTGTGCTAGACTTCTGTCTAGCAGACTCCTAACCCTTACCCCATTCAAAAAGAAAGAAAATTTGAGTCCATACCTCGAGATGGGCCTCATTTTTTAGCATAGATCAAACCCTTTTCTATTGTTCATGCATGACCTGCACAGATTTCGAAGCTTAAACCTTTAGGTTTTCTAGTGACTTGAGAACCGACATGGAGCAGCTAACATTCTCCTCTCTTCTACACATGAATCTAGCCAAAATCTTGAGGAGGAAGAATAATTTTCCACCATGCATTTATGGACTTGCTTTGTCCATCACCATCTTTATCTTCATCTTTTCCAATGCGCAAGAGCTTTGGGCGCCGATACCAAATGTAAGATTAGAGGAGAAGGATGTAGCTGAGACTCACCTCCTAACTAGTATATAGCCCCTGCGTACTCATCACCTATGGTCTACCATGTGGTGTCACTATTCATTTGGCCATCATGAATAGACAACCAACCATTGGACTCATGAATCTCGGGCTCGATATGCCCCGAGCAAGGAACTCCTCATTCCTCCAACATATACATCCTTGAATAATATAATATTCTGAGTTGCTTCTACTTTGTGTTATTCTCCTTCAAGGGTAATTATCCCACATATGATAGATGTACTTTGGGAGCTTCCTCAAAATGCATATGAGGAATGGCTCTATCCCACTTTCTACTTGGTTAGAAGCTTGAAAGCTCACTTCATGCTCTTGGAAAGCTCACTCTCATCCATAAGTGAGTTTTCCCATTTCATGGTCTAATGGGTCTCCTACCGATTTCCATTTTGTGAGTATATTTCCTATTTCATTTAGCTTCTTCTTCCTCTGTACTCTCTAAAGGCCCATCCCATGACCTCCTTCACTTAGTAATTTAGAGATTTAGTAATCTTATTACACGAAAATCTCTTTCACTTATTCCACAATGTATAAGGATCTCATCATCTATTTGAATTTCCCTTTCCTCTTGTATTTAAGGATCTTCTAGCTCTCTCATGAATCTTTGATATTCTTTCTACTATATCGGTGTGTAATTGATCTCTTCCAATAGTTGGTGTGCGACCCGTTCACTATGCGGGTAGCAATCCCCATGTTCCATTATACAAGGGCGACCTTTTTTGGTGCAGGAGATTAAGAATTATAGAAGTTTGCTGATCTCGACTTGGAGTGAGTAGAGGATTAAGATTAATGATACATAGTTGCATTAATGGAAGTGAACCAAAAGAACTCAAACCAGCTATAATATTCTAATTACAATAAATATTGAATTAAACCAGGAAGATTGCAACCAAAGTGAAAGTATAATAATATTGAAACAATGGTAAAAAGGTTAAATTAAATGCGAAGAGAGTTGACAGTGGAAGATGTTCCGGCAGCATTGAATCCAAACTGAAACGTATAAGTATAATATTGATCTAGATCGTCATGTAAGTGCTTCCTTATATGTGATCTAGTATTACATAAAATATAATCTAGAGTACTGACTCCTATATATTGAAAAGATTTAGATATTCTTGAAGATTAGAGTTCGCTCAAGCATTGAGCTATATATCAATCCATTATCATTAAAATATATGATCCCCTGATCAGAACGTAGAAAAAGATCTGGTTGTGCGGTACACATAAAGATTGCATCCCAATCACGCCAATGCTTGATTAATTAATTAATTAAATGTTTTTTTGTGTCATCAGAGCATTTAATTCTCATGAGTGACAGTACGCTAATGAGAAAGACGCCAACATAACTTTCTTTTCATGTGCACTGGAATGAACATAACATACGCTTCACCCACCTTGCCCGCGAACCTAATACTACCGTTCAATGCAAATAAATAAACATTGAAACCTTCATGAAAAGGAAAGTAAATAACATTGGCATTTGATGATGATGAGACTAGGGAATTAGCAATATCCTTTCTAACTTGTTTCTATTTCTACTTCCAAATCATAATGTCCTACAGATTCCTACCTACCTACAGTGGTAGTCTTCGGCAAAAGTGGCGGCGCCTCTCCATTTTACAAAGATATTATTGATCTCCACTTGGAGAAGAGGATTAAGTCTAAATGATACAGATCAGTTCAGTTGCACCAGAAATTCAACCCCACAGTGTTCCGACAGCATTAATGAATCAATTGAATTAACGTAGTAGAAGCAATGGCAAAGAAATAGTAAAAATGCGAAGAAATCAGACAATATTGAATCCTCGGCTTCATCGAATTGATGGTACAGGCACGGCACGACAGTAGAACGTCGGCATTACTGTGATTTGTTTTTCATATGTGTATCACATTACATTTGCCAGTTGCATCATCCTGTCTGTCTTAGACGCACATTTTGAACGAAGGTGATGAAGGATTTGCCGGCGAGGGAACGCCTGGCAAGGAAATATGCCGCGTGGTTATATAAGGACTACTAGTCGTAATTGCAGCCTTTACATGTTTCAATGGCGACCTGTTTTCATTTCCTGTATATTTACGTTTTCACATTGTTTGTGGGAAGCCGTGATCAGCACCTGGTCATCATCGCTGAGTACTCCACTCCTAGCGGGAGGCGCAGCTGCAACAACTCTGAATTTCTTGTCCTTTCCTCCTCCTCCATCTTCTTGTTTGAGCCACTGCATTATGCGACGCACATCTTTGTGCGGCGGAAGATTCAATGTTTCCATCTTGTCACTACTACCACCAGTTGTTGTTGTTATTCCTTTGTACTGGAAGAAGAAATCGTCATGTATAGAAGTGAGGAAATTGAGGAGGCTCGCCAGCGGACCGCCGTTAGCCCTTTCTGGTTCTGGTATCTCCGAAAGATGGTGCAGGCATAGGGAATCTGAGTCTCCATTTCGATTTCCAGAGGAAACATTTTGGAAGAAGTTGTATTTGCATATGGAAATTAGGTTGTTTGTATCACGCGGCCAAACGGAAACGCTGTCGTCAACAATGACGATCCGAGAGGCCGGAAACGGGATAAGAGTGAGATCTTTCAAGTAATGTGGAGGTCTCAGGCGATCCCGAGAGATAATCCGATTTCCAAAAAGCTTGTTGGTGGGGTCGAGGAGTTGGATGACCTGCTTCGCATAGTGAGGCTTGCTCCTTGTAAACGCATAGAGGATGAACATTCGGCTGGCGAACCGCAGAAACGAGTGGACAAAAGGGCGTAGCTTCACGCAATACAGAGCTCCACTATGGTCCGAGAGGGTATACATATCAGAGCGTAAATTGCTGCAGGTGTGGATATTAAGGGATCGTGAGTCATCATCTGCTCGCCCCATATCCCCGAAGGCGGCCGACTCCAGCAAGGTGTGATCGATATCCAAAACAAGGCATAGGCGCTGGTGGTGGGCTGTCTTCAGCTGGAGGGCATCTTCGCTGCTGCGTTGGTCGGTGGTGGTGGTGCTTGACGTCGACATCCGGCGCTGATGTTGCTGCTGGCGGGCGATGGCGCTGAGGAATGCTGGGGGAGAATGTGGGTGCATACGGCGCGCTAGTATTTATATATAGTGGTAGCAACATACATGAGATACGAATTTATAATTGAAACTAATTGTTGTTGTTGTAAAGATGAATTCCATTCGACATACGAGACGTCGTGAAAAAGTGTAAAACATTCCTCGTAAAATTATGAACTATTTATGTAGGCACCAGTTTATATATATGCACGCATGGGGTGAATTTAATATGCGTCTCGTAGTAGTAAATTTGTAAACATCGTAGGCGACCATCATGGAAATAATCGCACAAGCTATTCTCCACCATGTCTTCAAATTTATACAAAGGCATTTTCTGAAATGATGATGTGAGTAAGTTCATAGAGAGAGGTATTGGAAAGGAGCTCTGGTAAAAAAAGAAAAAGGGGAGAGGCTCGGTCCTCTTTCATGCAATGTATAAGATGGCCCAATACATGAGACCATCATGGAAATTGCACCCTCTTCAAAATGATGATGATGTGATTTAGTTCATAGAGAGAAGTATTGGAAAAGATTCATGCTCTTTAAACACTAAGTCATAACAAACAAGAACAAAGACATGTTCTCTTTCTTATTTGAGAAGCAATGCATAAAATGTTGAGAAAATAGCTCATTTTCCTATTCCATAGCGAAAAACATTATTTCATTTTCAATTAGTATCACGAAAAACCACCATTGAAGCATTAGATTCATGAACAAGCTTACAAAATTATTTTCAATGCTAGAAATGGCCATCGAATGATCCAGCACCTCTTGTCAGAGTTTTCAATTTCAAGAAGTGGTGGCAATAATGTCAAAAACAAAGAAACCCAATCTCTTGAGATAGCACTTGGCACTCTTGATGTGAGATTTATGTTCTCATTCTTATTGAGAAATTGAGTTTCAATGAGCAAGATTGCAATTACAAGTACATGTGGTAGAAAACAAGTCCAAGATCCAATCATCATCATTGGAGAATAATTGGATTAATCTCATTATAAGCTTTTGGGGTTTTTGATAAGGATTAACCAATGTCCTTTCTCCTGCAACATGACGAAACTTCTCACTATAATGTTCCCTAACCCTTCTTTTACTAACTTCATTATAATATCCAACTGTAAGGCACTTGGTAGAACGAACGGACCTATGTCCTGGCGTGTGATTTACGTTTGTCTTTACCCTACAAATTTGTAATTATAAAAACAATGTCATGTGCAATTTCTAGAAAGAGACAAAAAGCAAGTACGTACCATGTAAGACACTCCATAGCATGACACCTTGACTTTGATGTTGTTGAGACAGAGAAGGATTAGTCCTTTCTATAAAAAATGACAATCCTCGAGAGTCACGACATGGTTAATTCAGCAAAATCTGTCACCATCTTTCGTATTTGTAGGTGCTTGAATGGCTCATCATCATTAATAGAACCACTCACTCTAAAGACATATGGCATGTGTGCTATTAAAAGGGAATAATGTCTCCTAGGTACTATGTACAAATGTTATTTACATCATCACAATATATATTGTCGTACAATGGCCTTCGGGGTTCTATGGGGTTTCAAAAACACTTTAGTCAAGAGGACTCATCCTCGAACTCCATCTCCTTTGCCTTTGTTCTAGACTTCTCATGCCTTGCCCTTTGGATATGAGCAAGGAAGGTAGAAGGATAGCCTTCATTCAGCTCACCACTCTTCTTTCGAGGTTTCTACAAACAAAGGACGAGTGTGAACCCAAAGATTATTTACAAAGTGTAACATATATCAATGGTTCTGATGCTTTGCATTGAATAAATCTTTGCTAGGAGACTTAAATGAACAGATAGTTAGAGGCCAACTGCCATATAACTTGCATCAAGTCAATGCTTGGCATCGACTAGTTGTGGCAAGCTACACCTAGAGTCACGTTTGTGCTACAGTACGATGCCTAGCATCAGAATCCTAGTGAAGTTTGATTTGTCGCATCGAATTTTGACTAAAGGTTGTTGTTGCACATAGCAATTCTCTGATATTCAATGGGGGGCATCGACTTCTAGCATATTTGTTCCTATAGTTGGATGCCCCGCATCAAATAGCACCAAGTACTTGAGACACGTGATCATATTATATTGTAATGAGCAAGAGAACTCACCCAATCGTGGAACAATATAAAGTATTCTGACAATGCTTTGTATGAGGAGGTGGTCGGGTACTCTACCTGGAGTTCACTCCATGTGAAGCACCAAAACCTCCTCATCATCACCTCCTAAATCTTCATATAAACCTTGTGACTGCATTGTGAGTTTTAAAACGGCATGATAAGTTACTGAAAGAGCGAGAAAAACCGATCAATGAGAAGAGTCTACTTAGTCATTTAGCTCAATGACCACCTCCTGAAGGCTTAGGTCTTTGGAAATGACCTTGATCATGTTGAAATTATGAAAGTGCCATCCTTAATGCCTTGCAATCCTCTCCACGGTATCAACTTCATATCCTCAGGAGCGGCCTCTTCAATGGAGAGATGAGCTTTCTTTCCCTTTCCTTTTACATCAACCTAAGAATCTTTTTTTTTCTTTTTCTATTTCTATCCTTTGACCTCTTTGTTCCCACTACAACATATGAGGGGCATACCCACGCCGCCCATATCGAGGGTCAGTCCCAGTATCCGTATAAGCATTGGAAAAGTCCACTTAAGCATACAGATGGTCAAGTGCTCGTTGGTATGAGCCTTTTAAATGGTTCATGAGGATGTCTCACGACTGCTCGTATAGGCATCCGTATAAGCGTCTGTATATGCGTCAGTATGAGCATTGCTAATTTACTAGAAATTACGTACGCCCATACGGATGCATATATCGAGGCCGTGTTTTAAACATACCAGGAACCCGAGAGCAAAACTCAACATTTTGTGCGTGTTTTACACTGAGTACTGCATTTTTCTATCGAACTTGCACACGCAAACCAAATTATGACATGCATTTTCTTGTGCACACACATAGAGATCTCTCTGTCTACACACACACACATTCTCTCTCTTTAGATCTC
>CM035418.1:90916690-90941690 GCA_020310875.1 Ceratopteris richardii
TACACACACATATACATCATACATGCGCATTTACACACATATACACATACATGCACATTTATACATACACACACATACATGCACATTTTTACATGCACATACACATGCATGTAGTTACACACATAAAATGAATACACATAGACACATACACATATTCACATACACGTACACATACTCACATACACATACACATGCAGAATCATATGTACACACACATAGACTCATATAATCATATTTACATGCATATATGCACACACACAACACATGCATATGCACATATAGATACACATACATACACAACACATGCATACGCATAAATAAATAAATCCTATTTCAAAAATCCTAGATTGAAAACACTAATTTTGATATTAGGGTTTTAAAACCCCTAATTTAAAAACTCTAATCAACGAGGATCATAATATATATAAAGATACATACACATCATGTGGACACACATACATAAATATAAAATGGAGTAGATATATTATGCATCACACATACATGCCTAAATGCACACATAAATATATATATACATGCATACATATTTACATGTACACATTTACACATAGACACATATACATATATACATGTACACAATTATAAACACTTGCATATATTACATGAATACATGAATATTTTACATAAATGCATATGCATATATACACATATGCATACTAGCACATGTATACATATATCACACACATGCAAACACATACATATACATGCAATACATATATATGAATACTAACATATGTATACATATAATGCACATGAATACACACACATATGCATACATACATGATAAAAATTCGCTCCTCGAAGATAAAGCTATATATAAAATAATTAGGCATACCCCCGAGCTTCATGTTCTCACTTAAAAGAACATGATTTCATCTCTCTAGTAGGATTCATTGTTATTCAAGTTAATAGAAAAATATATTATCTGATATCCATTCAGAAGCTTCAAGTTATTGATCGATAACTAGAGTAGAATTTACTATCTAATCTACTCATATGTTTTCATTATTGCCATTATTTTGGTAAGACATCAATATAGTCTCATCTTCATTATCCTTATTGATTTCATTTATTTCTTCTATTGTTAAATCTATGTTCTCATGAATCACATCATCTATTGATGGATTAATATCTATTTGTGGTAATTCCTCTTCCTCATCACAAGAATCACCATGTAGAGAGTTATCCTCTTCATCAAAAAGACTAGTACAATTAGCACGTATAATGATTCTAATTTCTCTTTCAGATGTTGATGTATCAGTATCTGATGCTCAATCATCAAGAGGGCTTTCTTCGATCTCTCGAACAATAAACTGTTCAAACAATGACCTA
The DNA here is from genome assembly GCA_020310875.1 of Ceratopteris richardii. Lineage (NCBI taxonomy): Eukaryota > Viridiplantae > Streptophyta > Polypodiopsida > Polypodiales > Pteridaceae > Ceratopteris > Ceratopteris richardii. The sequence goes on from CM035418.1 coordinate 90,918,041, forward strand.
CCTCTAGGTTGCACATGAATGGCTTGCCACCAAGGATGAGCATCTGGGTTTTTATAAAAAATGCTTGTTCAATATGCCTAGGAAGAATATATGGTTCTTTAGTAGATTGCATTACCTTGGAAGAATCAATTGCCCAAGATCCAGATAATTCCTTTCTTAATGTGGAATTTCTACCTTTATACTCGGCTCGAAACCAGTCAACCTTCAAAGTGACCTATGAAAATATATAACAACAAAAACCCATTGTTAGGTGCTTAAAAAAATAACTAACTCTATCCTAAAAAATATAAAGTTTTTTCTACCTGTTTGAATGTACAAAATGAAATTTCGTAGATACCAACAATAGCTCCTATGTAACCAAGTTCTCCATCTATTAGGTTTGTGTCTTTTGAGCTAGCACGTGATAGTTTCTTGAAAGAAGCAACAATACTAGAATCCTCTGTTTTACGTAAAGAATCAATGGTTTTGATTCTTATATGCTGTCCAAAATCCCACATATTAGTGAACATTCAAGCCTCCAAAATAAATTCAATAAGTAAATAGAAACTAATATACATATATGAAAAAAATAAAATATTACTTTAATAAAATTACCTTTCGTTCACAACCTATCATTAACTCTCTTTGCTCATCTAAGATTTCTTCATTATTTGCGTTGGCACGTTGCAAACGAATATATAGCCAATCCGTGAAAGAAGATATATCTGTAATCTCATTATTATCAAGATTACATCTATATCTTTTGTTTTTTCGCCTTTTACTTCAGAGATTTTGAAGTTCATTGTACTCCCTAAGGAATGCTTGCATGCATTCCCTATTATATGATACAAATTTAGAAACATCATTTTTTTCTTGAAATGTAAATAAGAATGGAACTCCTTTACCTGATAATACCTCATCTGTTATTTTTGAAGAAGACTCGTTGCTCCATGCACGTGGAGCTTCTTCATGAACTCTTTCAAGGTACTCACTAACGTAATACATGCACTCTTCAAGCATCCAACCCTTTGCCATGGATCCTTCTGATTTCGCTCTTTGTCGCACATAACCTTTTAATATTCCCATAAATCGCTTGACCCAAAACATCCATCGAGTGTTGAAAATATTTGCAATCTCTATTTCATCTACAAGATGGACTAATAAATGAACTTGAATATCAAAAATGCTAATCTTAAAATTCTAGATCTAAAATATGTACATTTTTATATGCATGTGTATCTACATGTATATATGTATTATATGTGTATGTGTGTATATATGTTATGTAGCTATTAAAACCCTAAAACCCTAATTTTAAAGATTTAGACTTAAATCTAAAATACTAAAGCCTTAATACTTAACCACCAATAAAAATCTAAACCCCTAATCCTAAAACCCTAATCATATTTTATATATATATTTATTTATATATTCAGATTTTTTTCCTTATTTTTCTCTATATTTTTCCTTAATATAAATATAATTGAGCTATATGTATGTCTAAACACCAAAACCCTAATCGTAAAGATCTAGACCTAAAATATGTATATTTTTGTATACATGTGTATATACATGTATATATGTAATATATTTGCATGTGTATGTGTGCATATATGTTATGTAGGTGTTAAAACCCTAAAACCCTAATCTTAAAGATTTAAATCTAAAATATGTATATTTTTATATGCATGTGTATCTACATGTATATATGTATTATATGTATATGTGTGTTTGTCATATTAAAACCCTAAAACCCTAATCAGAAAGACTTAGACTTAAATCTGAAATGCTAAAACCTAAATACTTAAACACCTATATTCAGATTTTTTTTCTTATTTTTCTCTATATTCTTCATTAATATAAATATAATTGAGTTATATGTGTGTCTAAACCCTAAAACCCTAATCTTAAAGATCTAGACCTAAAATATGTATATTTCTGTATACATGTCTATATACATGTATATATGTATTATATGTGCATGTGTATGTATGCATATATGTTATGTACGTGTTAAAACCCTAAAACCCTAATCATAAAGATTTAAATCTAAAATATGTATATTTTTGTATGCATGTGTATCTACATGTATGTATGTATTATATGTATAAGTGTGTTTGTGTATATATGTTAACTACGTATTAAAACCCTAAAACCCTAATCAGAAAGACTTAGACTTAAATCTGAAATACTAAAACCTAAATACTTAAACACCTATCAAGATCTAAACCCCTAATCCTAAAACCCTAATCATATTTTATATATATATTTATGTAATAGGCCTCTTTTCTAGTGAAATAATTCATTTTGAACTTTCTGAATTTCATTGTGGGGATAATGCTTAGAATGAATAATTAGGTAATTTTATGCATGTAGGAGAAATTTTGGGTTGACAAGTTTCATATTCTCTCTCTAGACCTTATTCGCATCATGTTTTCTAGGGGAATTTTGAAGGTGAAGATGAAAGAATTAAGGAAAACTCTGTATGAGGGAAAGGTAGAGCAAGTTTCAGAGAAGAAAAGTGCCAGTGTGAAAGTTTTGTGAATCATGTTTTAAGTACCTCGTTCAGGGTCCTACATTTAGTTCATTGTAAGAAAATGCCTTGATTTTACTCTCTCTCTAGAATTTTGAAACTTGCATGGCTCAAAAGTGGCATTTGGAGGTGGATTTGGATCTCGGACATCTCTAAGACTATTGTGCAGATCAAAAAATTGAATAAAAGTGTCGCTCACAAGCTCAAGCTAATTCCTCACTGTTTTTGAGTTATAGGGCTTTGAAAAGTGCTGGTTTTTCAAACACTTAGAATAAAAAAAACGAGGGCTTATCTAATTCTATTCGAATCCGTGGTTCTCATGCTCACGTGTCACCATGTCAAATTATGGATATTTTCGGATATGTCGTTTTTTGGTGTTTTTCTCTTATTTTTGACAGGTATGCTAAAGAAAGGAAGAGCACTATGTTCGCATGGCTTTTTGCGAAAGTTTTGGAGAAACTCAAGTTTTTCTAAATTTGGCGGATCGCACACTTCTTTGGGGGCACGGCTGCGATCAAACTGGAGGATAAGGAGACCTGCGCATCAACACGGAGGACACACAGAAATCTGAGAATTACCTTGTGATTGAGAGTGTGATTGAGAGTGAGAGTGAGAGTGAGAGTGTGATTGAGAGTGCGAGTGTGAATGCGATTATGATAGCTTAGGGGTGGTCGAAAGGTAGAGGCTTCGTCAAGAAGCTATTGTCCAAAGCTATTGTCCAAAGCTATTGTAACCATTGATTCGCATCTATAATATCAGAATTCTTCCTTCTCTGCGTGATATTTCTTTCTACTCTTCCGCATCAGATTTTCTTTACCTTGTGCAATCTCTGCGTTCTTCTCTCCACTGATATTTTTGAGTGATCGAAAGATTGTGATTGGGGATAGATTGTGATTGAGGAAACGCTACAATTTATTTATATATTCAGATTTTCTTTCTTATTTTTCCTTAATATAAATATAATTGAGTTATATGTATGTCTAAACCCTAAAACCCTAATCTTAAAGATCTAGACCTAAAATATGTATATTTCTGTATACATGTGTACATACATGTATATATGTATTATATGTGCATGTGTATGTGTGCATATATGTTATGTAGGTGTTAAAACCCTAAAACCCTAATCTTAAAGATTTAAATCTAAAATATGTATATTTTTGTATGCATGTGTATCTACATGTATGTATGTATTATATGTATATGTGTATGTGTGTATATATGTTATGTAGGTGTTAAAACCCTAAAACCCTAATTTTAAAGATTTACACTTAAATCAGAAATACTAAAACCTAAATACTTAAAAACCTATCAAAATCTAAACCCCTTATCCTAAAACCCTAATCATATTTTATATATATTTATTTATATGTTCAAATTTTTTTCTTATTTTTCTCTATATTTTTTCTTAATATAAATATAACTGAGTGATATGTATGCCTAAACCCTAAAACCCTAATCTTAAATATCTAGACCTAAAATATGTATATTTCTATATACATGTGTATATACATGTATATATATATATATTATATATGTGTATGTATGTGTAAATAGCGTAAAAACCCTAATTCTATTTTTATATATTTGATGTAAAAAAAAACTTCAAAATAAAAATAGGATTATATGTGTGTATGTATGCATGTGTGTATATATGTGTGTGTATGTATGCATGTGTACATGTGTGCGTGTGTATGTATGCATGTGTATACATGTGTCTGCATGATTATGTATGCATGTGTGTATATATGTGTGTGTATGTATGTGTGTATCCATGTGTGTATATGTATGCATGTGTGTAAATTTATATCTGTGTGTATGCATGCATGTGTGTATATGTGTGTGTATGTAAGCATGCATGTGTGTATAGGTGTGTGTATGTAAGCATGCATGTGTGTACATGTATGTGTGTATGTATGCATGTGTGTACATGTATGTGTATGTATGCATGTGGGTACATGTCTATGTGTAAATGTGTGTATGTGTGTGTGTATGTATGCTCTATTTTCCTATCTCTATCTTCCTTGCTTTCATTATTCTTTATCACTCACTCTCTCTTCTCTCTCTTTCTCTCTCTCTCTCTCTCTCTCTCTCTCTCTCTCCCTCCTTCTCTCTCTATCAATAGAGAATAAAACAATCACTTACAACTATGCCCCTCTTTTGGATCGTTGTCGTCAAAGCGTAATGTATGTCGTCTATTGTCCAATTCCAAACAACCGACACCAAAGAACTTCTGCAAAAACGAAGAAATGAAAAATTATAAAACATAAAGCATAGAGAAACACAAATGCTAATAGTATGCACATCACTTACCAAGATGTGAGATCTAAGCCGAGAGAGAGTGTGTGTGTGTAGAGAGAGAGATCTGTGTGTGTGTGTGTGCACAAGACAATGCAGGTTGCAATTCGGTTCACGTGCACAAGTTCGATAGAAAACCAACAGTATTCAAACACGCACAAAAATGTGAACTTTTTCTCTCGGGTTCGCGGTATTTTTAAAACTCGCCGTCGGTATGGGCATCGGTATGGGCGTCGGTATACGCGTCCGTAGTTCCCAGTAAATTATCGACGCTCATACCGACGCTCACACCGACGCCTATACCGACACATATACCGATGCACATACTGGCGGCTGCGGGCCAAACTGCCGATCCGTTTAAAATGGTCATACTGAAGGTCACTTGACTGTCGGTATCTCTAAGTGACATTTTCGGAGGCCCATACCAACGCCAAATGTGACCGTCGGTATATGCAGCGTCGAAATGCCCCTAAATTGTTGTAGTGCATGAGCATCCTTGACCTTTGGATCTATTTGATCAATGGTGTATGTTAAAACTTGTGAAAAGTAAGAGAGAGAGGGGCACTAACTTTGGTGGGAATGTCCCCACTAGCTTGAACACTCTCTTCATCATTTATGGCCATTGGGTCGGATGAGATCCAATAAACAAGCACAAATCTAGATGATAGCGAGTTGGAGAAGAATGAAAGCCCCATTAATCATGGATCTATCCAAAGGCTACATGCAAAAGCACCTTTCCTTCACAGAATTCAAACCATGTCGCTCGATTTTGAGCCTGATCCAATGACATACAAAGATAGTTGCAATCTATCATCATTACTTTGATCCTAGCCTTAATCACTCCTTAATCTTAATGGCCCTTCAAGGGTTCATTTTCCCCCCTAATGTAAGGATCTCATCATCTATTTGAATTTGCCTCATTATAATTTTTTGTTCGAGCTGTATCTTAGTGAGGGGAGGTTTTCTCACAAATTCTTTGAGCTCTTAGGATCTCTCAAACATAGGATTTGTGGACATTCCTCATTCACGTCTAGATTTATTAACAAGGGTTCATGATCTTCTACCATTTTAAAAGATCTAGCTCTCTCATTAATCTTTAACATCCCTTCTGGTGAAACTTGTTCTCTATCGGTCATGTGTAAGTTATCTTTTCCAATAGTTGGTGTACTACCTCAAATTTCTTCATACATACCATTCGTGTTTAATTTTGTAGCTCACTATGTGCGTAGCAATCCCCATGTTCTATTATAAAAGGGCTACCTTTTATTGTAGCTTGATAAGCTCTAAATTGCATATTAAATACTTTGGCATATGCTCCGCTAATATTGCAATATCCTCTTTAGTTTCCGATGGACTTTTGTACTCACCTAGCCAGTAGTTTTATTCTCTTAAATTCTCTTCGAAGGAAGATATATTTTTCTCTAGGCCTTCCATTTTCCTATTCCATTGTTGTTTTGATTATTGTGCCTCTTTTCCTTTGTTTAGCATCTTAACCTTTATGGAGTTATGTAACAAGGATGGTTCACATTCAAACGTTTGTTTGTGTTTCCATTTTATTTCTTTTACTTTTGCATCATTAGAGCGTTTGTCTGTAGAGTACTCACTTGCAATGATTTTTTCTTAGCTTTTTTATTGCCAAATCTCAGAGAAAAGTCTCAAAAATAAATGAAAGTCATCATTTGATAGAATGTATCTATAAAATGAAAGTCAATTAAATCCAATAGCTGTACTTAATCGCGAGAAATGAAACAAGTTGAAAATAATATTCAACTTGTTTGAGTTGGCAAAAACTTGTTTGAGGTGGAAAATAATATTCAACTTGTTTGAAGTGGCAGAAAATTGTTTGAGGTGGATCTCTAGAACACTAGACCTATGTAGTGATCTCTAGAAAATTCTCGCCTTAGATTTTTCTGGGTATCAAAAGATGCTTTGACCTATCAAATGATCTATGATTTCTCTTAATTTTGCATATGCTATTACTCAATAAGTATTCTCTTTGTGTTTAAGTTCCAAATAATTCTGACATTGGGTGCTTCCGTAATCTCCAAATTTTGTGCTAAATACTAACCAAAGGTTTTGTTGTAATACAAAATTCCATTGCATATCCTTGAAAAAAGGCCCCTATTGCTTATTTGAGGCCTTACAAAAAACTAACAATACCTCTATTGCATAGGTGATTTGGCCTCTTAAATAGCATCCAAAGAACTTGAAAGTTGGGTACATTAAAGACAAGACCTGCAGCTAATTTCTTTTCTCAAATGACCTACCTCTAGGTTGCACATGAATGGCTTGCCACCAAGGATGAGCATCTGGCTTTTTATAAAAAAATGCTTGTTCAATATGCCTAGGAAGAATATATGGTTCTTTAGTAGATCGCATTACCTTGGAAGAATCAATTGCCCAAGACCCAGATAATTCCTTTCTTAATGTGGAATTTTGACCTTTATACTCGGCTCGAAACTAGTCAACCTTCAAAGTGACCTATGAAAATATATAACAACAAAAACCCATTCTTAGGTGCTTAAAAAAATAACTAACTCTATCCTAAAAAATATAAAGTTTTTTCTACCTCTTTGAATGTACAAAATGAAATTTCGTAGATACCAACAATAGTTCCTATGTGACCAAGTTCTCCATCTATTAGGTTTGTGTCTTTTGAGCTAGCACGTGATAGTTTCTTGAAAGAAGCAACAATACTAGAATCCTCTGTTTTACGTAAAGAATCAATGACTTTGATTCTTATATGCTGTCCAAAATCCTACATATTAGTGAACATTCAAGCCTCCAAAATAAATTCCATAAGTAAATAGAAACTAACATACATATAGGAAAAAAATAAAATATTATTTTAATAAAATTACCTTTCATTCACAACCTATCATTAACTCTCTTTGCTCATCTAAGATTTCTTCATTATTTGCGTTGGCACGTTGCAAACGAATATATAGCCAATCCGTGAAAGAAGATATATCTGTAATCTCATTATTATCAAGATTACATCTATATCTTTTGTTTTTTTGCCTTTTACTTCAGAGATTTTGAAGTTCCTTGTACTCGCTAAGGAATGCTTGCATGCATTCCCTATTATATGCTACAAAATTAGAAACATCATTTTTTTCTTGAAATGTAAATAAGAATGGAACTCCTTTACCTGATAATACCTCATCTGTTATTTTTGAAGAAGACTCGTTGCTCCATGCACGTGGAGCTTCTTCATGAACTCTTTCAAGGTACTCACTAACGTAATACATGCAGTCTTCAAGCATCCAACCCTTTGCCATGGATCCTTCTGATTTCGCTCTTTGTCGCACATAACCTTTTAATATTCCCATAAATCGCTTGACCCAAAACATCCATCGAGTGTTGAAAATATTTGCAATCTCTATTTCATCTACAAGATGGACTAATAAATGAACTTGAATATCAAAAAATGAAGTAGGAAGTTCTTTCTCCATCAAACATAGTAGCTCTTTGCATTCACATTTTTTTTGTGGGATCGAGTTTCTGTCAATCACTTTGGATGTAATCCACCTATACATATTATAAAAACAATTATAAAGAAGTTAATTAAAAAATAAAAGATATCCAATATTCATACATATTAAATTTAAAAGTATCATAATTACCTTATAAGTGATCCAAGACGATAGATCACATCTCCTACTCCTTTCGTTGTACATCATTCCATAACCAAAGGTAAAATATGTGTCAAAACATTATGCCAGTCATTGGTATTTAACCCAGATAAGCTCTTATCATCCATAGTAAACATGTTTTGAAAAGATGCTCCATATCCTATAGGAGTCTTAATCAATTGAATTCTATTGTTGATAGTCTGTATCTCTTTTGTTGTAAGTACCCAAGGAGCAGGTGCATAAGTTCTTTCTTCTCGATGTCTATCAAAAACTGACCATAAATTTGGTTTGGATTTTTTATCTTTCAAATCATTCCTTGATGCTATGGTATCTTTTAGTCTAAGAAGATGCTGCCATAGTGAATAACCAATATTTTTGAATATATGCATACGATCAAGAAGATGACATACTTTGAACTCTTTCCAATACTCCAAAGAATACCATATTGTTCTCTGCGAGTGCCAATTTTCCTTTACCTCTCTTCACATACTCATTATCTGAATCATCACTAAAGATTTCTGATTCTAGATCTATCAGAGGTCCATCTGTCCATTTTTTATACCAATCGATAGGCGTCATAGGTCAAGTGGAAATCCCTTTGTTTGTCCCTTGACCTACACAACTCATGTTGACAAATTCTATGCTTGCAGGTTTCTTCATCTCTCCCATTCCATCAAAACCAAGATCCTTAAAAGCATTATGGTACTTGGGCATAGTATGGTTTAAGTGAGGGATTGAGTGTATGAGTGAGGAGGGCATTATGGTTCTTCTATATTTGTATGTTACAAAAATCCTAGATTTGGTTGGAATCTAGATACCATTCTGAGCTCCCACCCCCCCATTGGATCCTCACCAATCATCAAGAAGGAAGAGGTTGTATTGCTATCTATGAACTTTTCTTTGATTGATATTGATGCCCGAAACATAGAACTTGCTAAAGTGTCTATCCAGGACTCTCTTCTTCCTCTTCAAGCTCCCATTGTTCATGGTAGAGACTCTAACATGGTCACTCTTTATAGTGATAGAAAAGGTCAAGTGGGAATCACTTTGTTGGTCCCTTGACCTTAAGCGGGACTCCTTGAGGGTGTGGAAAAGGTCAAGTGGGACTTCCTTTGTTTGTCCCTTGACCTCAAGGATAGATGTAGTAACACATGCTTCTCTTGGTTTAATAACCTTGATCCTCCCCTTCATCACACAACTCATCTTGAAAAATTCTATGCTTGCAGGTGTCTTCACCTGTGCCATTCCATCAACATCAAGATCCTTAACATCATTATCATATTTGGGCATAGTATCGTTTAAGTGAGACGAGAGAGAGAGAGAGAAGAGTGGGACTAGAGGTACAAATACACGCATACACACACATATACATCATACATGCACATTTACACACATATACACGTACATGCACATTTATACATACACACGCATACATGCACATTTTTACATGCACATACACATGCATGTAGTTACACACATAAAATGAATACACATAGACACATACACATATTCACATACACGTACACATACTCACATACACATACACATGCAGAATCATATGTACACACACATAGACTCATATAATCATATTTAAATGCATATATACATATACACATGCATATATGCACACACATAACACATGCATATGCACATATAGATACACAGACATACACAACACATACATACACATAAATAAATAAATCCTATTTCAAAAATCCTAAATTGAAAACACTAATTTCGATATTAGGGTTTTAAAACCCCTAATTTAAAAACTCTGATCAACGAGAATCATAAGATATATAAAGATATATACACATCATGTAGACACACATACATAAATATAAAATGGAGTAGATATATTATGCATCACACATACATGATAAAAATTTGCTCCTCGAAGATAAAGCTATATATAAAATAATTAGGCATACCCCCAAGCTTCATGTTCTCACTTAAAAGAACATGATTTCATCTCTCTGGTAGGACTCATCGTTATTCAAGTTAATAAAAAAATATATTATCTGATATCCATTCAGAAGCTTCAAGTTATTGATCGATAACTAGAGTAGAATTTACTATCTAATCTAGTCATATGTTTCCATTATTGCCATCATTTTGGTAAGACATCAATATAGTCTTATCTTCATTATCCTTATTGATTTCATTTATTTCTTCTATTGTTAAATCTATGTTCTCATGAATCACATCATCTATTGATGGATTAATATCTATTTCTGGTAATTCCTCTTCCTCATCAAAAGAATCACCATGTAGAGAATTATCCTCTTCATCAAAAAGACTAGTACAATTATCATGTATAATGATTCTAATTTCTCTTTCAGATGTTGATGTATCAGTATCTGATGCTCAATCATCAAGAGGGCTTTCTTCGATCTCTCGAACAATAAACTGTTCAAACAATGAACTACCTCTAGGTTGCACATGAATGGCTTGCCACCAAGGATGAGCATCTGGGTTTTTATAAAAAAATGCTTGTTCAATATGCCTAGGAAGAATATATGGTTCTTTAGTAGATCCCATTACCTTGGAAGAATCAACTGCCCAAGACCCAGATAATTCCTTTCTTAATGTGGAATTTCTACCTTTATACTCGGCTCGAAACCAGTCAACTTTCAAAGTGACCTATGAAAATATATAACAACAAAAACCCATTGTTAGGTGCTTAAAAAAATAACTAACTCTATCCTAAAAAATATAAAGTTTTTTCTACCTGTTTGAATGTACAAAATGAAATTTCGTAGATACCAACAATAGTTCCTATGTAACCAAGTTCTCCATCTATTAGGTTTGTGTCTTTTGAGCTAGCAGGTGATAGTTTCTTGAAAGAAGCAACAATACTAGAATCCTCTGTTTTACGTAAAGAATCAATGGGTTTGATTCTTATATGCTGTCCAAAATCCCACATATTAGTGAACATTCAAGCCTCAAAAATAAATTCAATAAGTAAATAGAAACCAATATACATATATGAAAAAAATAAAATATTGTTTTAATAAAATTACCTTTCGTTCACAACATATCATTAACTCTCTTTGCTCATCTAATATTTCTTCATTATTTGCGTTGGCAACTTGCAAACGAATATATAGCCAATCCGTGAAAGAAGATATATCTGTAATCTCATTATTATCAAGATTACATCTATATCTATTGTTTTTTTGCCTTTTACTTCAGAGATTTTGAAGTTCCTTGTACTCGCTAAGGAATGCTTGCATGCATTCCCTATTATATGCTACAAAATCAGAAACATCATTTTTTTCTTGAAATGTAAATAAGAATGGAACTCCTTTACCTCATAATACCTCATCTGTTATTTTTGAACAAGACTCGTTGCTCCATGCACGTGGAGCTTCTTCATGAACTCTTTCAAGGTACTCACTAACGTAATACATGCACTCTTCAAGCATCCAACCCTTTGCCATGGATCCTTCTGATTTCGCTCTTTGTCGCACATAACCTTTTAATATTCCCATAAATCGCTTGACCCAAAACATCCATCAAGTGTTGAAAATATTTGCAATCTCTATTTCATCTACAAGATGGACTAATAAATGAACTTGAATATCAAAAACCCTAATCTTAAAGATCTAGACCTAAAATATGTATATTTTTGTATACATGTGTATGTACATGTATATATGTATTATATGTGCATGTGTATGTGTGCATATATGTTATGTAGGTGTTAAAACCCTAAAACCCTAATCTTAAAGATTTAAATCTAAAATATGTATATTTTTGTATGCATGTGTATCTACATGTATGTATGTATTATATGTATATGTGTGTTTGTCGTATTAAAACCCTAAAACCCTAATTACAAAGACTTAGACTTAAATCTGAAATACTAAAACCTAAATACTTAAACACCTATCAAACTCTAAACCCCTAATCCTAAAACCCTAATCATATTTTATATATATATTTATTTATATATTCAGATTTTTTTCTTATTTTTCTCTATATTTTTCATTAATATAAATATAATTGAGTTATATGTATGTCTAAACCCTAAAACCCTAATCTTAAAGATCTAGACCTAAAATATGTATATTTCTGTATACATGTCTATATACGTGTATATATGTATTATATGTGCATGTGTATGTGTGCATATATGTTATGTAGGTGTTAAAACCCTAAAACCCCAATCATAAAGATTTAAATCTAAAATATGTATATTTTTGTATGCATGTGTATCTACATGTATGTATGTATTATATGTATAAGTGTGTTTGTGTTTATATGTTCTCTACGTATTAAAACCCTAAAACCCTAATCAGAAAGGCTTAGACTTAAATCTCAAATACTAAAACCTAAATACTTAAACACCTATCAAGATCTAAACCCCTAATCCTAAAACCCTAATCATATTTTATATATATATATTTATGTAATAGGCCTCTTTTCTAGTGAAATAATTCATTTTGAACTTTCTGAATTTCATTGTGGGGATAATGCTTAGAATGAATAATTAGGTAATTTTATGCATGTAGGAGAAATTTTGGGTTGACAAGTTTCATATTCTCTCTCTAGACCTTATTCGCATCATGTTTTCTAGGGGAATTTTGAAGGTGAAGATGAAAGAATTAAGGAAAACTCTGTATGAGGGAAAGGTAGAGCAAGTATCAGAGAATAAAAGTGCCAGTGTGAAAGTTTTGTGAATCATGTTTTAAGTACCTCGTTCACGGTCCTACATTTAGTTCATTGTAAGAAAATGCCTTTATTTTATTCTCTCTAGAATTTTGAAACTTGCAGGGCTCAGAAGTGGCATTTGGAGGTGGATTTGGATCTCGGACATCTCTAACACTATTGTGCACATCAAAAAATTGAATAAAAGTGTCGCTCACAAGCTCAAGCTAACTCCTCACTGTTTTTGAGTTACAAGGCTTTGAAAAGTGCCGGTTTTTCCAACACTTAAAAAAAAAACGAGGGCTTATCTAATTCTATTTGAATTCGTGGTTCTCATGCTCACGTGTCACCATGTCAAATTATGGATATTTTCGGATATGTCTTCTTTTGGTGTTTTTCTCTTATTTTTGATAGGTATGCTAAAGAAAGGAAGAGCACTACGTTCGCATGGCTTTTTGCGAAAGTTTTAGAGAAACTCAACTTTTTCTAAATTTGGCGGATCGCACACTTCTTTGGGGGCACGGCTTGGATCAAACTTGAGGATAAGGAGACCCGCGCATCAACACGGAGGACACACAGAAATCTGAGAATTACCTTGTGATTGAAAGTGAGAGTGAGAGTGAGAGTGTGATTGAGAGTGCGAGTGTGAATGCGATTGTGATAGCTCGGGGGTGGTCGGGAGGTAGAGGCTTCGTCAAGAAGCTATTGTCCAAAGCTATTGTAACCATGGATTCGCATCTATAATATCAGAATTCTTCCTTCTCTGCGTGATATTTCTTTCTACTCTTCCGCATCAAATTTTCTTTACCTTGTGCAATCTCTGCGTTCTTCTCTCCACTGATATTTTTGAGTGATCGAAAGATTGTGATTGGGGATAGATTGTGATTGAGGAAACGCTACAATTTATATATATATTCAGATTTTTTTTCTTATTTTTCTCTTACTTTTCCTTAATATAAATATAATTGAGTTATATGTATGTCTAAACGCTAAAACCCTAATCTTAAAGATATAGACCTAAAATATGTATATTTCTGTATACATGTGTATATATGTATTATATGTGCATGTGTATGTGTCCATATATGTTATGTAGGTGTGAAAACCCTAAAACCCTAATCTTAAAGATTTAAATCTAAAATATGTATATTTTTGTATGCATGTGTATCTACATGTATGTATGTATTATAGGTATAGGTGTATGTGTGTATATATGTTATGTAGGTGTTAAAACCCTAAAACCCTAATTTTAAAGATTTAGACTTAAATCAGAAATACTAAAACCTAAATACTTAAAAACCTATCAAAATCTAAACCCCTAATCCTAAAACCCTAATCATATTTTATATATATATTTATTTATATGTTCAGTTTTTTTTCTTATTTTTCTCTATATTTTTTCTTAATATAAATATAACTGAGTGATATGTATGCCTAAACCCTAAAACCCTAATCTTAAATATCTAGACCTAAAATATGTATATTTCTATATACATGTGTATATACATGTATATATATATATATATATATATATATATATATATATATATATATATATATATATATATATATATATATATATATATATATATATATATATATATATATATATATTATATGTGTATGTATGTATAAATAGCGTAAAAACCCTAATCCTATTTTTATATATTTGATGTAAAAAAAACTTCAAAATAAAAATAGGATTATATTTGTGTATGTATGCATGTGTGTATATATGTGTGTGTATGTATGCATGTGTACATGTGTGCGTGTGTATGTATGCATGTGTATACATGTGTGTGTATGTGTATGTATGCATATGTGTATATATGTGTGTGTATGTATGTGTGTATCCATGTGTGTGTATGTATGCATGTGTGTAAATTTATATGTGTGTGTATGCATGCATGTATGTATATGTGTGTGTATGTAAGCATGCATGTGTGTATAGGTGTGTGTATGTAAGCATGCATGTGTGTACATCTATGTGTGTACATGTATGTGTGTATGTATGCATGTCTGTACATGTATGGGTATGTATGCATGTGTGTACATGTATGTGTGTAAATGTGTGTGTATATGTGTGTGTATGTATGCTCTATTTTCCTATCTCTATCTTCCTTTATTTCATTATTCTTTATCACTCACTCTCTCTCTCTCTCTTCTCTCTCTTTCTCTCTCTCTCTCTCTCTCTCTCTCTCTCTCTCTCCTTCTGTCTCTATCAATAGAGAATAAAAAAATCACTTACAAGTATGCCCCTCTTTTGGATCGTTGTCGTCAAAGTGTAATGTATGTCGTCTATCGTCCAATTCCAAACAACCGACACCAAAGAACTTCTGCAAAAACGAAGAAATGAAAAATTATAAAACATAAAGCATAGAGAAACACAAATGCTAATAGTATGCACATCACTTACCAAGATGTGAGATCTAAGCCGAGAGAGAGTGTGTGTGTGTAGAGAGAGAGATCTGTGTGTGTGTGTGTGCACAAGACAATGCAGGTTGCGATTCGGTTCGCGTGCGCAAGTTCGATAGAAAACCAACAGTATTCAAACACGCACAAAAATGTGAACTTTTTCTCTCGGGTTCGCGGTATTTTTAAAACTCGCCGTCGGTATGGGCATCGGTATGGGCGTCGGTATACGCGTCCGTAGTTCCCAGTAAATTATCGACGCTCATACCGACGCTCACACGGACGCCTATACCGACACATATACCGATGCACATACTAGCGGCTGCGGGCCACACCGCCGATCCGTTTAAAATGGTCATACTGAAGGTCACTTGACTGTCGGTATCTCTAAGTGACATTTTCCGAGGCCCATACCAGTGCCAAATGTGACCGTCGGTATATGCAGCGTGGAAATGCCCCTAAATTGTTGTAGTGCATGAGCATCCTTGACCTTTGGATCTATTTGATCAATGGTGTATGTTAAAACTTGTGAAAAGTAAGAGAGAGAGAGGGGCACTAACTTTGGTGGGAATGTCCCCACTAGCTTGAACACTCTCTTCATGATTTATGGCCATTGGGTCAGATGAGATCCAATAAACAAGCACAAATCTAGATGATAGCGAGTTGGAGAAGAATGAAAGCCCCATTAATCATGGATCTATCCAAAGGCTACATGCAAAAGCACCTTTCCTTCACAGAATTCAAACCATGTCGCTCGATTTTGAGCCTGATCCAATCACATACAAAGATAGTTGCAATCTATCATCATTACTTTGATCCTAGCCTTAATCACTCCTTAATCTTAATGGCCCTTCAAGGGTTCATTTTCCCCCCTAATGTAAGGATCTCATCATCTATTTGAATTTGCCTCATTATAATTTTTTGTTCGAGCTGTATCTTAGTGAGGGGAGGTTTTCTCACAAATTCTTTGAGCTCTTAGGATCTCTCAAACATAGGATTTGTGGACATTCCTCATTCACGTCTAGATTTATTAACAAGGGTTCATGATCTTCTACCATTTTAAAAGATCTAGCTCTCTCATTAATCTTTGACATCCCTTCTGGTGAAACTTGTTCTCTATCGGTCATGTGTAAGTTATCTTTTCCAATAGTTGGTGTACTACCTCAAATTTCTTCATCCATACCATTCATGTTTAATTTTGTAGCTCACTATGTGCGTAGCAATCCCCATGTTCTATTATAAAAGGGCTACCTTTTATTGTAGCTTGATAAGCTCTAAATTGCATATTAAATACTTTGGCATATGCTCCGCTAATATTGCAATATCCTCTTTAGTTTCCGATGGACTTTCGTACTCACCTAGCCAGTAGTTTTATTCTCTTAAATTCTCTTCGAAGGAAGATATATTTTTCTCTAGGCCTTCCATTTTCCTATTCCATTGTTGTTTTGATTATTGTGCCTCTTTTCCTTTGTTTAGCATTTTAACCTTTATGGAGTTACGTAACAAGGATGGTTCACATTCAAACGTTTGTTTGTGTTTCGATTTTATTTCTTTTACTTTTGAATCATTAGAGCGTTTGTCTGTAGAGTACTCACTTGCAATGATTTTTTCTTAGCTTTTTTATGCCCAAATCTCAGAGAAAAGTCTCAAAAATAAATAAAAGTCATCATGTGATAAAATGTATCTATAAAATGAAAGTCAATTAAATCCAATAGCTGTACTTAATCGCGAGAAATGAAACAAGTTGAAAATAATATTCAACTTGTTTGAGTTGGAAAAAACTTGTTTGAGGTGGAAAATAATATTCAACTTGTTTGAAGTGGCAGAAACTTGTTTGAGGTGGATCTCTAGAACACTAGACCTATGTAGTGATCTCTAGAAAATTCTCGCCTTAGATTTTTCTGGGTATCAAAAGATGCTTTGACCTATCAAATGATCTCTGATTTCTCTGAATTTTGCATATGCTATTAAACAATAAGTATTCTCTTTGTGTTTAAGTTCTAAATAATTCTGACATTGGGTGCTTCCGTAATCTCCAAATTTTGTGCTAAATACTAACCAAAGGTTTTGTTGTAATACAAAATTCCATTGCATATCCTTGAAAAAAGGCCCCTATTGCTTATTTGAGGCCTTACAAAAAACTAACAATACCTCTATTGCATAGGTGATTTGGCCTCTTAAATAGCATCCAAAGAACTTGAAAGTTGGGTACATTAAAGACAAGACCTGCAGCTAACTTCTTTTCTCAAATTCAATAAATTTGGATATACAATGAAAGAGTGAACATGGAAATCTTTCTTAGGTTGTATTCTTCTCACTATGTCCCAAATTATTTGAATACTTTTACGTCCCAAATGATTTGGAAACTTTATAACCAAAATGGAACATCGAGAACTAGAAATTATGAGATATGGCGATCCATCATCTACTCATATGAGTATTTGGAGAGGGAGTTTCCAAAGTCACCATGATGAATAACTTAGAAGACACCCATATCACTAGTGGAGATCGCCCAAATGCTAGGTGAGGGAGTAAGCAGGAGGAAGGGTAATTTGGTATTTATTCTAGTGCTTGCATAGACCATTGAAGCTTCACATCGAGCGCACCAAAGTGTAATGGTCTCTCACATGTGGCTGCCTTTCGGGGTTGGTTCCCGCACTGTTAGCTGATTAGGCCATCAGAAACACCATATAATGGAAAAATTCTCTTTAATTGTACCCATGCTGATTGGATCCATAGCTAGAGCCATACTAAGAAATTTGTTTGTAGGAACTATTCACCAAATCATCATACCTATGATCAGGGAAACTTCATGATTGGGAGATAATTGGTGATAACCATGGGCTCCAATTGAGTAATTCTTACAATCGGGCCCATAAAAGATTAGTGTGAAAAGTGACAAAGGTCTTTTAGTTGTAAAGAGGTAAGTGCAAGTGAACGAGAGAGTGGGAGCACATGTAATTAATTGAATTCTACAACATGAGATTGGAGGAAGTTTCTTTCATTCAATTGAAGATGGTCTCGACTTGACGGCAAATACAATGGCTCTATCTTAGTAAGATGTTATGCTAGGGCACCTTGGTGCTTTATCCTTCATGCTCGATAAAGGCACTTTGAAAAGGGTATCCTAAAGGCTTATGCACATTTATTCGTATGTGGAAGTAGGAAGGGAAGAGGAGTGTACTCTACTATAGAGTGTGCTTGTGTGCTAGACTTCTGTCTAGCACACTCCTAACCCTTACCCCATTCAAAAAGAAAGAAAATTTGAGTCCATACCTCGAGATGGGCCTCATTTTTAAGCATAGATCAAACCCTTTTCTATTGTTCTTTTTATGCATGACCTGCACAGATTTCGAAGCTTAAACCTTTAGGTTTTCTAGTGACTTGAGAACCGACATGGAGCAACCAACATTCTCCTCTCTTCTACACATGAATCTAGCCAAAATCTTGAGGAGGAAGAATAATTTTCCACCATGCATGTATGGACTTGCTTTGTCCATCACATCTCTATCTTCATCTTTTCCAATGCGCAAGAGCTTTGGGCGCCGATACCAAATGTAAGATTAGAGGAGAAGGATGTAGCTAAGACTCACCTCCTAACTAGTATATAGCCCCTGCGTACTCATCACCTATGGTCTACCATGTGGTGTCACTATTCATTTGGCCATCATCAATAGACAACCAACCATTGGACTCATGAATCTCGGGCTCGATATGCCCCGAGCAAGGAACTCCTCATTCCTCGAACATATACATCCTTGAATAGTATAATATTCTGAGTTGCTTCTACCTTGTGTTATTGTCCTTCAAGGGTAATTATCCCACATATGATTGATGTACTTTGGGAGCTTCCTCAAAATGCATATGAGGAATGGCTCTATCCCACTTTCTACTTGGTCAGAAGCTTGAAAGCTCACTTCATGGTCTTGGAAAGCTCACTCTCATCCATAAGTGAGTTTTCCCATTTCATGGTCTCATGGGTCTCCTACCGATTTCCATTTTGTGAGTATATTTCCTATTTCATTTAGCTTCTTCTTCCTCTGTACTCTCTAAAGGCCCATCCCCATGACCACCTTCACTTAGTAATTTAGAGATTTAGTAATCTTATTACACGAAAATCTCTTTCACTTATTCCACAATGTATAAGGATCTCATCATCTATTTGAATTTCCCCTTTCCTCTTGTATTTTAAGGATCTTCTAGCTCTCTCATGAATCTTTGATATTCCTTCTACTATATCGGTGTGTAATTGATCTCTTCCAATAGTTGGTGTGCGACCCGTTCACTATGCGGGTAGCAATCCCCATGTTCCATTATACAAGGGCGACCTTTTTTTGGTGCAGGAGATTAAGAATTATAGAAATTTGCTGATCTCGACTTGGAGTGAGTAGAGGATTAAGATTAACGATACATAGTTCATTAATGGAGTGAAACAATGGTAAAAAGGTTAAATTAAATGCGAAAAGAGTGACATTGGAAGATGTTCCGGCAGCATTGAATCCAAACTGAAACGTATAAGTATAATATTGATCTAGATCGTCATGTAAGTGCTTCCTTATATATGATCTAGTATTACATAAAATATAATCTAGAGTACTGACTCCTATATATTGAAAAGATTTAGATATTCTTGAAGATTAGAGTTCGCTCAAGCATTGAGCTATATATCAATCCATTATCATTAAAATATATGATCCACTGATCAGCACATAGAAAAAGACCTGGTTGTGCGCTACACATAAAGATTGAATCCCAATCACGCCAATGCTTGATTAATTAATTAATTAAATGTTTTTTTGTGTCATCAGAGCATTTAATTCTCATGAGTGACAGTACACTAATGAGAAAGACGCCAACTTAACTTTCTTTTCATGTGCACTGGAATGAACATAACATACGCTTCACTCAACTTGCCCGCGAATCTAATACTACCGTTCAATGCAAATAAATAAACATTGAATCCTTGATGAGAAGGAAAGTAAATTAACATTGGCATTTGATGATGATGAGACTAGGGAATTAGCAATATCCTTTCTAATTTGTTTCTATTTCTACTTCCAAATCATAATGTCCTACAGATTCCTACCTACCTACAGTGGTAGTCTTCGGCAAAAGTGGCGGCGCCTCTCCATTATACAAAGATATTATTGATCTCCACTTGGAGAAGAGGATTAATTCTAAATGATACAGATCAGTTCAGTTGCACCTGAAATTCAACCCCACAGTGTTCCGACAGCATTAATGAATCAAATTGAATTAACGTAGTAGAAGCAATGGCAAAGAAATAGTAAAAATGCGAAGAAATCAGACAATATTGAATCCTCGGCTTCATCGAATTGATGGTACAGGCACGGCACGACAGTAGAACGTCGGCATTACTGTGATTTGTTTTTCATATGTGTATCACATTACATTGGCCAGTTGCATCATCCTGTCTGTCTTAGACGCACATTTTGAACGAAGGTAATGAAGGATTTGCCGGCCAGGGAACGCCTGGCAAGGAAATATGCCGCGTGGTTATATCAGGACTACTAGTCGTAATTGCAGCCTTTGCATATTTCAATGGCGACCTGTTTTCATTTCCTGCATATTTACGTTTTTCACATTGTTTGTGGGAAGCCGTGATCAGCACCTGGTCATCATCGCTGAGTACTCCACTCCTAGCGGGAGGCGCAGCTGCAACAACTCTGAATTTCTTGTCCTTTCCTCCTCCTCCATCTTCTTGTTTGAGCCACTGCATTATGCGATGCACATCTTTGCGCGGCGGAAGATTCAACGTTTCCATCTTGTCACTACTATCACCAGTTGTTGTTGTTATTCCTTTGTACTGGAAGAAGAAAGCGTCATGTATAGAAGTGAGGAAATTGAGGAGGCTCGCCAGCGGACCGCCGTTAGCCCTTTCTGGTTCTGGTATCTCCGAAAGATGGTGCAGGCATAGGGAATCTGAGTCTCCATTTCGATTTCCAGAGGAAACATTTTGGAAGAGGTTCTATTTGCATATGGAAATTAGGTTGTTCGTACCACGCGGCCAAACGGAAACGCTGTCGTCAACAATGACGATCCGAGAGGCCGGAAACGGGATAAGAGTGAGATCTTTCAAGTAATGTGGAGGTCTCAGGCGATCCCGAGAGATAATCCGATTTCAAAAAAGCTTGTTGGTGGGGTCGAGGAGTTGGATGACCTGCTTTGCATAGTGAGGCTTGCTCCTTGTAAACGCATAGAGGATGAACATTCGGCTGGCGAACCGCAGAAACGAGTGGACAAAAGGGCGTAGCTTCACGCAATACAGAGCTCCACTTTGGTCCGAGAGGGTATACATATCAGAGCGTAACTTGCTGCAGGTGTGGATATTAAGGGATCGTGAGTCATCATCTGCTCGCCCCATATCCCTGAAGGCGGCCGACTCCAGGAAGGTGTGATCGATATCCAAAACAAGGCACAGGCGCTGGTGGTGGGCTGTCTTCAGCTGGAGGGCATCTTCGCTGCTGCGTTGGTCGGTGGTGGTGGTGCTTGACGTCGACATCCGGCGCTGATGTTGCTGCTGGCGGGCGATGGCGCTGACGAATGCTGGGAGAGAATGTGGGTGCATACGGCGCGCTAGTATTTATATATAGTGGTAGCAACATACATGAGATACGAATTTATAATTGAAACTAATTGTTGTTGTTGTAAAGATGAATTCCATTCGACATACGAGACGTCGTGAAAAAGTGTAAAACACTCCTCGTAAAATTATGAACTATTTATGTAGGCACCAGTTTATATATATGCACGCATGGGGTGAATTTAATATGCGTCTCGTAGTAGTAAATTTGTAAACATCGTTGGCGACCATCATGGAAATAATTGCACAAGCTATTCTCCACCATGTCTTCAAATTTATACAAAGGCATTTTCTGAAATGATGATGTGAGTAAGTTCATAGAGAGAAGTATTGGAAAGGAGCTCTGGTAAAAAAAGAAAAAGGGGAGAGGCTCGGTCCTCTTTCATGCAATGTATAAGATGGCCCAATACATGAGACCATCATGGAAATTGCACCCTCTTCAAAATGATGATGATGTGATTTAGTTCATAGAGAGAAGTATTGGAAAAGATTCATGCTCTTTAAACACTAAGTCATAACAAACGAGAACAAAGACATGTTCTCTTTTTTATTTGAGAAGCAATGCATAAAATGTTGAGAAAATAGCTCATTTTCCTATTCCATAGCGAAAAACATTATTTCATTTTCAATTAGTATCACGAAAAACCACCATTGAAGCATTAGATTCATGAAGAAGCTTACAAAATTATTTTCAATGCTAGAAATGGCCATCGAATGATCCAGCACCTCTTGTCAGAGTTTTCAATTTCAAGAAGTGGCAATAATGTCAAAAACAAGGAAACCCAATCTCTTGAGATAGCACTTGGCACTCTTGATGTCAGATTTATGTTCTCATTCTTATTGAGAAATTGAGTCTCAATGAGCAAGATTGCAATTACAAGTACATGTGCTAGAAAACAAGTCCAAGATCCAATCATCATCATTGGAGAATAATTGGATTAATCTCACTATAAGCTTTTGGGGTTTTTGATAAGGATTAACGAATGTCTTTTCTCCTGCAACATGACGAAACTTCTTCGTAAGTGTAGGGAACATTAGCACATTTGAAATTTTGTTCTCACTATAATGTTTCCTAACCCTTCTTTTACTAACTTCATTATAATATCCAACTGTAAGGCACTTGGTAGCACGAACGGACCTATGTCCTGGCATGTGATTTACGTTTGTCTTTACCCTACAAATTTGTAATTATAAAAACAATGTCATGTGCAATTTCTAGAAAGAGACAAAAAGCAAGTACGTACCATGTAAGACACTCCATAGCATGACACCTTGACTTTGATGTTGTTGAGACAGAGAAGGATTAGTCCTTTCTATAAAAAATGACAATCCTCGAGAGTCACGACATGGTTAATTCAGCAAAATCTGTAACCATCTTTTGTATCTGTAGGTGCTTGAATGGCTCATCATCATTAATAGAACCACTCACTCTAAAGCCATATGGCATGTGTGCTATTAAAAGGGAATAATGTCTCCTAGGTACTATTGTACAAAGGTTATTTACATCATCACAATATATATTGTCGTACAATGGCC
>CM035418.1:90946690-90991690 GCA_020310875.1 Ceratopteris richardii
TTCCATGTGCCTTGTTTCCCTCACAAATGTGGTAACTACACGAATGTTGTATTCTCTAACGAGGAGGCAAAAAAGAAAAGAAAAGGGAAAGGCATATAAACACGACGTATATGTGTCACTAACAGAAACAAAAAATACTACAACGTTGAGGAGAAACAAGCCAATGCATATGTAATAAGATGGTCTTACATGTCCATGAAAATGTAGAGGAGTATTAGAAAATTGCGTATGCAAATGTGTATGAGTATTAAAAAGTTGCATGGTGATTTTCGCAAAAGGGAAATGGATCGATTGTCTCCAAGCTAGGGAAGGATTGTCTCAAAGCAAGGATCGAGTTCTTCTATATTTTCTTTTCACAAGTCAAAGCTTAGGATCCTAGAATTGGTTGGAATTTGGATACTATTTCGAGCTCCCACCACTCCATCCTCACCAATCATCAACTTTTCTATGAAGTTTTCTTTGATCGCTATCGATGCCCCAAACATAGACCTCGATAGAGTGTATATCTAGGACTCTCTTCCTCCTCTCCAAGCTCTCGTTGTTCATGCAAGAGAATCTAACATTGGCACTCTTCGTATTGATAGAAAAGGTCAAGTGGGAATCCCTTTGTTTGTCCCTTGACCTACACAACTCATGTTGACAAATTCTATGCTTGCAGGTGTCTTCATCTCTCCCATTCCATCAAAAGCAAGATCCTTAAAAACATTATGGTACTTGGGCATAGTTTGGTTTGAGTGAGGGATTGAGTGTATGAGTATGCAGGGTTTTATGGTTCTTGTATATTTGTCTTTTACAAATCAAAGCTTAGGATCCTATAACTGGTTGGAATCTCGATATTATTTGGAGCTCCCACTTGGTTTAATGTCCTTGGCCCTCCCATTCATCACACACCTCATCTTGATAAACTCTTTCTTGTAGGTGTCTTCATCTCTCACATTCCATCAAAACCAAGATCCTTAAAAGCATTATGGTATTTGGGCATAGTATGGTTTGAGTGAGGAATCCACTGTATGAGTGAAGAGAGCATATTGTTCTTCTATATTGTTTTCCTACAAATCAAAGCTTAGGATCCTAGATTTGGTTGGACTCTGGATACCATTCCGAGCTCCCCCCCCCCCATTGGATCCTCACCAATCATCAAGAAGGAAAATGTTGTATTGCTATCTATGAACTTTTCTTTGATTGATATTGATGCCCGAAACATAGAACTTGATAAAGTGTCTATCCAAGACTCTCCTCGTCCTCTTCAAGCTCACGTTGTTCATGGTAGAGACTCTAACATGGTCACTCTTTATAGTGATAGAAAAGGTCAAGTGGGAATCCCTTTATTTGTCCCTTGACCTTAAGCGGGACTCCTTGAGGGTGTGGAAAAGGTCGTGGGAATTTCTTTGTTTGTCCCTTGACCTCAAGGATAGATGTAGTAACACATGCTTCTCCTGGTTTAATAACCTTGATCCTCCCCTTCATCACACAACTCATCTTGAAAAACTCTATGCTTGCAGGTGTCTTCACGTGTGCCTTTCCATCAACATCAAGATCCTTAACAGCATTATCATATTTGGGCATAGTATCGTTTAAGTGAGACGAGAGAGAGAGAGAGAGAGAAGAGTGGGACTAGAGGTACAAATACACACATACACACACATATACATCATACATGCACATCTACACACATATACACATACATGCACATTTATACATACACACACATACATGCACATTTTTACATGCACATACACATGCATGTAGTTACACACATAAAATGAATACACATAGACACATACACATAGACACATCCACATATTCACATACACGTACACATACTCACATATACATACACATGCAGAATCATATGTACACAGACATAGACTCATATAATCATATTTACATGCATATATACATATACACATGCATATATGCACACACACAACACATGCATATGCACATATAGATACACATACATACACAACACATGCATACACGTAAATAAATAAATCCTATTTCAAAAATCCTAAATTGAAAACACTAATTTTGATATTAGGGTTTTAAAACCCCTAATTTAAAAACTTTAATCAACGAGGATCATAATATATATAAAGATATATACACATCATGTAGACACACATACATAAATATAAAATGGAGTAGATATATTATGCATCACACATACATGCCTAAATGCACACATAAATATATATATACATGCATACATATTTACATGTACACATTTACACATAGACACATATACATATATACATGTACACAATTATAAACACTTGCATATATTACATGAATACATGAATATTTTACATAAATGCATATGCATATATACACATATTCATACTAGCACATGTATACATATATCACACACATGCAAACACATACATATACATGCAATACATATATATGAATACTAACATATGTATACATATAACACACATAAATACATGCACATATGCATACATACATAATAAAAAATCACTCCTCGAAGATAAAGCTATATATAAAATAATTAGGCATACCCCCGAGCTTCATGTTCTCACTTAAAAGAACATGATTTCATCTCTCTGGTAGGATTCATCGTTAATCAAGTTAATAAAAAAATATATTATCTGATATCCATTCAGAAGCTTCAAGTTATTGATCGATAAATAGAGTAGAATTTACTATCTAATCTACTCATATGTTTTCATTATTGCCATTATTTTGGTAAGACCTCAATATAGTCTCATCTTCATTATCCTTATTGATTTCATTTATTTCTTCTATTGTTAAATCTATGTTCTCATGAATCACATCATCTATTGATGGATTAATATCTATTTCTGGTAATTCCTCTTCCTCATCACAAGAATGACCATGTAGAGAGTTATCCTCTTCATCAAAAAGACTAGTACAATTATCACGTATAATGATTCTAATTTCCCTTTCAGATGTTGATGTATCAGTATCTGATGCTCAATCATCAAGAGGGCTTTCTTCGATCTCTTGAACAATAAATTGTTCAAACAATGACCTACCTCTAGGTTGCACATGAATGGCTTGCCACCAAGGATGAGCATCTGGGTTTTTATAAAAAATGCTTGTTCAATATGCCTAGGAAGAATATATGGTTATTTAGTAGATCGCATTACCTTGGAAGAATCAATTGCCCAAGACCTAGATAATTCCTTTCTTAATGTGGAATTTCTACCTTTATACTCGGCTCGAAACCAGTCAACCTTCAAAGTGACCTATGAAAATATATAACAACAAAAACCCATTGTTAGGTGCTTAAAAAAATAACTAACTCTATCCTAAAAAATATAAAGTTTTTTCTACCTGTTTGAATGTACAAAATGAAATCTCGTAGATACCAACAATAGTTCCTATGTAACCAAGTTCTCCATCTATTAGGTTTGTGTCTTTTGAGCTAGCACGTGATAGTTTCTTGAAAGAAGCAACAATACTAGAATCCTCTGTTTTACGTAAAGAATCAATGGCTTTGATTCTTATATGCTGTCCAAAATCCCACATATTAGTGAAGATTCAAGCCTCGAAAATAAGTAAATAGAAACTAATATACATATATGAAAAAAATAAAATATTATTTTAATAAAATTAGCTCTCGTTCACAACCTATCATTAACTCTCTTTGCTCATCTAAGATTTCTTCATTATTTGCGTTGGCACGTTGCAAACGAATATATAGCCAATCCGTGAAAGAAGATATATCTGTAATCTCATTATTATCAAGATTACATCTATATCTTTTGTTTTTTCGCCTTTTACTTCATAGATTTTGAAGTTCATTTAACCTTTTAATATTCCCATAAATCGCTTGACCCAAAACATCCATCGAGTGTTGAAAATATTTGCAATCTCTATTTCATCTACAAGATGGACTAATAAATGAACTTGAATATAAAAAACCCTAATCTTAAAATTCTAGATCTAAAATATGTACATTTTTGTATGCATGTGCATCTACATGTATATATGTATTATATGTGTATGTGTGTATATATGTTATGTAGCTATTAAAACCCTAAAACCCTAATTTTAAAGATTTAGACTTAAATCTAAAATACTAAAACCTTAAATACTTAACCACCAATAAAAATCTAAACCCCTAATCCTAAAACCCTAATCATATTTTATATATATATTTATTTATATATTTAGTTTTTTTCCTTATTTTTCTCTATATTTTTCCTTAATATAAACATAATTGAGTTATATGTATGTCTAAACACCAAAACCCTAATCGTAAAGATCTAGACCTAAAATATGTATATTTTTGTATACATGTATATATGTATTATATGTGCATGTGTATGTGTGCATATATGTTATGTAGGTGTTAAAACCCTAAAACCCTAATCTTAAAGACTTAAATCTAAAATATGTATATTTTTGTATGCATGTGTATCTACATGTATGTATGTATTATATGTATATGTGTGTTTGTCGTATTAAAACCCTAAAACCCTAATCAGAAAGACTTAGACTTAAATCGGAAATGCTAAAACCTAAATAATTAAACACCTATCAAAATCTAAACCCCTAATCCTAAAACCGTAATCATATTTTATATATATATTTATTTATCTATACAGATTTTTTTTCTTGTTTTTCTCTATATTGTTCATTAATATAAATATAATTCAGTTATATGTATGTCTAAACCCTAAAACCCTAATCTTAAAGATCTAGACCTAAAATATGTATATTTCTGTATACATGTCTAGATACATGTATATATGTATTATATGTGCATGTGTATGTGTGCATATATGCTATGTAGGTATTAAAACCCTAAAACCCCAATCATAAAGATTTAAATCTAAAATATGTATATTTTTGTATGCATGTGTATCTACATGTATGTATGTATTATATGTATAAGTGTGTTTGTGTATATATGTTATCTACGTATTAAAACCCTAAAACCCTAATCAGAAAGACTTAGACTTAAATCTGAAATACTAAAACCTAAATACTTAAACACCTATCAAGATCTAAACCCCTAGTCCTAAAACCCTAATCATATTTTATATATATATATTTATGTAATAAGCCTCTTTTCTAGTGAAATAATTCATTTTGAACTTTTTGAATTTCATTGTGGGGATAATGCTTAGAATGAATAATTAGGTAATTTTATGCATGTA
This sequence comes from Ceratopteris richardii, assembly GCA_020310875.1. Classification (NCBI taxonomy): domain Eukaryota; kingdom Viridiplantae; phylum Streptophyta; class Polypodiopsida; order Polypodiales; family Pteridaceae; genus Ceratopteris; species Ceratopteris richardii. Next base: position 90,951,844 of record CM035418.1, read on the forward strand.
GGAGAAATTTTGGGTTGACAAGTTTCATATTCTCTCTCTAGACCTTATTCGCATCATGTTTTCTAGGGGAATTTTGAAGGTGAAGATGAAAGAATTAAGGAAAACTCTGTATGAGGGAAAGGTAGAGCAAGTATCAGAGGATAAAAGTCCCAGTGTGAAAGTTTTGTGAATCATGTTTTAAGTACCTCCTTCAAGGTCCTACATTTAGTTCATTGTAAGAAAATGCCTTGATTTTACTCTCTCTCTAGAATTTTGAAACTTGCAGGGCTCAAAAGTGGCATTTGGAGGTGGATTTGGATCTCGGACATCTCTAACACCATTGTGCAGATCCAAAAATTGAATAAAAGTGTCTCTCACAAGCTCAAGCTAATTCCTCACTGTTTTTGAGTTATAGGGCTTTGAAAAGTGCCGGTTTTTCCAACACTTAAAATAAAAAAAAACGAGGGCTTATCTAATTCTATTCGAATCCGTGGTTCTCATGCTCACATGTCACCATGTCAAATTATGGATATTTTTGGATATGTCTTCTTTTGGTGATTTTCTCTTATTTTTGACAGGTATGCTAAAGAAAGGAAGAGCACTACGTTCGCATGGCTTTTTGCGAAAGTTTTGGAGAAACTCAAGTTTTTCTAAATTTGGCGGATCACACACTTCTTTGGGGGCACGGCTGCGATCAAACTGGAGGATAAGGAGACCTGCGCATCAACACAGAGGACACACAGAAATCAGAGAATTACCTTGTGATTGAGAGTGTGATTGAGAGTGAGAGTGAGAGTTAGAGTGCGATTGAGAGTGCGAGTGTGAATGCAATTGTGATAGCTCGGGGGTGGTCGGGAGGTAGAGGCTTCGTCAAGAAGCTATTGTCCAAAGCTATTGTAACCGTTGATTCGCATCTATAATATCAGAATTCTTCCTTCTCTGCGTCATATTTCTTTCTACTCTTTCGCATCAGATTTTCTTTACCTTGTGCAATCTCTCGTTCTTCTCTCCACTGATATTTTTGAGTGATCGAAAGATTGTGATTGGGGATAGATTGTGATTGAGGAAACGCTACAATTTATTTATATATTCAGATTTTTTTTCTTATTTTTCTCTTTATTTTTCCTTAATATAAATATAATTGAGTTATATGTATGTCTAAACCCTAAAACCCTAATCTTAAAGATCTAGACCTAAAATATGTATATTTCTGTATACATGTGTATATACATGTATATATGTGCATGTGTATGTGTGCATATATGTTATGTAGGTGTTAAAACCCTAAAACCCTAATCTTAAAGATTTAAATCTAAAATATGTATATTTTTGTATGCATGTGTATGTACATGTATGTATGTATTATATGTATATGTGTATGTGTGTATATATGTTATGTAGGTGTTAAAACCCTAAAACCCTAATTTTAAAGATTTAGACTTAAATCAGAAATACTAAAACCTAAATACTTAAAAACCTATCAAAATCTAAACCCCTAATCCTAAAACCCTAATCATATTTTATATATATATTTATTTATATGTTCAGATTTTTTCTTATTTTTCTCTATATTTTTTCTTAATATAAATATAACTGAGTGATATGTATGCCTAAACCCTAAAACCCTAATCTTAAATATCTAGACCTAAAATATGTATATTTCTATATACATGTGTATATACATGTATATATATATATATTATATGTGTATGTATGTGTAAATAGCGTAAAAACCCTAATCCTATTTTTATATATTTGATGTAAAAAAAAACTTCAAAATAAAAATAGGATTATATGTGTGTATGTATGCTGTGTATATATGTGTGTGTATGTATGCATGTGTACATGTGTGCGGGTGTATGTATGCATGTGTATACATGTGTGTGTATGTGTATGTATGCATATGTGTATATATCTGTGTGTATGTATGTGTGTATCCATGTGTGTGTATGTATGCATGTGTGTAAATTTATATGTGTCTGTATGCATGCATGTGTGTATATGTGTGTGTATGTAAGCATGCATGTGTGTATAGGTGTGTGTATCTAAGCATGCATGTGTGTACATGTATGTGTGTATGTATGCATGTGTGTACATGTATGTGTATGTATGCATGTGTGTACATGTATGTGTGTAAATGTGTGTGTATGTGTGTGTGTATGTATGCTCTATTTTCCTATCTCTATCTTCGTTTATTTCATTATTCTTTATCACTCACTCTCTCTCTCTTCTCTCTCTTTCTCTCTCTCTCTCTCTCTCCTTCTCTCTCTATCAATAGAGAATAAAACAATCACTTACAAGTATGCCCCTCTTTTGGATCGTTGTCGTCAAAGCGTAATGTATGTCATATATCGTCCAATTCCAAACAATCGACACCAAAGAACTTCTGCAAAATCGAAGAAATGAAAAATTATAAAACATAAAGCATAGAGAAACAAAATGCTAATAGTATGCGCAGCACTTACCAAGATGTGAGATCTAAGCCGAGAGAGAGTGTGTGTGTGTAGAGAGAGAGATCTGTGTGTGTGTGTGCACAAGAAAATGCAGGTCGCAATTGGATTCGCGTGCGCAAGTTTGATAGAAGACCAACAGTATTCAAACACGCGCAAAAATATGAACTTTTTCTGTCGGGTTCGCGGTATGTTTAAAACTCACCGTCGATATGGGCATCGGTATGGGCGTCAGTATACACGTCGGTAGTTCCCAGTAAATTACTGACGCTCATACCGACGCTCACACCGACACCTATATCGACACCGATACCGACAAATATACCGATGCACATACTGGCGGCTGCGGGCCACAACGACGATCCGTTTAAAACGGTCATACCGACGGTTACTTGACTGTCAGTATCTCTAAGTGACATTTTCCGAGGCCCATACCAACGCCGACTGTGACCGTCGGTATATGCAGCGTCGATATGCCCCTAATATGTTTTAGTGCATGAGCATCCTTGACCTTTGAATCTATTTGATCAATGGTGTATGTTAAAACTTGTGAAAAGTAAGAGAGAGAGGGGCACTAACTTTGGTGGGAGTGTCCCCACTAGCTTGAACACTCTCTTCATCATTTATGGCCATTGGGTCGGATAAGATCCAATAAACAAGCACAAATCCGGATGATAGCGACTTGGAGAAGAATGAAAGCCCCATTAATCATGGATCTATCCAAAGGCTACATGCAAAAGCACCTTTCCTTCACAGAATTCAAACTATGTCGCTCCATTTTGAGCCTCATCCAATGACATACAAAGATAGTTGTAATCTATCATCATTACTTTGATCCTAGCCTTAATCAATCCTTAATCTTAATGGCCCTTCAAGGGTTCATTTTCCCCCCTAATGTAAGGATCTCATCATCTATTTGAATTTTCCTCATTATAATTTTTTGTTCGAGCTGTATCTTAGTGAGGGGAGGTTTTCTCACAAATTCTTTGAGCTCTTAGGATCTCTCAAACATAGGATTTGTGGACATTCCTCATTCACGTCTAGATTTATTAACAAGGGTTCATGATCTTCTACCATTTTAAAAGATCTAGCTCTCTCATTAATCTTTGACATACCTTCTGGTGAAGCTTGTTCTCTATCGGTCATGTGTAAGTTATCTTTTCCAATAGTTGGTGTACTACAGCAAATTTCTTCATACATACCATTCGTGTTTAATTTTGTAGCTCACTATGTGCGTAGCAATCCCCATGTTCTATTATAAAAGGGCTACCTTTTATTGTAGCTTGATAAACTCTAAATTGCATATTAAATACTTTGGCATATGCTCTGCTAATATTGCAATATCCTCTTTAGTTTCCGATGGACTTTTCTACTCACCTAGCCAGTAGTTTTATTCTCTTAAATTCTCTTCGAAGGAAGATATATTTTTCTCTAGGCCTTCCATTTTCCTATTCCATTGTTGTTTTGATTATTGTGCCTCTTTTCCTTTGTTTAGCATTTTAACCTTTATGGAGTTATGTAATAAGGACGGTTCACATTCAAACGTTTGTTTGTGTTTCCATTTTATTTCTTTTACTTTTGCATCATTAGAGCGTTTGTCCGTAGAGTACTAACTTGCAATGATTTTTTCTTAGCTTTTTTATGCCCAAATCTCAGAGAAAAGTCTCAAAAATAAATGAAACTCATCATGTGATAAAATGTACTAACAAAATGAAAGTCAATTAAATCCGATAGCTGTACTTAATCGCGAGAAATGAAACAAGTTGAAAATAATATTCAACTTGTTTGAGTTGGCAAAAACTTGTCTGAGGTGGAAAATACTATTCAACTTGTTTGAGGTGGTAGAAACTTGTTTGAGGTGGATCTCTAGAACACTAGAACTATGTAGTGATCTCTAGAAAATTCTCGCCTTAGATTTTTCTGGGTATCAAAAGATGCTTTGACCTATCAAATGATCTCTGATTTCTCTGAATTTTGCATATGCTATTACTCAATAAGTATTCTCTTTGTGTTTAAGTTCCAAATAATTTTGACAGTGGGTGCTTTCGTAATCTCCAAATTTTGTGCTAAATACTAACCAAAGGTTTTGTTGTAATACAAAATTCCATTGGATATCCTTGAAAAAAGTCCCCTATTGCTTATTTGAGGCCTTACAAAAAACTAACAATACCTCTATTGCATAGGAGATTTGGCCCCTTAAATAGCATCCAAAGAACTTGAAAGTTGGGTACATTAAAGACAAGACCTGCAGCTAACTTCTTTTCTCAAGTTCAATAAATTTGGATATACAATGAAAGAGTGAACATGGAAATCTTTCTTAGGTTGTATTCTTCTCACTATGTCCCAAATTATTTGAATACTTTTAGGTCCCAAATGATTTGGAAACTTTCTTACCAAAATGGCGAGAACTAGAAATTATGAGATGTGGCGATCCATCATCTACTCATATCAGTATTTGGACAGGGAGTTTCCAGAGTCACCATGATGAAGAACTTAGAAGACACCCATATCACTAGTGGAGATCGCCCAAATGCTAGGTGAGGGAGTAAGCAGGAGGAAGGGTAATTTGGTATTTATTCTAGTGCTTGCATAGACCATGGAAGCTTCACATCGAGCGCACCAAAGTGTAATGGTCTCTCACATGTGGCTGCCTCTCGGGGTTGGTTCTCGCACTGTTAGCTGATTAGGCCATCAGAAACACCATATAATGGAGAAATTCTCTTTAATTGTACCCATGCTGATTGGAGCCATAGTTAGAGCCATACTGAGAAAAGTGTTTGTAGGAACTATTCACCAAATCATCATACCTATGATTAGGGAAACTTCATGATTGGGAGATAATTGGTGATAACCATGGGCTCCAATTGAGTTATTCTTACAATCGGGCCCATAAAAGATTAGTGTGAAAAGCTACAAAGGTCTTTTAGTTGTAAAGAGGTAAGGGCAAGTGAAGGAGAGAGTGGGAACACATGTAATTAATTGAATGTACAACATGAGATCGGAGGATGTTTCTTTCATTCAATTGAAGATGGTCTCGACTTGACGGCAAATACACTAGCTCTATCTTAGTAAGATGTTATGCTAGGGCACCTTGGTGCTTTATCCTTCATGCTCAATAAATGCACTTTGAAAAGGGTATCCTAAAGGCTTATGCACATTTATTTGTATGTGGAAGTAGGAAGGGAAGAGGAGTGTTCTCTACTATAGAGTCTGCTTGTGTGCTAGACTTCTGTCTAGCAGACTCCTAACCCTTACCCCATTCAAAAAGAAAGAGCTTTGGGCGCCGATACCAAATGTAAGATTAGAGGAGAAGGATGTAGCTGAGACTCACCTCCTAACTAGTATATAGCCCCTGCGTACTCATCACCTATGGTCTACCATGTGGTGTCACTATTCATTTGGCCATCATCAATAGACAACCAACCATTGGACTCATGAATCACGGGCTCGATATGCCCCGAGCAAGGAACTCCTCATTCCTCCAACATATACATCCTTGAATAATATAATATTCTGAGTTGCTTCTACCTTGTGTTATTCTCCTTCAAGGGTAATTATCCCACATATGATCGATGTACTTTGGGAGCTTCCTCAAAATGCATATGAGGAATGGCTCTATCACACTTTCTACTTGGTTCGAAGCTTGAAAGCTCACTTCATGCTCTTGGAAAGCTCACTCTCATCCATAAGTGAGTTTTCCCATTTCATGGTCTAATGGGTCTCCTACCGATTTCCATTTTGTGAGTATATTTCCTATTTCATTTAGCTTCTTCTTCCTCTGTACTCTCTAAAGGCCCAACCCCATGACCTCCTTCACTTAGTAATTTAGAGATTAAGTAATCTTATTACACGAAAATCTCTTTCACTTATTCCACAATGTATAAGGATCTCATCATCTATTTGAATTTCCCCTTTCCTCTTGTATTTTAAGGATCTTCTAGCTCTCTCATGAATCTTTGATATTCCTTCTACTATATCGGTGTGTAATTGATCTCTTCCAATAGTTGGTGTGCGACCGGTTCACTATGCGGGTAGCAATCCCCATGTTCCATTATACAAGAAAGACCTTTTTTTGGTGCAGGAGATTAAGAATTATAGAAGTTTGCTGATCTCGACTTGGAGTGAGTAGAGGATTAAGATTAACGATACATAGTTGCATTAATGGAAGTGAAACAAAAGAACTCAAACCAGCTACAATATTCTAATTACAATAAATATTGAATTAAACCAGGAAGATTGCAACCAAAGTGAGAAGTATAATAATATTGAAACAATGGTAAAAAGGTTAAATTAAATGCGAAGAGAGTGACATTGGAAGATGTTCCGGCAGCATTGAATCCAAACTGAAACGTATAAGTATAATATTGATCTAGATCGCCATGTAAGTGCTTCCTTATATATGATCTAGTATTACATAAAATATAATCTAGAGTACTGACTCCTATATATTGAAAAGATTTAGATATTCTTGAAGATTAGAGTTCGCTCAAGCATTGAGCTATATATCAATCCATTATCATTAAAATATATGATCCCCTGATCAGAACGTAGAAAAAGATCTGGTTGTGCGCTACACATAAAGATTGAATCCCAATCACGCCAATGCTTGATTAATTAATTAATTAAATGTTTTCTGGTTTCATCAGAGCATTTAATTATCATGAGTGACAGTACACTAATGAGAAAGACGCCAACTTAACTTTCTTTTCATGTGCACTGGAATGAACATAACATACGCTTCACTCACCTTGCCCGCGAATCTAATACTACCGTTCAATGCAAATAAATAAACATTGAAACCTTGATGAGAAGGAAAGTAAATTAACATTGGCATTTGATGATGATGAGACTAGGGAAATAGCAATATCCTTTCTAATTTGTTTCTATTTCTACTTCCAAATCATAATGTCCTACAGATTCCTACCTACCTACAGTGGTAGTCTTCGGCAAAAGTGGCGGTGCCTCTCCATTATACAAAGATATTATTGATCTCCACTTGGAGAAGAGGATTAATTCTAAATGATACAGATCAGTTCAGTTGCACCTGAAATTCAACCCCACAGTGTTCGGACAGCATTAATGAATCAAATTGAATTAACGTAGTAGAAGCAATGGCAAAGAAATAGTAAAAATGCGAAGAAATCAGACAATATTGAATCCTCCGCTTCATCGAATTGATGGTACAGGCACAGCACGACAGTAGAACGTCGGCATTACTGTGATTTGTTTTTCATATGTGTATCACATTACATTGGCCAATTGCATCATCCTGTCTGTCTTATACGCACATTTTGAACGAAGGTAATGAAGGATTTGCCGGCGAGGGAACGCCTGGCAAGGAAATATGCCGCGTGGTTATATCAGGACTACTAGTCGTAATTGCACATGTTTCAATGGCAACCTGTTTTCATTTCCTGCATATTTACGTTTTTCACATTGTTTGTGGGAAGCCGTGATCAGCACCTGGTCATCATCGCTACTCCACTCCTAGCGGGAGGCGCAGCTGCAACAACTCTGAATTTCTTGTCCTTTCCTCCTCCTCCATCTTCTTGTTTGAGCCACTGCATTATGCGAGAAACATCTTTGTGCGGCGGAAGATTCAATGTTTCCATCTTGTCACTACTACCACCAGTTGTTGTTGTTATTCCTTTGATCTGGAAGAAGAAAGCGTCATGTATAGAAGTGAGGAAATTGAGGAGGCTCGCCAGCGGACCGCCGTTAGCCCTTTCTGGTTCTGGTATCTCCGAAAGATGGTGCAGGCATAGGGAATCTGACTCTCCATTTCGATTTCCAGAGGAAACATTTTGGAAGAAGTTGTATTTGCATATGGAAATTAGGTTGTTCGTATCACGCGGCCAAACGGAAACGCTGTCGTCAACAATCACAATCCGAGAGGCCGGAAACGGGATAAGAGTGAGATCCTTTAAGTAATGTGGAGGTCTCAGTCGATCCCGAGAGATAATCCGATTTCCAAAAAGCTTGTTGGTGGGGTCGAGGAGTTGGATGACCTGCTTTGCATAGTGAGGCTTGCTCCTTGTAAACGCATAGAGGATGAACATTCGGCTGGCGAACCGCAGAAACGAGTGGACAAAAGGGCGTAGCTCAGAGCGTAACTTGCTGCAGAAGTGGATATTAAGGGATCGTGAGTCATCATCTGCTCGCCCCATATCCCCGAAGGCGGCCGACTCCAGCAAGGTGTGATCGATATCCAAAACAAGGCACAGGCGCTGGTGGTGGGCTGTCTTCAGCTGGAGGGCATCTTCGCTGCTGCGTTGGTCGGTGGTGGTGGTGCTTGACGTCGACATACGGCGCTGATGTTGCTGCTGGCGGGCGATGGCGCTGAGGAATGCTGGGGGAGAATGTGGGTGCATACGGCGCGCTAGTATTTATATATAGTGGTAGCAACATACATGAGATACGAATTTATAATTGAAACTAATTGTTGTTGTTGTAAAGATGAATTCCATTCGACATACGAGACGTCGTGAAAAAGTGAAAAACATTCCTCGTAAAATTATGAACTATTTATGTAGGCACCAGTTTATATATATGCACGCATGGGGTGAATTTAATATGCGTCTCGTAGTAGTAAATTTGTAAACATCGTTGGCGACCATCATGGAAATAATTGCACAAGGTATTCTCCACCATGTCTTCAAATTTATACAAAGGCCAGCTTTCTTTCCCTTTCCTTTTACATCAACCTAAGAATCTTTTTTTTTCTTTTTCTATTTCTATCCTTTGACCTCTTTGTTCCCACTACAACATATGAGGGGCATACCGACGCCGCCCATACCGAGGGTCAGTCCTAGCATCCGTATAAGCATTGGAAAAGTGCACTTAAGCATATAGAGGGTCAAGTGCTCGTTGGTATGAGCCTTTTAAATGGATCATGAGGATGTCTCGTGATTGCTCGTATAGGCATCCGTATAAGCGTCTGTATATGCGTCAGTATGAGCATTGCTAATTTACTAGAAATTACGTATGCCCATACAGATGCATATATGGAGGCCGTGTTTTAAACATACCAGGAACCCGAGAGCAAAACTCAACATTTTGTGCGTGTTTTACACTGAGTACTGCGTTTTTCTATCGAACTTGCACACGCAAACCAAATTATGACATGCATTTTCTTGTGTACACACACAGAGATCTCTCTGTCTACACACACACACATTCTCTCTCTTTAGATCTCACATCTTCACAAGTGGTGCACATACTGTTACCCTTTGTCTTTCTCTATGCTTTATGTTTTATAATTTCTCTTCTCCTTGATTTTGCAGATTTTTTTTTGGATCGATTCTTTGGAACTTGATGATACGACATACAGTACGCTTTGACGACAATGATGCAAAATAGGGACATACCTGTAAGTGATTGTTTTATACTCTATTGATAGAGAGAGATAGAGATATAGAGAGAAATAGAGAGAGAGAAAGAGAGACATAGATGAGAGGGAGAGATAGAGAGAGAAAGAGAGCGAGAAAGAGAGAGAAAGAGAGAGAGAGAGAGAGAGAGGAAGATAGACATAGGAAGATGAAGCATACATACACACACACATGTACACACATGCATACATACACACATATACACACATGCATGCATACATACACACACATATACACACATGCATGCATACACACACATACACATATACACACATGCATACATACACACACATACACACACATACATACACACACATGTACACATGCATACATACACATAGATCTTTAGGATTAGGGTTTTAGGGTTTTTACATACATATAATTCAATTAAAATTATATAAGGAAAAAATAAAGAAAAATTTAAGAAAAAAATTCAAATATATAAATATATATATATAATAGGATAATTGTATAGATAAATAAATATGAAAAGAGCTAGTGTTTTAAATAAATTAATTAAATATATATAATTAAATATATAACAATAGGATTAATTTTTAGGTTTTTTATCATAGTACATATATATACACATACACATACACATACATATATATACACATACACATATATATACACATGCATACACAAATGTACATATTTTAGGTGTAGATCTTTATGATTAGGGTTTTAGGGTTTTTACATACCTAAAATTCAATTAAATCTATATAAAGAAAAAATAAAGAAAAAATTAAGAAAAAAATCTGAATATATAAACAAATATATATAAAAAAAAGGATAATTGTATAGATAAATAAATATGAAAAGAGATACTATTTTAAATAAATAAATTAAATATATATAATTAAATATATAAAAATATTATTAATTTTAAGGTTTTTTAATAAAGTAAATATATATACACATACACATACACACATATATATATACACATATACACATACACATATGTATACACATACACATATATTTACACATGCATACACACATATACATGTTTTAGGTCTAAATCTTTATGATTAGGGTTTTAGGGTTTTTACACATGCATAACATATATATACACATACACATACACATAATCCTACAAAATTTAGTATGTACTTGGATGAGGATAGATCTCTTGTTGATAAAAAAGAAGAAGAAGAGAGCTCTCAAGAATCTTAGGCTAAATCAGATGCATCAGATGATGGGGGTGTAGACATGCATCAAGAAAGATGTGAATTAATTTGAAAATCTATGAAATTTTTGGTTGTTTTACAACCATTCGAAAGCACTTCACATAAAGAAACCATGTTAAATTGCATTTTTGAATCACTTTCGAAGATCCTCCATCAATACATGTTTAATCTTTATTGTTTATATAAGACTTTTATCGCTTTTTATATTTCTCATATAGATTTATAAGATATCAATGTTAAATAGGTCTAGATTTTAGGCACATTTGTACCTCCGAAATTTTCAAAAAATGACAAAAAATGTCAAAAATTTGCATGTTTTCACTTGATGTTTGAAATATATGTATACTCGTGTGTACTAGTAGCTGCCATATTCATTGATCTATGAAGAGAGACACTTCCACTAGAAAGGGGTAGCATCATTTGTTGAAACAACTTTTTTCTTGTGCGAACATGAAACAAAGAGAAAAGGTAAACGAAACAAGAAAAAAGCCATTATGCTATTGTAGAACATGAAACAAGCGTAAATGGAAAGTATGAAGCCTCGTTTCGTAGCGTTGAATAGCAAAGCAATTACTTCCATGTGCCTCGTTTCCCTCACAAATGTGGTAACTACACAAATGTTGTATTCTCTAAGGAGGAGGCAAAAAAGAAAAAAAAAAAAGGAAAGGCATATAAACACGACGTATATGTGTCACTAACAAAAACAAAAAATACTACAACGTTGAGGAGAAACAAGCCAACGCATATGTAATAGGATGGTCTTACATGTCCATGAAAATGTAGATGAGTATTAGAAAATTGCATATGCAAATGTGTATGAGGATTAAAAAGTTGCATGGTGATTTTCACAAAAGGGAAATGGATCGATTGTCTCCAAGCTAGGGAAGGATTGTCTCAAAGCAAGGATCGAGTTCTTCTATATTTTGTTTTCACAAGCCAAAGCTTAGGATCCTAGAATTGGTTGGAATCTGGATACTATTTCGAGCTCCCACCACTCGATCCTCACCAATCATCAACTTTTCTATGAACTTTTCTTTGATCGCTATCGATGCCCCAAACATAGACCTCGATAGAGTGTATATCTAGGACTCTCTTCCTCCTCTCCAAGCTCTCGTTGTTCATGCAAGAGAATCTAACATTGGCACTCTTTGTATTGATAGAAAAGGTCAAGTGGGAATCCCTTTGTTTGTCACTTGACCTAAACAACTCATGTTGACAAATTCTATGCTTGTAGGTGTCTTCATCTCTCCCATTCCATCAAAAGCAAGATCCTTAAAAGCATTATGGTACTTGGGCATAGTATGGTTTGAGTGAGGGATTGAGTGTATGAGTGAGCAGGGTATTATGGTTCTTGTATATTTGTCTTGTTCAAATCAAAGCTTAGGATCCTATAACTGGTTGGAATCTCGATATTATTTCGAGCTCCCACTTGGTTTAATGTCCTTGGCCCTCCCATTCATCACACACCTCATCTTGATAAACTCTATGCTTGCAAGTGTCTTCATCTCTCACATTCCATCAAAACCAAGATCCTTAAAAGCATTATGGTATTTGGGCATACTATGGTTTGAGTGAGGAATCCACTGTATGAGTGAAGAGAGCATATTGTTCTTCTATATTGTTTTTCTACAAATCAAAGCTTAGGATCCTAGATTTGGTTGGACTCTGGATACCATTCCGAGCTCCCCCCCCCCCCATTGGATCCTCACCAATCATCAAGAAGGAAGAGGTTGTATTGCTATCTATGAACTTTTCTTTGATTGATATTGATGCCCGAAACATAGAACTTGATAAAGTGTCTATTCAGGACTCTCTTCGTCCTCTTCAAGCTCACGTTGTTCATGGTAGAGACTCTAACATGGTCACTCTTTATAGTGATAGAAAAGGTCAAGTGGGAATCCCTTTGTTTGTCCCTTGACCTTAAGCGGGACTCCTTGAGGGTGTGGAAAAGGTCAAGTGGGACTTCCTTTGTTTGTCCCTTGACCTCAAGGATAGATTTAGTAACACATGCTTCTCCTGGTTTAATAACCTTGATCCTCCCCTTCATCACACAACTCATCTCGAAAAATTCTATGCTTGGAGGTGTCTTCACGTGTGCCATTCCATCAACATCAAGATCCTTAACAACATTATCATATTTGGGCATAGTATCGTTTAAGTGAGATGAGAGATGGAGAGAGAGAAGAGTGGGACTAGAGGTACAAATACACGCATACACACACATATACATCATACATGCACATTTACACACATATACACATACATGCACATTTATACATACACACACATACATGCACATTTTTACATGCACAGACACATGCATGTAGTTACACACATAAAATGAATACACATAGACACATACACATATGCACATACGCATACACATACTCACATTCACATACACATGCAGAATCATATGTACACACACATAGACTCATATAATCATATTTACATGCATATATACATATACACATGCATATATGCACACACACAACACATGCATATGCACATATAGATACACATACATACACAACACATGCATACGCATAAATAAATAAATCCTATTTCAAAAATCCTAAATTGAAAACACTAATTTCGATATTAGGGTTTTAAAACCCCTAATTTAAAAACTCTAATCAACGAGGATCATAATATATATAAAGATATATACACATCATGTAGACACACATACATAAATATAAAATGGAGTAGATATATTATGCATCACACATACATGCCTAAATGCACACATAAATATATATATACATGCATACATATTTACATGTACACATTTACACATAGACACATATACATATATACATGTACAAAATTATAAACACTTGCATATATTACATGAATACATGAATATTTTACATAAATGCATATGCATATATACACATATGCATACTAGCACATGTATACATATATCACACACATGCAAACACATACATATACATGCAATACATATATATGAATACTAACATATGTATACATATAATGCACATGAATACACACACATATGCATACATACATGATAAAAATTCGCTCCTCGAAGATAAAGCTATATAGAAAATAATTAGGCATACCCCCGAGCTTCATGTTCTCACTTAAAAGAACATGATTTCATCTCTCTGGTAGGATTCATCGTTATTCAAGTTAATAAAAAAATATATTATCTGATATCCATTCAGAAGCTTCAACTTATTGATCGATAAACTAGAGTAGAATTTACTATCTAATCTACTCATATGTTTTCATTATTGCCATTATTTTCGTAAGACATCAATATAGTCTCATCTTCATTATCCTTATTGATTTCATTTATTTCTTCTATTGTTAAATCTATGTTCTCATGAATCACATCATCTATTGATGGATTAATATCTAGTTCTGGTAATTCCTCTTCCTCATCACAAGAATCACCATGTAGAGAGTTATCCTCTTCATCAAAAAGACTAGTACAATTATCACGTATAATGATTCTAATTTCTCTTTCAGATGTTGATGTATCAGTATCTGATGCTCAATCATCAAGAGGGCTTTCTTCAATCTCTCGAACAATAAACTGTTCAAACAATGACCTACCTCTAGGTTGCACATGAATGGCTTGCCACCAAGGATGAGCATCTGGGTTTTTATAAAAAATGCTTGTTCAATATGCCTAGGAAGAATATATGGTTATTTAGTAGATCGCATTACCTTGGAAGAATCAATTGCCCAAGACCCAGATAATTCCTTTTTTAATGTGGAATTTCTACCTTTATACTCGGCTCAAAACCAGTCAACCTTCAAAGTGACCTATGAAAATATATAACAACAAAAACCCATTGTTAGGTGCTCAAAAAAATAACTAACTCTATCCTAAAAAATATAAAGTTTTTTCTACCTGTTTGAATGTACAAAATGAAATTTCGTAGATACCAACAATAGTTCCTATGTAACCAAGTTCTCCATCTATTAGGTTTGTGTCTTTTGAGCTAGCACGTGATAGTTTCTTGAAAGAAGCAACAATACTAGAATCCTCTGTTTTACGTAAAGAATCAATGGCTTTGATTTTTATATGCTGTCCAAAATTAGAAACATCATTTTTTTCTTGAAATGTAAATAAGAATGGAACTCCTTTACCTGATAATACCTCATCTGTTATTTTTGAAGAAGACTGGTTGCTCCATGCACGTGGAGCTTCTTCATGAACTCTTTCAAGGTACTCACTAACGTAATACATGCACTCTTCAAGCATCCAACCCTTTTCCATGGATCCTTCTGATTTCGCTCTTTGTCGCACATAACCTTTTAATATTCCCATAAATCGCTTGACCCAAAACATCCATCGAGTGTTGAAAATATTTGCAATCTCTATTTCATCTACAAGATGGACTAATAAATGAACTTGAATTTCAAAAACCCTAATCTTAAAATTCTAGATCTAAAATATGTACATTTTTGTATGCATGTGTATCTACATGTATATATGTATTATATGTGTATGTGTGTATATATGTTATGTAGCTATTAAAACCCTAAAACCCTAATTTTAAAGATTTAGACTTAAATCTAAAATACTAAAACCTAAATACTTAACCACCAATAAAAATCTAAACCCCTAATCCTAAAACCCTAATCATATTTTATATATATATTTATTTATATATTCAGATTTTTGTCCTTATTTTTCTCTAGATTTTTCCTTAATATAAATATAATTGAGTTATATGTATGTCTAAACACCAAAACCCTAATCGTAAAGATCTAGATCTAAAATATGTATATTTTTGTATACATGTGTATATACATGTATATATGTATTATATGTGCATGTGTATGTGTGCATATATGTTATGTAGGTGTTAAAACCCTAAAACCCTAATCTTAAAGATTTAAATCTAAAATATGTATATTTTTGTATGCATGTGTATCTACATGTATGTATGTATTATATGTATATATGTGTTTGTCGTATTAAAACCCTAAAACCCTAATCAGAAAGACTTAGACTTAAATCTGAAATGCTAAAACCTAAATACTTAAACACCTATCAAAATCTAAACCCCTAATCCTAAAACCCTAATCATATTTTCTATATATATTTATTTATATATTCAGATTTTTTTTCTTATTTTTCTTTTTTTCTCTATATTTTTCATTAATATAAATATAATTGAGTTATATGTATGTCTAAACCCTAAAACCCTAATCTTAAAGATCTAGACCTAAAATATGTATATTTCTGTATACATGTCTATATACATGTATATATGTATTATATGTGCATGTGTATGTGTGCATATATGTTATATAGGTGTCAAAACCCTAAAACCCTAATCATAAAGATTTAAATCTAAAATATGTATATTTTGGTATGCATGTGTATCTACATGTATGTATGTATTATATGTATAAGTGTGTTCGTGTATATATGTTATCTACGTATTAAAACCCTAAAACCCTAATCAGAAAGACTTAGACTTAAATCTGAAATACTAAAACCTAAATACTTAAACACCTATCAAGATCTAAACCCCTAATCCTAAAACCCTAATCATATTTTATATATTTATTTATGTAATAGGGCTCTTTTCTAGTGAAATAATTCATTTTGAACTTTCTGAATTTCATTGTGGGGATAATGCTTAGAATGAATAATTAGGTAATTTTATGCATGTAGGAGAAATTTTGGGTTCACAAGTTTCATATTCTCTCTCTAGACCTTATTCGCATCATGTTTTCTAGGGGAATTTTGAAGGTGAAGATGAAAGAATTAAGGAAAACTCTGTATGAGGGAAAGGTAGAGCAAGTATCAGAGAATAAAAGTGCCAGTGTGAAAGTTTTGTGAATCATGTTTTAAGTACCTCGTTCAGGGTCCTACATTTAGTTCATTGTAAGAAAATGCCTTGATTTTACTCTCTCTCTAGAATTTTGAAACTTGCAGGGCTCAAAAGTGGCATTTGGAGGTGGATTTGGATCTCGGACATCTATAACACTATTGTGCAGATCGAAAAATTGAAGAAAAGTGTCTCTCACAAGCTCAAGCTAATTCCTCACTGTTCTTGAGTTACAGGGCTTTGAAAAGTGGCGGTTTTTCCAACACTTCAAAAATAAACGAGGGCTTATCTAATTCTATTCGAATCCGTGGTTCTCAGGCTCACGTGTCACCATGTCAAATTATGGATATTTTCGGATATGTCTTCTTTTGGTGTTTTTCTCTTATTTTTGATAGGTATGCTAAAGAAAGGAAGAGCACTACGTTCGCATGGCTTTTTGTGAAAGTTTTGGAGAAACTCAAGTTTTTCTAAATTTGGCGGATCGCACACTTCTTTGGGGGCACGGCTGCGATCAAACTAGAGGATAACGAGACCTACGCATCAACACGGAGGACACACAGAAATCTGAGAATTACCTTGTGATTGAGAGTGTGATTGAGAGTGAGTGAGAGTGAGAGTGTGATTGAGAGTGCGAGTGTGAATGCGATTGTGATAGCTCGGGGGTGGTCGGGAGATAGAGGCTTCGTCAAGAACCTATTGTCCAAAGCTATTGTAACCATTGATTCGCATCTATAATATCAGAATTCTTCCTTCTCTGCGTCATATTTCTTTCTACTCTTCCGCATCAGATTTTCTTTACCTTGTGCAATCTCTGCGTTCTTCTCTCCATTGATATTTTTGAGTGATCGAAAGATTGTGATTGGGGATAGATTGTGATTGAGGAAATGCTACAATTTATTTATATATTGAGATTTTTTTTCTTATTTTTCTCTTTATTTTTCCTTAATATAAATATAATTGAGTTATATGTATGTCTAAACCCTAAAACCCTAATCTTAAAGATCTAGACCTAAAATATGTATATTCCTGTATACATGTGTATATACATGTATATATGTATTATATGTGCATGTGTATGTGTGCATATATCTTATGTAGGTGTTAAAACCCTAAAACCCTAATCTTAAAGATTTAAATCTAAAATATGTATATATTTGTATGCATGTGTATCTACATGTATGTATGTATTATATGTTTTTATGTGTATGTGTGTATATATGTTATGTAGGTGTTAAAACCCTAAAACCCTAATTTTAAAGACTTAAATCAGAAATACTAAAACCTAAATACTTAAAAACCTATCAAAATCTAAACCCCTAATCCTAAAACCCTAATCATATTTTATATATATATTTATTTATATGATCAGATTTTTTTCTTATTTTTCTCTATATTTTTTCTTAATATAAATATAAGTGAGTGATATGTATGCCTAAACCCTAAAACCCTAATCTTAAATATCTAGACCTAAAATTTTTATTTATCTATATACATGTGTATATACATGTATATATATATATATTATATGTGTATGTATGTGTAAATAGCGTAAAAACCCTAATCCTATTTTTATATATTTGTTGTAAAAAAAAACTTCAAAATTAAAATAGGATTATATGTGTGTATGTATGCATGTGTGTATATATGTGTGTGTATGTATGCATGTGTACACACATGTGCGTGCGTATGTATGCATGTGTATACATGTGTGTGTATGTGTATGTATGCATATGTGTATATATGTGTGTGTATGTATGTGTGTATCCATGTGTGTGTATGTATGCATGTGTGTCAATTTATATCTGTGTGTATGCATGCATGTGTGTATATGTGTGTGTATGTAAGCATGCATGTGTGTATAGGTGTGTGTATGTAAGCATGCATGTGTGTACATGTATGTGTGTATGTATGCATGTGTGTACATGTATGTGTATGTATGCATGTGTGTACATGTATGTGTGTAAATGTGTGTGTATGTGTGTGTGTATGTATGCTCTATTTTCCTATCTCTATCTTCCTTTCTTTCATTATTCTTTATCACTCACTCTCTCTCTTCTCTATCTTTCTCTCTCTCTCTCTCTCTCTCTCTCTCTCTCTTTCTCTCTCTCTCTCTCTCTCTCTCTCTCTCCTTCTCTCTCTATCAATAGAGAATAAAACAATCACTTACAAGTATGCCCCTCTTTTGGATCGTTGTCATCAAAGCATAATGTATGTCGTCTATCATCCAATTCCAAACAATCGACACCAAAGAACTTCTGCAAAATCGAAGAAATGAAAAATTATAAAACATAAAGCATAGAGAAACACAAATGCTAACATTATGGGTAGCACTTACCAAGATGTGAGATCTAAGCCGAGAGATAGTGTGTGTGTGTAGAGAGAGAGATCTGTGTGTGCGTTTGTGCACAAGAAAATGTAGGTCGCAATTCGGTTCGCGTGCGCAAGTTCGATAGAAGACCAAGTGTAGAGGAGGTACTGGGGTATCCACTTTTAACAAAAGTAGAGAATGAAAACTAAACACGTCCAGTACATCACCTACTCAAGGGGGTTCTCTTTAGGGAAGTATACCCTTTAACATTCCTGTGAGCAGGTAGATAACACGGATTGCACAGAGTGGTAATACTTCAGAAAATATGGACAACCAATGACCAAGGAAGACCATACACTTATTGATTCGAATCAGACGATTACACGGTTGGGCAGAGTGATGCTCAAAAATGCAAGCTTAGGGCTGACAAGCCACCCTAAAAGTATTAACTCCAATACAACAGATCAGCATAAGGGACCGCTGATACGCAGGCTAACTCAGAGCAATACAAATGGTAGAATTTCTCAAGAGAATAGAGATTAATCAACACACTAACTCACAGAAAAGAAAAAAAATCCAAGCTACTCTCTTACACTATAGTGCTCATAGCCCTCCACTGAGAAGCCTACCCTCTGTATCCACACTACAGAGTAGCTCCTACAATAGGCTTGAAACCACCAAGTGCAAGAGAGAACTTCTGCACGTAAACACGCGTCAATGTAACTCCAAAAATGTACCCCAAATGAGCACAAATCCATTGTTTTTATAGGCCTCAATAGGTCAAGAGGGTCTTGCTTCACGTCCACTGATCACGCGCCGGTTGATCTCCCAAAATTAGGGGGTAGGTTAAATATTCCATTGATTTGAATTGAATCCTCAAAAATAGGAAGTGGCCGTGAAGGGTTGGCGTCGACTACTTTCACTTTCCACCATTCCACTTTAATTTCAAGTCCTATTTGTCTCCGATGATGACTGATAAATGTTGAGCACACTGAACTCTCGGACCAGAAGCAGCTTCTTCCTCCTCTTCCTAAGCCTCATGCATGGGTTGCTGTTGTTTCCTTCCCATTTCTTCTTCCATGTTAACATTTTGCAGGATGATTTCCTCACATTCATCAAGCTCTATATCTGGCATCTCCTGAGATGGCTTGGAAGGAGGAAATGTCTCCAGAATTGTGCGGGGGTGGATGTGTAATGGTGCGGGTGTATGTGTGTGTATGTGTGTGAGAGGGGGGGGTGTGTGTATGTCACATGGGTGTGTGTGTGATTGTGCGGGGGTATGGTGGACGTGTGTGAGAGAGTGCATGTGTGTGGATATGTGTGAGTGAGTATGTGCGGATGTGTGTGAATGTATGGACGTGTGTGTATGTATATGTGTGGTTGTGTATGTGTGGTGTGTGCGTGTGTGAGTACAGGTGAGGATGTGTTTGTATGTATGGATGTGTGTGTGTGCATATGTGCGGTTGTGCATGTGTGGTGTGCATGTGTGTGAGGGTATGTGTGTCTATTCATGCGTGGGGGGGGGGGGCGCATGTGTGCGGGTGGCGGGAGTGGGCGGCAGGTGTGAGAGGGGAAGTGTGAGGAGGAACAGGGGGGGGGGGGGGGGCGCATGTGTGCGCGTGAGGGGGCGGGGGGGGGGGGGGGGGGGGGGGGGCGGGTGTGCGGGGTTAAATGGGGGAGGGAAGCAGGGGAGCGGGGTGGGGTGGGGGTGCGGGGTGGGGTGGCGGGGAGGGGAGAGAGAGAGAGAGAGAGAGAGAGAGAGAGAGAGAGAGAGAGAGAGAGAGAGAGAGAGAGAGAGAGAGAGAGAGAGAGAGAGAGAGAGAGAGAGAAGGGGGGGTGTACACGTGAGGGGGCGGGGGGTGGCGGGATGGGGGGGTGAAACGGGGGAGCGGGGTGGGGTGGCGGGGTGGGGGTGCGGGGTGGGGTGGCGGGGACGGGAGAAAGAGAGAAAGAGGGGGAGTGAGGGTCCGAGGGAGAGAGGGATTGGCTGCTCATCTCTTGCAAGCAAAAGACCCCACGAAACTCCAAGAGAAGCTTTTAATAGTAGCGAGACTCCGACTCTAATCATGATCAGGATCAGAGGTAGGGTTAGATGCAAGATTCTTCAATTTCCTCATACATGATTTTGAATTGCCTTGAATGGAGTCCCTTTCCTGAAGCTTCGATTAAGTGTCCATATGACTCCTTGAGAGAGGCTATACATAAGTGCTTCCTACGATACTCCATAAAAGAGTTTGTACATAACCATTATATTGAGAGGCAATATTCTCTTGCAAGGACAATATATGTGGCCATGAGTCTAGGAGACTTTTTGCATGCCTAGCAAGAGTGGGGAAAGGAGGAGGGGTACTACAGACCCCCACATCAAGCTTTTGCACCGTCCCTGGTGCAATTTCTTCCTTATTTTGTTTATTTCAAAGAGATCTAGATATACTGCAATTACTTTAAAGAAATACGGTATGTACAAGGAAGGAAGTGCTTTCATTTTGACCTAATTAAGATACTTCTTCACCCTGGAGATGTTGACCAGGGGAATCCTTTTACCCTGTAGATCTTCCAGACGCACAATGCCATGTGGCAATATCTTGATTACCTTATAAGGTCCTATCCACTTGGGTGCCAATTTAGTTTGAATTGGTGGAACTTGATGAACTAAAACCATAGACCCTTCCTGAACCTCATTGGATCTGAGATACCTGTCATGCAATCTCTTGCGCTCTTCTTGTGTCACTAGAAGTTTCTGCATTGCCCCCTTCTCTGTACTCTTCTAATGCCACCAATCTCTGAATGGGGGGTTCAATTCCAATGGTTTTGATTCCTATTTCTTTTCTGATGATAAACTCAAATGGTGCCAATGCCTCTTTCCCATAAACTAAGCGAAATGGAGTCTCGCCTGTGGTTCCCCTCTTCGTGGTTCTGAAAGCCCAAATTGCACCAATTAGTGCTACTGGCCAAGAGCTTTGATGATCACAAGATAATTTGCGAAGTAGTCCAATCAAAATCTTATTGGAACTCTCTGCTTGGCCATTTGCCCTTGGGTAATAGGCACAAGACTTTTTATGGAAGATTTTGTACTTGTCAAATATAAACTGGAGCAATTGATTTACAAAATGTGTGCCCCTATCACTAGTAATTTCCAGTGGGCAACCAAATCTTGAGAAAATACGTTTATACATAAATTTAGCTACTGTCAGAGCCGTGCAGTCCACAGTAGCTTTAGCCTCTATCCATTTAGTGGCATAACGTGTGGCCATCAAAATATACTTTTTACCTCCTGGTTGACCAGTTGGGTAAATTGGCCCAATAAAATCCAGACCCCATCGTTCAAATGGGAGCCATCCTGTAGATATGACCAATGGTTGGAAATTCAATCTGGTTGGCGTGGGAGCACACCTCTAGCAGATGTGGCATTCTTTAGCAAACTTGATTGCATCTTTGAAAATATGAGGCCACCATAAACACTTGTGGATGATTCTATGAGCCAATTCTTCCCCCTTTAGGTGTCCTTCACTGTGTGCTGCCTCCAGCAAAAGATTTACCTCTTCTGGATAGACACACCTTCTCAATATATCATCCTGACAGTATTTATTAAATTTCCATTTATAAGAGAATATGCTTTGGTTTTCAGGAGCAATCTTTTCTTTTCTACAAGTGTCAAGTGTTCTGGGATCTTTCCAGTAGTGAGAACCTGAAGAATTTCATCATACCAACCTGTCCGAATTGCTACTAGAAAAAGATTTCTATCCACTAGTTCATCATTGATACCTGTTGCCTTTTCGCTCATTGCAGTCCTGGACACTTGATCTGCCATGTAATGCTCTTTTCCTGGCTTAATATAAATATCAAAATTAAATTCTTGAAATAGGAGTAACCATCGCCAAATCCTTCGAGCTACTCTAGGCTTGTTTATCAAATACTTCAAGGGCTGATGATCAGAGATACCAATGAAATGTACACCAAGGAGATAATGTCTAAACTTCTGAAGAGCAAATACGATAGCCAAACCTTCTCTTTCCGTTGTACTGTAATTCCTTTCAGCTTGGTTGAGTAATCTGCTGGCATAAGAGATAGGTCTATCCACTTTGTGAGATGATGGTTGAGCTAAAACTGCACCAACACCATGAAGACTAGCATCTGTATGCACATGAAATTCCAATGACCAATTAGGAACACTTAAAAGTGGAGCAGTACATAGCCTCATTTTTAATTCACAAAATGCTTTCTCAACCTCAGCACTCCATGTGAAAGGGATCTTTTTACTGGTAAGCCTTGACAAGGGCTTAGCAATTTCTGAATACATCCTAATGAATCTTTTGTGATACCCTGCATGGCCCAAGAAACTTTGCACTTCCTTTAGGCTTTGTGGAATTGGCATAGAAAGAATAGCTGTAACCTTTGCAGGGTCAACAGATATACCTTCAGCAGGTACTATGTGACCAAGCAGAGTACCCTTAGTGACCAAAAAGTGACATTTATCAGGATTCAATTTCAAACCCGTTTTGAGACATTGCTCAAAACTTTCTTTTAGATTTTCCAAATGATCATGGAAATCTTGAACTGCCCCCCTTCTATCTGTGCCTGAGAATACTGAAAAGTCATCCATAAATATGCGGAGAAAGGTTGTTAACCATTTGCCCAATATCAGATACATCGTTCTATTAAATGAAGCTGGCGCATTCTTCAAACCAAAAGCCATTCGAGTATAGACATAAGTGCCCCAGGGAGTGACAAAGGCTGTTTTGTCCCTATCATCAGGATGTATCACTATCTGATTGTAGCCACTAAAACCATCCAAGAAACTGTACAAAGTGTGACCAGCTACTTCCTCAAGCACTTGCTCTGTGAAGGGCTGAGGAAATCCATCTTGAATAGTCACTTTATTCAAAGCACGAAAATCGATACATACCCTTATTTTTCCACTATTTTTCTTGGGTACAATAACCATAGAAGAAAGCCACCTGGAATGTTCTACTGGAACAATTATACCTGCTTCCTCTAGTTTTGTAATCTCCGCTTTTACCGCCTCTGCATACTTTGGATTAAGACGATATGGCCTACTTCTTACAGGCACAACTCCCTCAACCAAGGGTATCCGATGTAATCCAAGCTCTTCTAGTATTCCTGTTAGATCTTTGTAGGACCATGCGAAGACACTTTTGTAGGTAAAGAGCAAAGAAGTTACCTTCTGTAGCAAAGGAGGATAATGCCACAACCAGGATGCCAAATGGACCATTTGAGGGTTCTCTTCATCCCCTAAATTTACTTCTTGAACCAATGTTTCAGGACTGGTCTTGCTTGAGAAATCATCTCCACTATATGCAGGAGTGGATTTTAATTTATATTCTGCAACATGTTCTTTCATCCATCCTTGAGGTATATCTGCAAAAGGAAGATCTTCTCTGCTCTTAGGTTCATAATCTTCCCTCTCTGATACTTTTATATTGGTTGCCTCCTCAAAGCTTGTATTTTCCTTCAATTGCTCATTCTCCACCACCTTGTGGTCTTCATTGCTCTTTTCTGTAATTTCCTTATCTACAACTTCTTCCTCAATTTCATTGATCTCTACTGTGCAACACTCCGCACTTCCCATCATCCAATTTAACAATGTATCATCTTCTTGGGGTAGAGAGGGCATTACCTGAGTATCCACAGTATATCCAGTGGTTTTTCCAGAATCAAATCCTTCTTCCAAGTGTAGTTGTAGTTGGCTATTGGTGCTTGTTGAAATCCATAGTTTATTTTTCCCCCAATCTTGCAAAGCTTTTGCTTGTCTCAGCCAAGGTCTCCCCAGGAGCAAAGGATAGGAAGTCTCCTGTGGAAGTGCAATAACAACAAAATCCAACACAAAGTGGCAACCCTGTACTATCATCCGTACCTTTTCAATAATGCCAAGAGGCGCAACCCGATGTTGATCTGCTAGTGTAACTGTAAGGTGGGGTTCAAATTTAGCTTCTTCATTGTAAAATCTGGCATCAAATTGATACCAGAGCCTCCATCTATGATCACACCTGTAAGAGCTTCATCCTTTATACAAACTGATAATCTTGAACTTTGGTAGTCTGCTAAGGGTGCAGGGGGAGAATCAACCATGAATCCATCTATACTAGGTGATTGGACTAAGTGAGCAGAGTGTATAATCTTCAGTAAGTCACTTCTTATTTTTGAATCCATCCTTATAAGTTCATATAGACTAACCTTGTGATGAATACCTTTCAAGATCTGTTCAATGTTTACCTCCTGAGTGTTTTCTTGCAGACTTGTTGGTTGGCCCTTTAGAGAAGTAGTCATCTTATCATAAGCTCCTTCAATTTCTACTTGATCCTTCCATCCAGACTTCTTTTCCTCCTCTTTATCCTGAAATCCTTGTTGTTCATCTCTCTGGGTTACAGCTGCTTGCCTAGCTCTAGTCATTATGGGCATAGTAGAGGATGAAACAGCATAAGTCTGAGTGGTTTTCACTTCTTCATGTGGCGAGACTGCAATCATGTGGATTGGAGCAGGACGACCTCTTGGGCAATCTTTAGTATAATGATCCTTGGCCTCTGGGCAATGTTGACAACGAGGCTCATCTTTTGGAAGAGAACACCGATTTTGCATGTGGCCATACTCACCACAACGATAGCACATCAAAGGTCTGTTGTATCTAGGCTTTGCAGGACGATTCTCCTCTCTATTAGATGTATTTGAAGTACTAGCATAATATGAATCCAAATTTTGAGGGTTACCTCTCTGCTGTGTACCCTTGAGGTAGTAGCAATCTCTGGCTTCATGACCATCTTTTCCACAAAATTGACAGCTTACCTTAATAGGGCAATTAGCATTGGAATGTCCATTGTTATTACAGATTGTACACCAAATTTGTCTCCTT
The DNA here is from genome assembly GCA_020310875.1 of Ceratopteris richardii. Lineage (NCBI taxonomy): Eukaryota > Viridiplantae > Streptophyta > Polypodiopsida > Polypodiales > Pteridaceae > Ceratopteris > Ceratopteris richardii. The sequence goes on from CM035418.1 coordinate 90,977,855, forward strand.
ATATCCTGAGTGGTCTTCAAGTCTTCTAACTCTCGGCGAAGTTGGGCTACTTCATCATCAGTGCAATGCAGTGGTGGCAAGACCTTCTCTTCTTGTTGATTTTGTTGCATCTTCAACGCTTCCAATTCCCTCCTCAGTTGCTCAATAGGATCCAGATCTGCAGCATACTTTGGTTGTGTATCCCCTTCAAAATGTTGCCTTGCTTCTTCAATGCGTGATGCAGCTGCAACAAAATCATTGAGGGTAGCATCCAATCTAAGAGACTCACGAAGCTTCTGTTGAGATGACCTGGGCAGAGCCTTCTCAATCCACTTTTTAACCAAAAAATCACCTGGAGCATGTGGTAGACGTGCAACAAGTGCTTTTGTTCTAGTGTGAAGTTCATGAAAGGATTCACCTGGCCTTAGCTTCAAATTCTCTAGCTGATCTAGAGCTCTTTCCGAAGAATCACTTGGTCTGAATGTTAGTGAGAAAGCCGCCTTCAGAGCCTCCCAAGTAGCAAAATGACCATCTGCATATTGACTGTACCATTTATCTGCAAGACCCTCCAATGTAGATGGAAAAAGTGCTAGCATTGCATCCTCTCTATTTTGCAGACCACGTCCACGGCGTAAAGAGATGAATCTCCTCACATGATCATCAGCATCCTCATAAGCATGTCCCTTGAAGGTAGGGAATTTGATGTTTAATCTGGAGAGTAAATGGGAGAGATCCTCCATTTGTACTGGTGTTTCTTCGGACGTATCTGAGGAGAAGTCTAGAGTTCTCCTATACCCCTCTTTTGACAATGGTGTCGCACCCAAATCAATAGAGAGATTTAGGGAAGGCAAAGGGGAGGTAGACTTACTAGCCGTGGTTATTGCTAACTTATTAAGGATCCTCCGGACATGAAGAGATTCCTTATCTGCTCGTGTATGGGTCATGTACCTATTCGCAATTGCAATAGGGCAAAACACCTCTCACAGAAATGCAAAGGTCCCACCAGGCGTGCCAAACTGTAGAGGAGGTACTTGGGTATCCGCTTTTAACAAAAGTAGAGAATGAAAACTAAACACGTCCAGTACATCACCTACTCAAGGGGGGTTCTCTTTAGGGAAGTATACCCTTTAACATTCCTGTGAGCAGGTAGATAACACGGATTGCACAAAGTGGTAATACTTCAGAAAATATGGACAACCAATGACCAAGGAAGACCATACACTTATTGATTCAAATCAGACGATTACACGGTTGGGCAGAGTGATGCTCAAAAATGCAAGCTTAGGGCTCACAAGCCACCCTAAAAGTATTAACTCCAATACAACAGATCAGCATAAGGGACCGCTGATACGCAGGCTAACTCAGAGCAATACAAATGGTAGAATTTCTCAAGAGAATAGAGATTAATCAACACACTAACTCACAGAAAAGAAAAAAAATCCAAGCTACTCTCTTACACTATAGTGCTCATAGCCCTCCACTGAGAAGCCTACCCTCTGTATCCACACTACAGAGTAGCTCCTACAATAGGCTTGAAACCACCAAGTGCAAGAGAGAACTTCTGCACGTAAACACGCGTCAATGTAACTCCAAAAATGTACCCCAAATGAGCACAAATCCATTGTTTTTATAGGCCTCAATAGGTCAAGAGGGTTTTGCTTCACGTCCACTGATCACGCGCCGGTTGATCTCCCAAAATTAAGGGGTAGGTCCAATATTCCCTTGATTTGAATTGAATCCTCAAAAATAGGTAGTGGCCGTGAAGGGTTGGCGGCGACTACTTTCACTTTCCACCATTCCACTTTAATTTCAAGTCCTATTTGTCTCCGATGATGACTGATAAATGTTGAGCACACTGAACTCTTAGACCAGAAGCAGCTTCTTCCTCCTCTTCCTAAGCCTCATGCATGGGTTGCTGTTGTTTCCTTCCCATTTCTTCTTCCATGTTAACATTTTGCAGGATGATTTCCTCACATTCATCAAGCTCTATATCTGGCATCTCCTGAGATGGCTTGGAAGGAGGAATTGTCTCCAGAATTGTGCGGGGGTGGATGTGTAATGGTGCGGGTGTATGTGTGTGTATGTGTGTGAGAGGGGGGGGGGTGTGTGTATGTCACATGGGTGTGTGTGTGATTGTGCGGGGGTGTGGTGCACGTTTGTGAGAGAGTGCATGTGTGTGGATATGTGTGAGTGAGTATGTGCGGATGTGTGTGAATGTATGGACGTGTGTGTATGTATATGTGTGGTTGTGTATGTGTGGTGTGTGCGTGTGTGAGTACAGGTGAGGATGTGTGTGTATGTATGGATGTGTGTGTGTGCATATGTGCGGTTGTGCATGTGTGGTGTGCGTGTGTGTGAGGGTATATGTGTGTATGCATGCGTGGGGGGGGGCGCATGTGTGCAGGTGGCGGGAGTGGGCGGCAGGTGTGAGAGGGGAAGTGTGAGGAGGAACAGGGGGGGGGGGGGGGGGGGCACATGTGTGCGCGTGAGGGGGCGGGGGGGGGGGGGGGGGGGGGGGCGGGTGTGCGGGGTTAAATGGGGGAGGGAAGCGGGGGAGCGGGGTGGGGTGGCGGGGTGGGGGTGCGGGGTGGGGTGGCGGGGAGGAGAGAGAGAGAGAGCGAGAGAGAGAGAGAGAGAGAGAGAGAGAGAGAGAGAGAGAGAGAGAGAGAGAGAGAGAGAGAGAGAGAGAGAGAGAAAAGGCGGGGTGAGGGGGGGTGAAACGGGGGAGCGGGGTGGGGTGGCGGGGTGGGGGTGCGGGGTGGGGTGGCGGGGAGGGGAGAAAGAGAGAAATAGGGGGAGTGAGGGACCGAGGGAGAGAGGGATTGGCTGCTCATCTCTTGCAAGCAAAAAACCCCACAAAACTCCAAGAGAAGCTTTTAATAGTAGCGAGACTCCGACTCTAATCATGATCAGGATCAGACGCAAGATTCTTCAATTTCCTCATACATGATTTTGAATTGCCTTGAATGGAGTCCCTTTCCTGAAGCTTCGATTAAGTGTCCATATGACTCCTTGAGAGAGGCTATACATAAGTGCTTCCTGCGATACTCCATAAAAGAGTTTGTATATAACCATTATATTGAGAGGCAATATTCTCTTGCAAGGACAATATATGTGGCCACGAGTCGAGGAGACTTTTTGCATGCCTAGCAAGAGTGGGGAAAGGAGGAGGGGTACTACACCAACAGTATTCAAACACGCTCAAAAATGTGAACTTTTTCTCTCGGGTTCCGGTATGTTTAATGTTGGTGCATGTCAATCATCAATTGAAGGTTTATGAAGAAATGAAGTCAAGGAATCAAGAAGAGAACAAATTTAGAAGGTTGAAGGAAGGACATATTCAGAAATTCAAAACTATGAACACATATGTTCATTACTTCAGATATAGCTGACTCATATTTTTGATTAGTCATAAGCTTGTATATATTTGCCTATAAATGTTGTTGAAAAAGTCGGGGCAAGTAGAATAGAATGAGAATAGAGTATAGGAAGAGAGAAATGAGTAGTAGAGAGTGTCATTAGACACATGAGAAGTGAGTTGAATTCATCAACTTCACTCAATTGTAATTTTCTGAGAAATCAAGAAAAACTTGCACCCGATGTTTTGCTGTCTGCTCCTTCTGTGTTTAGTCTTTTGAGAAATCCTTTTGCACGTATCTAAGTCCAGAGCTAATCTATCTATGGCTAGAATTTGAGAGGCTAATTGCAATCAGGTTGAGAGAATTTAGTTTAGGAACATTCATATGTAATGATGTTCTGAGAGTCGACAAAACTGGCGCAGATTTCATGTTCTGAGAAATGAACATTACTCAGTGTGTGGTGTAAAGTTTTACACAAGTGAGGGCTCAAAATCTAAGTTGGAAGGTAAGCCATCTATGGCTAAAAGATCTTGATCAAACGGGTTCGACATTGGGAGAACTGTAGCTAAGAAGTTGCAGGTGTCAAAGTCGCCATTACAGAGAAGCTATTTCAGACATAGGTAAAGTGTTTCACATATTTCTTAGTGTGTACTCAATCAATTTGAGAAATTTAACTTGGAAAGGTTGTGTAACCTCAAGGTGAAGTATTGTACAAAGTTTTATCAAAAACTTTACAGGATTGATTAGTCAATGAGTGATTAATCTGTAGCAGACTTTTCTCAGAAGTTGAATTTTTCAGAGTAATCAATTTTCTGATAAGGTTGATGAATGTTGTCTAAATTTGGTGGAGTCTAAAGTTGATCTTGATATAGAGGTGGTCTAAACTCAAGATCAACTTGTTCTTTTGGACATTAACCCTCTCCATCAATGGTATCAGAGCAGGAAACATCAAAATCAAGGAAAGGAGAATCCAGACTGCTGCAGATTCAAGAAATTCAACAATTGAAGAACTAAAAGGTGAAAACTTGAAGGCAAAGCTTGAGGAGGAGACCATACGACATCAAGAAAGACAAAAGGACTCTAATTCGAAGCAAAGCTACATATATTATTCGTAAAGCTTGAAGATTTCAATACACAGGTGGACACAAGATGGGAGACTCTCTACAGATGGAGAAATTGGATAGGGAAAACTATCCTACATGGTCAATGAGGATGGAAGCTCATCTTATGAGCAAAGACCTGATGGGATACATCACAGGAGATCAAGAAAAGCCAGAATTTAGAGACTCTAGTGTTCCAACTAGAGAGGAGCTTGCAGACTTGAAGAATTGGATGAAGAAGGATGCTCAAGCAAGGAGCATAATCTACATGGCAGTCAATGACTATTTACTTCCTCACATTAGAGGACTTGAAAGTGCATGTGACATTTGGAATGCTTTGGAGGAGCATTTCCAAAGCACAACCAAATCAAGGAGGGCTTCACTATGGGCAGAATTTACTACTTTCAAAAAGAAGGCCTCACAATCAATCTCTGATTATGTGACAAAGATGAAGGACATTGCAGATTCTCTAGGTGCAGTGGATGAAGATATTGAAGAAGATAAATTGGTAAGACAAATTCTCACAGGGCTAAGAGGAGATGAGAAGTGGAAGCCTTTTATTTTGTCTACAGAACTTTCATTAGATCACTTCACTCCTGATTTGAATCAATTGTTAGGTCATATGCTAACTTTTGAGAATGATGTCAAAGGAGATGTTGATAAGAGTGCAGGTCATGCAATGTACTCTAAAGACAAGAAGAAAGCTAACAAAGGAAAGCAACAATCAGGTGAAGAAGAAGGTACTTCAAACCAAGCAAATTTCATAAGAGGAAAAGGAAATGGCAGAAGTAGAGGAAGAGGCAGAAACAACAAAGATAATGCAAGAGCTTGTTGGATATGTGGTAAGACCAATCATCTATGTCATGATTGTTGGCACAATAATCAGAACAATGGTAATTATCAGAACTTTAATCAAAGAGCAAGAGGTGGTAGATTTCAGAGAGGAAATTTTAGAGGTAGAGGTGGTAGGAATTCTTTTGGAAGAGGTGGAGGAAGAAGCTTCCAAAATCAATCCTATAATAACACCTACTACAACTATGCATCAGATCAGAAGGAGGATTCGACTCTCATTATGAATGCAACATATGAAACCTCACATGAGGACATGAGAGTGTTCTACATTGATTCAGGATGTAGTAATCATTTAAGTGGAAATATTGCTTTGATGACTGATTTAGATCATAATGCAATTAACCATACAGTTCAGACAGGTGATAATACAAAGCATAAGGTAAAGTCAATTGGTTCAGTCAAGGCTAAAGATGGGAGAACTCTTCTGAGTAAGGTTCTTTATGTTCCCACAATTCCAAAGAATTTGATCAGTGTAGGTCAAATTGTGGAAAAAGGATATGAGGTAAGATTCACAAATGATGGAGTATATGTTGAAGACCCTAGTCAAGGGTATAAACAGGTTGTTACAGGAAAGAAAGAAGGAAGGCTCTTCACATTGAAGGTACAAGGAAATGTTGGACATGCTATGTTCACATATGGAGAGCAGAAGGTATCTGAATTGGATCTTTGGCATAAAAGACTTGGACACTTCAATGAAAGAGGTATTAAAGAAATGATTAACAATGATTCAGTGCTTGGGTTGCCTAACATTGCAGGTCAACACATGACATACAGATGTGAGGCATGTCAATTAGGTAAGGCTCATAAGCAATCCTATTCCAAGCATGGGTTTATGTATTCAGAAAGACTTGAGTTAGTGCATACAGAGGACTTTAGTATAAATGGTTCAAGATATTATGTCATATATGTTGATGATGCTACTAGATGGATCACAATTTATGTGATTAAAGAAAAGTCAGAAGTGTTTAATACATTTAGACATTATCATGCATATGCAGAAAGGATTACAGGTCAAAAATTGAAGAGACTAAGGTCAGATGGAGGGGGAGAGTATTTTTCAAATGAATTCAATGATTATTTGTGGAATGCAAGTATAAAGAGAGAAGTTACTTGCAGGTACTCTCCTCAACAAAATGGTGTAGCAGAAAGGAGAAATAGGACTCTTGTTGAGTTTGCAAGGTCCATGATGAAAGAGAAGAATTGCCCAAATTATTTGTGGGCAGGGGCTGTAAATACAGCTACATATTTGGTCAATAGATTGCCTTGTAAAGCTTTGCAAGGTATGACACCATATGAAGCTTGGTGGGGTAAGAAACCTACCTTGGATCATTGCAGAATATTTGGATGCTTGGCATATGCATATGTGCCATCTCAATTGAGGCATAAGTTGGAGCCTAAGGCAGAAAAGTATGTATTCATTGGTTATGATGATAAGCAAATGGGATACAGGTTGTGGAGTCCATCCACAAAGCAATTTCTTGTATCCAAGGATGTTACATTTGATGAGCAAGGTACTTGGTATGCAGGTAAATATAATGTACATGCAGATGTTGAAGAAGTAGTGGATCAAAGGAAAGGTAAAGCAAAGATTCAACTACTTGATGAAAATGAGATTAATGAAGTACAGGTTGAAGTTGAAGAGAGGCCAAGGTTTGATCCAGAATGTGATGAACCAGAGACTTCAAGAAGTGCAGAAGTTAGGAGGTCATCTAGGCACAAATGGCAACCTACAAGGTATAGCTATGACACCTCATTCTTGACTACTAAAGATTATGCTTATTTGATAAAAGCAGATGAAGATCCATCTACATATGATGAAGCCAAAGGCAAGAGAAATTGGGAAGAAGCTATGCAAGAGGAGTATGATGCATTGATAGAGAATCAGACTTGGGATCTGGTTCCTAAACCTAATAGCCAGAAAATTATTGGATGTAAGTGGGTTTACAAAACAAAAAGATTTGACGGTCACTTGACTGTCGGTATCTCTAAGTGACATTTTTCGAGGCCCATACCAACGCCAACTGTGACCGTCGGTATATGCAACGTCGATATGCCCCTAATATGTTGTAGTGCATGAGCACCCTTGACCTTTGGATCTATTTGATCAATGGTGTATGTTAAAACTTGTGAAAAGTAAGAGAGTTTGGTATTTATTCTAGTGCTTGCATAGACCATGGAAGCTTCACATCGAGCGCACCAAAGTGTAATGGTCTCTCACATGTGGCTGCCTTTCGGGGTTGGTTCTCGCACTGTTAGCTCATTAGGCCATCAGAAACACCATATAATGGAAAAATTCTCTTTAATTGTACCCATGCTGATTGGAGCCATAGCTAGAGCCATACTGAGAAAAGTGTTTGAAGGAACTATTCACCAAATCATCATACCAATGATCAGGGAAACTTCATGATTGGGAGATAATTGGTGATAACCATGGGCTCCAATTGAGTTATTCTTACAATCGGGCCCATAAAAGATTAGTGTGAAAAGGGACAAAAGGTCTTTTAGTTGTAAAGAGGTAAGTGCAAGTAAAGGAGAGAGTGGGAGAACATGTAATTAATTGAATTCTACAACATGAGATTGGAGGAAGTTTCTTTCATTCAATTGAAGATGGTCTCGACTTGACGGCAAATACACTGGCTGTATCTTAGTAAGATGTTATGCTAGGGCACCTTGGTGCTTTATCCTTCATGCTCGATAAATGCACTTTAAAAAGGGTATCCTAAAGGCTTATGCACATTTATTCGTATGTGGAAGTAGGAAGGGAAGAGGAGTGTACTCTACTATAGAGTCTGCTTGTGTGCTAGACTTCTGTCTAGCAGACTCCTAACCCTTACCCCATTCAAAAAGAAAGAGAATTTGAGTCCATACATGGAGATGGGCGTCATGTTTTAGCATAGATCAAACCCTTTTCTATTGTTCTTTTCATGCATGACCTGCACAGAATTCGAAGCTTAAAGCTTTAGGTTTTCTAGTGACTTGAGAGCCGACATGGAGCAACCAACATTCTCCTCTCTTCTACACATGAATCTAGACAAAATCTTGAGGAGGAAGAATAATTTCCCACCATGCATGTATGGACTTGCTTTGTCCATCACCATCTCTATCTTCATCTTTTCCAATGCGCAAGAGCTTTGGGCGCCGATACCAAATGTAAGATTAGAGGAGAAGGATGTAGCTGAGACTCACCTCCTAACTAGAATATAGCCCCTGCGTACTCGTCATCTATGGTCTACTATGTGGTGTCACTATTCATTTGGCCATCATCAATAGACAACCAACCATTGGACTCATGAATCTTGGGCTCCATATGCCCCGAGCAAGGAACTCCTCCAACATATACATCCTTGAATAGTATAATATTCTGAGTTGCTTCTACCTTGTGTTATTGTCCTTCAAGGGTAATTATCCCACATATGATCGATGTACTTTGGGAGCTTCCTCCAACATATACATCCTTGAATAGTATAATATTCTGAGTTGCTTCTACCTTGTGTTATTGTCCTTCAAGGGTAATTATCCCACATATGATCGATGTACTTTGGGAGCTTCCTCAAAATGCATATGAGGAATGGCTCTATTGCACTTTCTACTTGGTCAGAAGCTTGAAAGCTCACTTCATGCTCTTGGAAAGCTCACTCTCATCCATAAGTGAGTTTTAACATTTCATGGTCTCATGGGTCTCCTACCGATTTCCATTTTGTGAGTATATTTCCTATTTCATTTAGCTTCTTCTTCCTCTGTACTCTCTAAAGGCCCATCTCCATGACCTCCTTCACTTAGTAATTTAGAGATTTAGTAATCTTATTACACGAAAATCTCTTTCACTTATTCCACAATGTATAAGGATCTCATCATCTATTTGAATTTCCCCTTTCCTCTTGTATTTTAAGGATCTTCTAGCTCTCTCATGAATCTTTGATATTCCTTCTACTATATCGGTGTGTAATTGATCTCTTCCAATAGTTGGTGTGCGACCCATTCACTATGCGGGTAGCAATCCCGATGTTCCATTATACAAGGGCGACCTTTTTTTGGTGCAGGAGATTAAGAATTATAGAAGTTTGCTGATCTCGACTTGGAGTGAGTAGAGGATTAAGATTAACGATACATAGTTGCATTAATGGAAGTGAACCAAAAAAACTCAAACCAGCTACAATATTCTAATTACAATAAATATTGAATTAAACCAGGAAGATTGCAACCAAAGTGAGAAGGATAATAATATTGAAACAATGGTAAAAAGGTTAAATTAAATGCGAAGAGAGTGACATTGGAAGATGGTCCGGCAGCATCGAATCCAAACTGAAACGTATAAGTATAATATTGATTTAGATCGTCATGTAAGTGCTTCCTTATATATGATCTAGTATTACATAAAATATAATCTAGAGTACTGACTCCTATATATTGAAAAGATTTAGATATTCTTGAAGATCAGAGTTCGCTCAAGCATTGAGCTATATATCAATCCATTATCATTAAAATATATGATCCCCAGATCAGAACGTAGAATAAGATCTGGTTGTGCGCTACACATAAAGATTGAATCCCAATCACGCCAATGCTTGATTAATTAATTAATTAAATGTTTTTTTGTGTCATCAGAGCATTTAATTCGCATGAGTGACAGTACACTAATGAGAAAGACGCCAACTTAACTTTCTTTTCATGTGCACTGCAATGAACATAACATACGCTTCACTCACGTTGCCCGCGAATCTAATACTACCGTTTAATGCAAATAAATAAACATTGAAACCTTGATGAGAAGGAAAGTAAATTAACATTGGCGTTTGATGATGATGAGACTAGGGAATTAGCAATATCCTTTCTAATTTGTCTCTATTTCTACTTCCAAATCATAATGTCCTACAGATTCCTACCTACCTACAGTGGTAGTCTTCGGCAAAAGTGGCGGCGCCTCTCCATTATACAAAGATATTATTGATCTCCAATTGGAGAAGAGTATTAATTCTGAATGATACAGATAAGTTCAGTTGCACCAGAAATTCAACCCCACAGTGTTCCGACAGCATTAATGAATCAAATTGAATTAACGTAGTATAAGCAATGGCAAAGAAATAGTAAAAATGCGAAGAAATCAGACAATATTGAATCCTCGGCTTCATCGAATTGATGGTACAGGCACGGCACGACAGTAGAACGTCGGCATTACTGTGATTTGTGTTTCATATGTGTATCACATTACATTGGCCAGTTGCATCATCCTGTCTGTCTTAGACGCACATTTTGAACGAAGGTAATGAAGGATTTGCCGGCGAGGGAACGCCTGGCAAGGAAATATGCCGCGTGGTTATATCAGGACTACTAGTCGTAATTGCAGCCTTTACATGTTTCAATGACGACCTGTTTTCATTTCCTGCATATTTACGTTTTTCACATTGTTTGTGGGAAGCCGTGATCAGCACCTGGTCATCATCGCTGAGTACTCCACTCCTAGCGGGAGGCGCAGCTGCAACAACTCTGAATTTCTTGTCCTTTCCTCCTCCTCCATCTTCTTGTTTGAGCCACTGCATTATGCGACGCACATCTTTGTGCGGCGGAAGATTCAATGTTTCCATCTTGTCACTACTACCACCAGTTGTTGTTGTTATTCCTTTGTACTGGAAGAAGAAGCGTCATGTATAGAAGTGAGGAAATTGAGGAGGCTCGCCAGCGGACCGCCGTTAGCCCTTTCTGGTTCTGGTATCTCCGAAAGATGGTGCAGGCATAGGGAATCTGAGTCTCCATTTCGATTTCCAGAGGAAACATTTTGGAAGAAGTTGTATTTGCATATGGAAATTAGGTTGTTCGTATCACGCGGCCAAAGGGAAACGCTGTCGTCAACAATAACGATCCGAGAGGCCGGAAACGGGATAAGAGTGAGATCTTTCAAGTAATGTGGAGGTCTCAGGCGACCCCGAGAGTTAATCCGATTTCCAAAAAGCTTGTTGGTGGGGTCGAGGAGTTGGATGACCTGCTTTGCATAGTGAGGCTTGCTCCTTGTAAACGCATAGAGGATGAACATTTGGCTGGCGAACCGCAGAAACGAGTGGACAAAAGGGCGTAACTTCACGCAATACAGAGCTCCACTATGGTCCGAGAGGGTATACATATCAGAGCGTAACTTGTTTCAGGTGTGGATATTAAGAGTTCCACTATGGTCCGAGAGGGTATACATATCAGAGCGTAACTTGTTTCAGGTGTGGATATTAAGGGATCCTGAGTCATCATCTGCTCGCCCCATATCCCCGAAGGCGGCCGACTTCAGCAAGGTGTGATCGATATCCAAAACAAGGCACAAGCGCTGGTGGTGGGCTGTCTTCAGCTGGAGGGCATCTTCGCTGCTGCGTTGGTCGGTGGTGGTGGTGCTTGACGTCGACATCCGGCTCTGATGTTGCTGCTGGCGGGCGATGGCGCTGAGGAATGCTGGGAGAGAATGTGGGTGCATACGGCGCGCTAGTATTTATATATAGTGGTAGCAACATACATGAGATACGAATTTATAATTGAAACTAATTGTTGTTGTTGTAAAGATGAATTCCATTCGACATACGAGACGTCGTGAAAAAGTGTAAAACATTCCTCGTAAAATTATGAACTATTTATGTAGGCACCAGTTTATATATATGCACGCATGGGGTGAATTTAATATGCGTCTCGTAGTAGTAAATTTGTAAACATCGTTGGCGACCATCATGGAAATAATTGCACAAGCTATTCTCCACCATGTCTTCAAATTTATACAAAGTCATTTTCTGAAATGATGATGTGAGTAAGTTCATAGAGAGAAGTATTGGAAAGGAACTCTGGTAAAGAAAAGAAAAAGGGGAGAGGCTCGGTTCTCTTTCATGCAATGTATAAGATGGCCCAATACATGAGACCATCATGGAAATTGCACCCTCTTCAAAATCATGATGATGTGATTTAGTTCATAGAGAGAAGTATTGGAAAAGATTCATGCTCTAACACTAAGTCATAACAAACGAGAACAAAGACATGTTCTCTTTTTTATTTGAGAAGCAATGCATAAAATGTTGAGAAAATAGCTCATTTTCCTATTCCATAGCGAAAAACATTATTTCATTTTCAATTAGTATCACGAAAAACCACCATTGAAGCATTAGATTCATGAAGAAGCTTACAAAATTATTTTCAATGCTAGAAATGGCCATCCAATGATCCAGCACCTCTTGTCAGAGTTTTCAATTTCAAGAAGTGGTGGCAATAATGTCAAGAACAAAGAAACCCAATCTCTTGAGATAGCACTTGACACTCTTGATGTGAGATTTATGTTCTCATTCTTATTGAGAAATTGAGTTTCAATGAGCAAGATTGCAATTACAAGTACATGTGCTAGAAAACAAGTCCAAGTTCCAATCATCATCATTGGAGAATAATTGGATTAATCTCATTATAAGCTTTTGGGTTTTTGATAAGGATTAACGAATGTCTTTTCTCCTGCAACATGACGAAACTTCTTCGTAAGTGTAGGGAACATTAGCACATTTGAAATTTTGTTCTCACTATAATGTTCCCTAACCCTTCTTTTACTAACTTCATTATAATATCCAACTGTAAGGCACTTGGTAGCACGAACGGTCCTATGTCCTGGCAAGTGATTTACGTTTGTCTTTACCCTACAAATTTGTAATTATAAAAACAATGTCATGTGCAATTTCTAGAAAGAGACAAAAAGCAAGTACGTACCATGTAAGACACTCCATAGCATGACACCTTGACTTTGATGTTGTTGAGAAAGAGAAGGATTAGTCCTTTCTATAAAAAATGACAATCCTCGAGAGTCACGACATGGTTAATTCACCAAAATCTGTCACCATCTTTCGTATCTGTAGGTGCTTGACTGGCTCATCATCATTAATAGAATCACTCACTCTAAAGCCATATGGCATGTGTGCTATTAAAAGGGAATAATGTCTCCTAGGTACTATTGTACAAATGTTATTTACATCCTCACAATATATATTGTCGTACAATGGCCTTAGGGGTTCTATGGGGTTTCAAAAACACTTTAGTCAAGAGGACTCATCCTCGAACTCCATCTCCTTTGCCTTTGTTCTAGACTTCTCATGCCTTGCCCTTTGGATATGAGCAAGGAAGGTAGAAGGATAGCCTTCATTCAGCTCACCACTCTTCTTTCGAGGTTTCTACAAACAAAGGACGAGTGTCAACCCAAAGATTGTTTACAAAGTGTAACATATATCAATGGTTCTGATGCTTTGCATTGAATAAATCTTTGCTAGGAAACTTAAATGAATAGATAGTTAGAGGCCAACTGCCATATAACTTGCATCAAGTCAATGCTTGGCATCGACTAGTTGTGGCAAGCTACACCTAGAGTCACGTTTGTGCTACAGTACGATGCCTAGCATCAGAATCCTAGTGAAGTTTGATTTGTCGCATCGAATTTTGACTAAAGGTTGTTTTTGCACATAGCAATTCTCGGATATTCACTGGGGGGCATCGACTTCTAGCATATTTGTTCCTAAAGTTGGATGCCCCGCATCAAATAGCACCAAGTACTT